>CM029020.1:18921653-19100331 GCA_016801055.1 Panax notoginseng
GTCATAATATAAGGATAATATATGACATATCAATTAATTTTTATTTTGTGGCAGTATCTGAAAATGGCATCTGAGAACGTTGAGAATAGCAATGGAGCACAGACGACTGTTGATTCACCACATATCAATAATCAGGATAATGTGCATCAGGAAGGTGTCAATCCTCAGCAAACTAACAACACTGACCAAATGATGAATGATCAAATGTTCAGAGGCTTTATGCAATTCATGCAACAACAGGTGAAAGCGGCTCCTGTCCACAACGTAGGTGGAAATACTGAAAACTCTCTGGCGGTCACCGCTAAACAGTTTAAGGAGCTGGGACCACCGAGTTTAAGGGAGAACCCAAACCACTTGTAGCTGAAAACATGGATAAAGCAGATCACCAAGATATTTGATGTCTTGGGTTGCTCCGAGGAGCAAAAGGTTCCCTTTGCCGCCTTTAGTTGCGAGGAGAGGCAGATTACTGGTGGGAATCGATAAAAGCGTACTCAACCTGCCGCACTGAAGATGTCCTGGAGAAGTTCCAAGAGCTGTTTAACGACAAATACTTTCCCGAGAGTATTCGTCACATGAAGGAGGTGGAGTTCATCAAATTGGAGCAGAATAATATGACCGTGTCGCAGTACGACGAGGCAAAATTTTGCGGAGTTATCCCGGTTTGCGTCCCACCTGGTGGATAATGAAGAAAGAATGACGCGGGGATGTTTTTAAGAGGTTTGAAGCCGGAGATACGTCAACATCTTGTTTCTCATAAACTGTGTTTGTATTCAGATGTTGTAAATAGGGCTTCAGTTGGTGGAGCGCGATAACGAGACAACGCAACCAAAAGAGAGCAGCCGACAAAATGATAATACCAGTGAGAGCAGTCATCGAAGCGGTGACAACAAGCGTGGAGGGAATCAACAGGCCAGAAATGGTAACCACTTCGGTGGTAATCAGGGCCAAAACAATAAGAATGGACATTCAAGAAGAGGAGATTCAACAATGATGGAAAGACGTCAGCACCAGCACCTGTCGTTAAGGAAGGAGAACGACCACCTATCATATGTTTCAAATGCGGAGGGGAGGGGCACATCAGTCCAAACTGCGCGATGCCGTCCAAAGCATGTTATAATTGTGGAAGAGAAGGTCATTTAGCCCGATTTTTGTCGTTTACCGAAGACAAATTCAGCTAGGATGGAGGCACCAAAAGCCGTCCCAGAAAAGTCAAAACCGGTTGTGGCAAGGGAGAGCGTTTGTTGTGAACTCCCAGAGAGCAAGGAACCCGAATGAGGTCATCACGGGTAAGCTTATCATAAACTCTAAAGAAGTTTATACTTTATTTGATACCGGTTCTAACCCATTCTTTTATTTCTCCTACTTGCGCTCATCGATTAAATTGATTCCGGAGAAATTAGACTTTGACTTATCTGTGGAAACTCCGTTGGGAGAAACCTTCATTACCTCCACTGTTTATAAGTCTTGTTTGTTCAAGTTGGTACCCACACATTACCTATCGATCTGATTTCATTAAAAATACTTGCATTTGACGTGATTCTAGGGATTGATTGGTTAACTACTCATTATGCAAAAATTGATTGTTTTCGTAAGGTTGTTAGCTTTCATATTCCTAATCGACCTATTATGCGAATTCAAGCAACCAAACCATTAAAATCAATCGCTGTCATCTCAAGCCATAAAGCTATTCGTTTATTGAAAAAACGGATGTCAAGCTTTCTTAGCTCATGTCACAGATCTAAACAAAAATACGTCAGTTTTGAATGATATTTCTATTGTTAATAAATTCCCTGACGTATTCCTGAAGAACTTCCTGGCCTACCCCAGAGCGTGAATTGAATTTTGTATCGACCTTGAACCCGGTACAAAACCCATTTCCAAAGCCCCATATCGAATGGCTCCTATTGAACTTCAGGAGTTAAAGATCCAACTGCAGGAATTGTTAGACATTGGTTTATTCGTCCTAGTACTTCTCCTTGGGGTGCTCCTGTTCTATTCGTGAAGAAAAAGATGGAAGTATGCGACTTTGTATTGATTATCGGGAGTTGAATCATGTCACCATCAAAAACAGGTACCCATTGCCACGTATTGATGACCTGTTTTGACCAGTTGCAAGGAGCACAATTCTTTTCAAAGATCGATCTTCGTTCTGGATATCATCAGCTGAAGGTTAGAACTGAGATATTCCAAAGACGGCTTTTAGAACTCGGTACGGGCATTATGAATCCTAGTCATGTCCTTTGGATTGACTAATGCTCCTGCTGCCTTCATGGATATGATGAACCGGGTATTCAAGGAATATTTGGATCACTTTGTGGTCGTCTTTATTGATGACATCCTTATTTATTCCAAAAGCCGTGAAGATCATGAGCAACACTTGAGGCTGGTACTCCAAAAGCTTCGTGAATACAAGCTTTATGCCAAGTTGAAGAAATGCGAGTTCTGGCTGGAGAGGTAGCATTCCTTGGGCACGTAGTATCAAGTCGTGGAATATCGGTTGACCCGGCAAAGATTGAAGCTATTCAAAGCTGGGAGCAACCTAAATCAGTGACCGAGTACGTAGCTTTCTTGGTTAGCTGGTTATTATCGGAGAATCGTGGAAGGATTTTCTCGAATCGCTACTCCATTAACTCAGCTGACCCGGAAAGATACAAAGTTTGGTTGGAGCGAAGAATGTGAGCAGAGTTTTCAAGAACTCAAGAGGAGACTCATTTCAGCACCTGTTCTAACAATACCATCTGGCTCGGAGGGATTTGTCATCTACAGTGATGCTTCGAGCAAAGGGTTGGGATGCGTTCTCATGCAACATGGAAAAGTCATAGCCTATGCATCAAGACAACTCAAGGAATATGAGAGGAATTATCCTACTCATGATCTAGAGTTGGCAGCTGTTGTCTTTGCACTTAAAATTTGGAGGCATTACTTGTATGGGGAGAAAGTGGAGATCTTTACGATCATAAAAGCCTCAAATATTTCTTCACTCAAAAGAACTCAACATGCGACAACGACGTTGGCTTGAACTGTTGAAAGATTATGATCATACCATTCAATACCATCCTGGAAAAGCGAACGTGGTAGCTGACGCATTGAGTAGAAGATCATATGCGGGTACAAGTGCAATATTAACCAACACAAAGGCCCATTTTGTGTGACTTTGCAAAGGATGGAGATAGAGTTGAAAGACTCCAGGGACCCATGTGATGATGGCGAATATACGAGTAGAACCGACTTTAATCGATAAAGTTAAAGCTGCTCAAGCTACAGACCTGGAGCTGATGCTATGAGGAAGAAAGTGCAAGAAGGTGTTATTATCCGGAAGCAAGAATCGATGAAGAAGGAATACTTCGAGTCAACTCCAGACTTTGTGTTCCTAACAACCCTGATTTAAAGTATGAAATCATGATGGAGGCGCACAACACACCATTTGCAATCCATCCTGGAAGTACCAAAATGTATCATGATCTTCGTCATACATTTTGGTGGAGCAATATGAAGAGAGAGATAGCGTTGTTTATCTCAAGGTGTCTAACTTGTCAACGAGTCAAAGCGGAGCATCAAGTACCAAAAGGTCCATTGCAACCACTTGAAATTCCAGATGGAAGTGGGAAGCACATTACCATGGATTCGTTACCGGTCTTCCTAGGGTTTCTCAAGGTATTGATGCGATTTGGGTCATTGTTGATAGATTGACCAAGTCTGCTCATTTCTTACCGATACGAGAAACTTATACACTTGAACGTCTTGCTCGTATGTACATAAACGAGATTGTAAGACTGCATGGTATGCCAGTATCCATAATTTCTGATCGAGACCCAAGATTCACTTCACGATTTTGGGTTATTTTACAAAAAGCTATGGGCACGGAGTTACGATTTAGTTCAGCATATCATCCTCAGACGGACGGACAATCAGAGAGGACTATTCAAACTCTTGAAGATCTATTAAGACTCTGTCTTTGACTTCAAGGGAAGTTGGGACAAGTTCTTACCATTGGTGGAGTTTTCCTACAACAATAGTTATCAAGCAAGTATTGGCATGGCTCCATTCGAAGCATTGTATGGAAGAAAATGTCGTTCTCCAGTATGCTGGGATGTGGTGGGCGAAGCAACGTTGTTGGGACCGGAGTTGGTACGTATGACACTACAGAAAAGATTCAAACGATCCGACAACGTATAAAAACCTCACAAGATCGACAAAAGAGTTATGCTGATCTTCATCGAAAGGACGTGGAATTTGATGTAGGAGATCATGTGTTCTTACGTGTTGCTCCATGGAAAGGAGTTACGAGATTTGGAAAGAGAGGAAAGCTAAATCCTCGATTCATCGGTCCATTTTTAATCCTCGATCGAGTAGGAACTGTGGCTTATAGACTCGCTTTACCGCCAAGTATGTCTCGTGTTCATAACGTTTTTCACATATCCATGTTACGCAAATATGTGGAAGACCCGAACCACATTATTGAGTTAGAACCGGACGAATAGCTGAGGATTTGACGTACGTAGAAGTCCTGTTCAATCTTGGATAAGAAGAACATATTCTACGCTCCAAGGTTTATACCTCAAGTCAAAGTTTGTGAGAAACCACGATGTTGAGGAAATGACTTGGAGTTAAATCATAAATGAAATCAAGGTATCCTTACCTCTTCGACATACCAGGTACGTACCCTATAGTTCGAGGGCGAATTTCATAAGAAGGTGAGGGTGTAAGACCCCCAACTTTTATAAATAAAGATGAATTTTCATAAATATACATTTTAGAATATTATGGAGTTAATTTTGTAAGACCCCAACTTATTAATGAATAAAATCAAATTTTCTCTAAATATTATTGTGAATAATAAGGGGTTAATTTGATATAATACTTTGGTTATGGGTGAAATGTGCAAATTTTGCAAAATAAGCAAGTGGTTATAAAATATTTATTTTGGTCGGTGAATATTCGGTTGGTCGTGGAATATTCTTGCTGTCGGGGAATATTCGTACGACGACGCAGCCTTGTGTGGGCCCCATAACGGAAAGCGATTGGATGAAGAAAACGACAAGTATAAGTTGTTTATAAATAACGGCGTAGTTGTTACCGTTAATACTGTTGGAATACCCGGTGGTTAAAATACAGTAGCACACGGTATTGCACCAATTATTGATTCTTACGTAAGAAGGCACTACTCAATAATTGTTACAGTAGTTATTATTCAATATTTTATTTTATTGATTCAATAATTGCTGCGTTGATATTTTATATTATTGTTGTTTCAATAATTGTTGCTGCACAGTATTTTCATTTATCAGATCAATAATTCATATTATTTGAATAATATTATTAGATAACATTATTGGCAATGTCTAGAAAGTTCTGTCTAAGGAGAGGTTTGGTCATCTAATTGCGCGCCAGTAAGGAGAAATCCTTATTGGAAAGCCCCCTCTTTCCTGGGAACGGCCTGGTTGTCATAAATGTGATTCTGTAATATTATTTGTGAATAATTAATTATTGATTCATATGATAAGGAAATATTTATTTTATGTGGATATAAATGAGGGATATATTTTTGTGGTTAAAAATGAAGGAGTTAATGTTGAGGTTTTTGTCAGTATTTTTGTCGGAATGGAGGTATTAAAAATCAGGGTTTTTGAGATAGTTTGCCGGGGGTTATAATTTTTAATCCGACCGTTGGATCGTGGTAATTTTTGGATATGTTATACATATATAAGTTGAGTATATGTCCACAAATTTTGAACCGTTAAAAATGAACGTATGATTTATTACGAATTTTACAAGATGACTGGTTCAGAAATTGTTGAATTTTCGGAGTTTATCATTTTGGTGGAAAATTCTAGAATTGGTGGGCCCCACTTGTGGTTGGTGAAGAAATGTGCTGAATTATATTTCAAATGTGGTGGGTGGGAATAGTAGCAGGTAAAGCCATCAGGTTGCAGGTCAAACCTACCATATTTTCCTATAAATAGAGGGCTAAGTTAGAATTGAAAATTACACCAGAAACAAGTTTTCTCTCTTTCTCTCTCTAGATTATTGAGTGTATTTTGTGAGTATTTAGATACTTTGAGAGTTTCTATTCATCAGAGCAAGTTTCTTTCAGCCTTATACCGGTATTCCGACCAGAAGTACTGATATTTTGAGGTAAGGGATATTATTTTCTTCTTAATGATATTATTTTCTTCAATATCATTATGCTGAAATATTGATATGAGTTTTTATCAAATTTGAAACTTTTTGTGTCGGGGGTTACTATTCACGTATACGGCACTATTCACGTATACGGCACTATTCACGAATACGGCACTATTCACCGAAAAATAAAATTTTCCCTTTTTGTCCAAGATGTCTATTATGGTTACTATCTTTGATTGTATCCATGTTTTGATCTTTATTTTTGAATTCTGCTTCACAATTGATTATTATGAAGTATTATTGATCTTGGATAAACTGTTATACGAATCACTACTATTTGTCCTTCTGTCTCATTGGATTCGTTCTCTTTAAGATATTTTTCATCATCCTCAGTCCTAAATGATGATATTACTGAATATCTTTGGCCTGTAGTGCAAAGATGTATAATTACTTGATGAATATCTTTGGCCTGTAGTGCAAAGATGAACAGGTGTTGAGATGAACATGACCGACTGATGATACAAATGAATATCTTTGGCCTGTAGTGCAAAGATGAATATTTGGTTAAAGATGATTATTAATTGATATTACAGGGATAAAATATTGATGATGGACTTTTAAATCTTAGAAGATAGTAGAATTCTTTCTCTACTTGACTCTTCTAATGGTTTGCTGTTTCCGCTGCAGTTGTTGATCTAAAACTTGTTGTCGATTATATTTTATCAGATTTTTCCCTGTTGAAGACTAACGATAATTTGTTGTATATTATCTTAGTCATAATATTCTTTACTGGGCTAGTTGAGCTCACCCTTTTCCTTTTTGTTCCATTTTTCTTCTCAGGAGGTGAGAACATAGCAGGATCTAGTCGGGTATGGAGTGATGGTTCTAGAAAGATGTATTAGCAGTCCTCACTATTTCTGTAAAATAGTGTTTGAATAATTGTAATGAGGATTTATTTGAGTGTGGATATTGTCTAGAAGACAATATTTGTATTTAAACTCACAGTATGTGTTGTCGTATTTTGCACGACAATTGTATTATTGAAGTTGTAGTTTGCTTTCTGTACCATGTATTTGGCAACTCAGAATGGGTGTTGTATACCTATTCTGGGGGCGTCACAGTTGGTATCAGAGCTTAGGGATATGATCCCTGGCTGAGATGTGAGACAAGAACTAGGAGGGGAGAGACGGGGAATTCCTTCGCTAGTATGACCTGGCTAAGTTTATTTGGTATTTATTTGGTCGGTCAGAGTATAGGGATAATATATGACATGACTATTAACCCTTGTTTTATGGCAGTATTTAAGAATGGCAGCTGAGAACGTTAATAATGGAGTAAATCAGACCGTGGAGACACCTTTGATCACTACCCAGGGGAACGTGCAACAGGAAGGCAATATTCCTCCTGTAAACAACGTTACCGAGCAAACGATGAATGATGGAATGTTTAGGAGCTTTTTGCAGTTCATGCAAAATCAGACGAGGGAGACTCGTGTGCAGAATACGGGTGGAAATGATAACAACGCGCGGTTTGTCACAGCTAAGCAGTTCAAAGAATTGGGACCACCAGAATTTAAGGGAAAGCCGGATCCGATCATGGCGGAAACGTGGGTCAAGCAAATTACCAAGATATTTGATGTCTTGGGATGCACGGAGGAACAGAAGGTTCCATTCGCCACATTTATGTTCCGCGGTGAGGCAGACTACTGGTGGGAGTCTGTGAAGCGTACCCAGCCTGACGCACTCAACATGTCCTGGGAAACATTTCAAAAACTGTTCAATGACAAGTACTTTCCTGAAAGTATTCGTCATATGAAGGAGGTTGAGTTTATTAGACTGGAACAAAACAACATGACGGTGTCCCAGTACGAGGCGAAGTTTGCAGAGTTATCCAGGTTTGCACCTCATTTGGTCGAAAATGAGGAACGAATGACAAGGATGTTTCTGAGAGGTCTAAAACCCGAGATTCGGCAATATCTTATCTCTCATAAATTTTCTTTATATTCAGATGTTGTAAACAGGGCTCAATTATTAGAGAGAGATAATGAGTATACTCAACCGAGGGACCACAACCAGGGTCATACCGGTGACAGCAATCATCAGAGCGATGATAACCAACAGGAGGGAAAAATACGAACAAAGGCGGTAACCACTCGGGTGGTCATCGTGGCCATGATAATAGGAGAGGTGAGTCAAGTGGAAATTTCAGAAAGAGGAGATTCAACAATGACGGGAAGACATCAGCACCAGCACCAGCACCAGCACCAACAACAAATTTTAGGGGAGGAGAACGACCGCCAGTTAGATGTTACAAATGCGGGAAAGAGGGACATATCAGCCCAAACTGCCCACAACAATCCAAGGTATGTTATAACTGTGGAAAGGAAGGTCATATAGCTCGAGAGTGTTCTGTGGCAAAACCAAGTTCAGCGGGGATGGTGACTCCAAAAGTTATCCCGGATAAGTCGAAATTAGCGGTTCCTGGAAGGGCGTTTGTCGTTACTGGCCAAAACGCGAGAAACCCGAACGAGGTGATCACGGGTAAGCTAATCTTGAATTCTTGCGAAGTTTATACTTTACTAGATACCGGTTCTACCCATTCTTTTATCTCTCCTGCTTGTGCTCAACGTTTAAACTTGACTCCGGAGAAATTGGACTTTAACTTATCTGTTGAAACTCCGTTGGGTGAAACCTTCGTTACATCTACAGTTTATAAATCTTGCATGATCCAGGTTGGCACTATCACATTACCTGTTGATCTTATCTCTTTAAAGATACTTGCTTTTGATGTGATTTTAGGAATTGATTGGTTAACCACTCATCATGCTAAAATTGATTGTTTTCGTAAGGTTGTTAGTTTTCATATTCCTAACCAACCTGTCATACGAATTCAAACTACTAAACCACTAAAATCAGTCACTGTCATATCAAGCCAAAAAGCTATTCGTTTATTGAAAAACGGATGTCAAGCTTTCTTAGCCCATGTTATGGATTTGAACAAAGACAAGTCAGATTTGAATAATATTTCTATTGTTAAAGAATTTTCCGATGTATTTCCTGAAGAACTTCCCGGTCTACCCCCGGAACGAGAAATTGAATTCTTTATTGACCTTGAACCCGGTACAAAGCCCATTTCTAAAACCCCATATCGAATGGCTCCTATTGAACTTCAGGAGTTAAAAGTCCAACTACAGGAGTTGTTGGACATCGGTTTTATTCGTCCTAGTACGTCTCCTTGGGGTGCTCCTGTTTTATTCGTAAAGAAGAAAGACGGGAGTATGCGACTTTGTATTGACTATCGAGAATTGAACCATGTCACCATCAAGAATAGGTATCCGCTACCTCGCATTGATGACCTGTTTGACCAGTTGCAAGGAGCACAATTCTTTTCAAAGATCGATCTTCGTTCTGGATATCATCAGCTGAAGATTAAAACTGAGGATATTCCAAAGATTGCCTTCAGAACTCGGTACGGGCATTATGAATTCTTAGTAATGTCTTTTGGATTGACTAATGCTCCTGCTGCCTTCATGGATATGATGAACCGTGTATTCAAAGAATATTTGGATCAGTTCGTTGTTGTCTTTATTGATGACATCCTCATCTATTCCAAAAGCCGTGAAGATCATGAGCGCCATTTGAAGCTGGTACTGCAAAGGCTTCGTGAAAACAAGCTATATGCCAAACTGAAGAAATGCGAGTTCTGGCTTGAGGAAGTAGCATTCCTTGGGCACGTGGTGTCAAAACATGGAGTATCTGTCGACCTGGCGAAGATTGAAGCCATACAAAGTTGGGAGCAACCGAAGTCGGTAACCGAAGTACGTAGCTTTCTGGGCTTAGCTGGTTATTATCGGAGATTTGTGGAAGGATTTTCTCGAATCGCTACTCCGTTAACTCAGCTGACTCGGAAAGATACAAAATTCGTATGGAGTGAGGAATGCGAGAAAAGTTTCCAAGAACTCAAGAGGAGACTCATTTCGGCACCTGTTTTGACAATACCATCTGGTTCGGATGGATTTGTTATCTACAGCGATGCTTCAGGCAAAGGGTTAGGATGTGTTCTCATGCAACATGGGAAAGTCATAGCCTATGCCTCACGACAACTCAAAGAATATGAGAGGAATTATCCTACTCATGATTTGGAGTTGGCAGCAGTCGTTTTTTGCGTTGAAGATCTGGAGACACTACCTGTATGGGGAGAAAGTGGAGATCTATACAGATCATAAAAGCCTCAAATATTTCTTCACCCAAAAGGAACTCAACATGCGGCAACGACGTTGGCTTGAGCTGTTGAAAGATTACGATCATACCATCCAATACCATCCTGGGAAAGCAAACGTAGTAGCTGACGCATTGAGTAGAAGATCATATGCGGGTACGAGTGCAATGTTTTTAACACAAAGGCCCATTTTGTATGACTTGCAAAGGATGGAGATAGAGATGAAGGCTCCAAGTACCCACATGATGATATCAAATATACGAGTAGAACCGACTTTAATCGATAAAGTTAAAGCTGCTCAAGCTACGGATATAGAGCTGATGCGTATGAAGAAGAAAGTGCAAGAAGGTGCTATTCCAGAAGCAAGAATCGATGAAGAAGGAATACTTCGAGTCAACTCCAGACTTTGTGTTCCTAACGATTTTGACTTGAAGCATAGAATAATGATGGAGGCACACAACACACCGTTTGCAATTCATCCTGGGAGTACCAAAATGTATCACGATCTTCGACATACATTTTGGTGGAGCAATATGAAAAGAGAGATTGCGGAGTTTATCTCGAGATGTTTAACTTGTCAACGTGTAAAAGCGGAGCATCAAGTACCAAAGGGTCCATTGCAACCACTTGAGATTCCGAAATGGAAGTGGGAACACATTACTATAGATTTTGTTACAAGTCTTCCCAAGGTTTCTCAAGGCATAGATGCGATTTGGGTTATTGTTGATAGATTAACCAAGTCCGCTCATTTCTTGCCGATACGTGAGACTTATTCCCTTGAACGTCTTGCTAGTATGTACGTGAACGAGATTGTGAGATTGCATGGCATGCCAGTATCCATAGTTTCGGATCGTGACCCAAGATTCACTTCACGATTTTGGGTTAGCTTGCAGAAAGCTATGGGCACGGATTTACGATTCAGTTCAGCATACCATCCTCAAACGGACGGACAATCAGAGAGGACTATTCAAACTCTTGAAGATCTATTAAGACTTTGTGTCTTAGATCTCAAAGGGAGTTGGGATAAGTACCTACCATTGGTGGAATTCTCCTACAACAACAGTTATCAGGCGAGCATAGGTATGGCTCCATTTGAGGCGTTGTATGGAAGAAAATGTCGTTCTCCAGTATGCTGGGACGAGGTGGGTGAAGCAACATTGTTGGGACCAGAATTGGTACGCATGACTACAGAGAAGATCCAAACGATTCGACAACGTATACAAACGGCACAGGATCGACAAAAGAGTTATGCGGATCTTCATCGGAAGGACGTGGAATTTGACATTGGGGATCATGTATTGTTGCGTGTGGCTCCATGGAAAGGAGTTACAAGATTTGGGAAGAGAGGAAAGCTCAATCCAAGATTTGTTGGTCCATTTGAGATTCTTGAGCGAATAGGAAATGTGGCATATAGACTCGCATTACCTCCAAGCATGTCTCGTGTTCATAATGTTTTTCACATATCTATGCTTCGTAAATATGTTAAAGACCCGAACCACATTATTGAGTTAGAACCAGACGAGATAGCTGAAGATTTAACGTACGAGGAGGTACCTGTTAAGATCTTGGATAGGAAAGAGCATGTCCTACGCACGAAGGTTATACCACAAGTTAAGGTTTTGTGGAGAAACCATGCTATTGAAGAAATGACCTGGGAGTTGGAATCAGAAATGAAAGCGAGGTATCCTTACCTTTTTGAAACATCAGGTACGTACGTCAATTTCGAGGACGAAATTTCATAAGGAAGGGAGGTTGTAAGACCCCAACTTATTAATGAATAAAATCAAATTTTCTCTAAATATTATTGTGAATAATAAGGGGTTAATTTGATATAATACTTGGTTATGGGTGAAATGTGCAAATTTTGCAAAATAAGCAAGTGGTTATAAAATATTTATTTTTGGTCGGTGAATATTCGGTTGGTCGTGGAATATTCTTGCTGTCGGGGAATATTCGTACGACGATGCAGCCTTGTGTGGGCCCCATAACGGAAAGCGATTGGATGAAGAAAACGACAAGTATAAGTTGTTTATAAATAACGGCGTAGTTGTTACCGTTAATACTGTTGGAATACCCGTGGTTAAAATATACATAGCACACGGTATTGCACCAATTATTGATTCTTACGTAAGAAGGCACTACTCAATAATTGTTACAGTAGTTATTATTCAATATTTTATTTTATTGATTCAATAATTGCTGCGTTGATATTTTATATTATTGTTGTTTCAATAATTGTTGCTGCACAGTATTTTCATTTATCAGATCAATAATTCATATTATTTGAATAATATTATTAGATAACATTATTGGCAATGTCTAGAAAGTTCTGTCTAAGGAGAGGTTTGGTCATCTAATTGCGCGCCAGTAAGGAGAAATCCTTATTGGAAAGCCCCCTCTTTCCTGGGAACGGCCTGGTTGTCATAAATGTGATTCTGTAATATTATTTGTGAATAATTAATTATTGATTCATATGATAAGGAAATATTTATTTTATGTGGATATAAATGAGGGATATATTTTTGTGGTTAAAAATGAAGGAGTTAATGTTGAGGTTTTTGTCAGTATTTTTGTCGGAATGGAGGTATTAAAAATCAGGGTTTTTGAGATAGTTTGCGGGGGTTATAATTTTTAATCCGACCGTTGGATCGTGGTAATTTTTGGATATGTTATACATATATAAGTTGAGTATATGTCCACAAATTTTGAACCGTTAAAAATGAACGTATGATTTATTACGAATTTTACAAGATGACTGGTTCAGAAATTGTTGAATTTTCGGAGTTTATCATTTTGGTGGAAAATTCTAGAATTGGTGGGCCCCACTTGTGGTTGGTGAAGAAATGTGCTGAATTATATTTCAAATGTGGTGGGTGGGAATAGTAGCAGGTAAAGCCATCAGGTTGCAGGTCAAACCTACCAATATTTTCCTATAAATAGAGGGCTAAGTTAGAATTGAAAATTACACCAGAAACAAGTTTTCTCTCTTTCTCTCTCTAGATTATTGAGTGTATTTTGTGAGTATTTAGATACTTTGAGAGTTTCTATTCATCAGAGCAAGTTTCTTTCAGCCTTATACCGTATTCCGACCAGAAGTACTGATATTTTGAGGTAAGGGATATTATTTTCTTCTTAATGATATTATTTTCTTCAATATCATTATGCTGAAATATTGATATGAGTTTTTATCAAATTTGGAACTTTTTGTGTCGGGGTTTACTATTCACGTATACGGCACTATTCACGTATACGGCACTATTCACGAATACGGCACTATTCACCGAAAAATAAAATTTTCCCTTTTTGTCCAAGATGTCTATTATGGTTACTATCTTTGATTGTATCCATGTTTTGATCTTTATTTTTGAATTCTGCTTCACAATTGATTATTATGAAGTATTATTGATCTTGGATAAACTGTTATACGAATCCCTACTATTTGTCCTTCTGTCTCATTGGATTCGTTCTCTTTAAGATATTTTTCATCATCCTCAGTCCTAAATGATGATATTACTGAATATCTTTGGCCTGTAGTGCAAAGATGTATAATTACTTGATGAATATCTTTGGCCTGTAGTGCAAAGATGAACAGGTGTTGAGATGAACATGACCGACTGATGATACAAATGAATATCTTTGGCCTGTAGTGCAAAGATGAATATTTGGTTAAAGATGATTATTAATTGATATTACAGGGATAAAATATTGATGATGGACTTTTAAATCTTAGAAGATAGTAGAATTCTTTCTCTACTTGACTCTTCTAATGGTTTGCTGCTTCCGCTGCAGTTGTTGATCTAAAACTTGTTGTCGATTATATTTTATCAGATTTTTCCCTGTTGAAGACTAACGATAATTTGTTGTATATTATCTTAGTCATAATATTCTTTACTGGGCTAGTTGAGCTCACCCTTTTCCTTTTTGTTCCATTTTTCTTCTCAGGAGGTGAGAACATAGCAGGATCTAGTCGGGTATGAGTGATGGTTCTAGAAAGATGTATTAGCAGTCCTCACTATTTCTGTAAAATAGTGTTTGAATAATTGTAATGAGGATTTATTTGAGTGTGGATATTGTCTAGAAGACAATATTTGTATTTAAACTCACAGTATGTGTTGTCGTATTTTGCACGATAATTGTATTATTGAAGTTGTAGTTTACTTTCTGTACCATGTATTTGGCAACTCAGAATGGGTGTTGTATACCTATTCTGGGGGCGTCACAAATTTGATATAATGTTATAGTTGTGGGTAATATTTATAAATTTTGCAAAGTAAGCAAGTTGTTATAAAATATTCGTTTGGTCGGAGAATATTCTTTTTGTCGAGGAATATTCGTACGACGGCACAATCATTGGTGGACCCCACAACGGAATTATTGTCGGATTGAGAAAACGACAGAATTATCTTTCTATAAAAATAACGGCTGAGGTGTTACCGTTAAAACATTAAAACTGTTGAACTACTCGGTAGTAAAAGTACAGTAATACGCGTGGTTGCATAGTAGCACACGGTATTGATTATTGATCTTACGTGAGAAGTCACTCAGCTATACTCAATTATTGCTACAGTAATTGCTGCATCATATCTCTTAAATTATTTCATAGTATCATCTGTATAATATGTTATATTATTAAATCAATAATTGAGACGTTGTGGTAAGTTTGGTTATTTTATGGGGGGCCATATGTCATCATCTAAGAGTCTCTTCGTCAATAGTAATTACCGTCGTCAATAGTAATTACCGTCGTCAATAGTAATTACATTCGTCAATAGTATTTACCTTGGTCAATAGTAATTACCGTCGTCAATAGTAATTACCGTCGTCAATAGTAATTACATTCGTCAATAGTATTTACCTTGGTCAATAATAATTACCTTCGTCAATAGTATTTACCTTGGTCAATAGTAATTACCTTCGTCAATAGTATTTACCTTGGTCAATAGTAATTACTTTCGTCAATAGTAGTTGTCCCTTCAATATTACCAAGAGTCATTTGACCCTTCGTTAAGACCAAGAGTCATTTGACCCTTCGTTAAGACCAAGTGCCACCCTCAGTTTTTCTATAAATAGAGCCTAGGGCTTCATTATTTTTCACGAATTCATTCAAGCTATAGAGAGAGAAAGTATAGAGAGAATAAGAGAGAGAGAATAAAAGTATTCTGCTACATCACTTTTCCCATATCCAGTTCTTTTAAGGTAGGGAATATTATTTCTTTTATATTCATGAAGAGAACTTCTGTTATTCCATTCGTTATTATTCTTTTGGAATAAACCAGTATACGCGGTCTACCCTATACTTGGTGACATTCTTCTATTATTCTGTTGGAACATCCTGTCTGTGTGTTTTACACCGGACCTGTTCCGTTTATTATTCTTTTGGAACATCCTGTCTGTGTGTTTTACACCGACCTGGTTCCGTTTTATTATTATTCTGTTGGAATATCCTGTCTGTGTGTTTTACACCGACCTGGTTCCATTATTTATTATTCTGTCGGAATATCCTGTCTGTGCGTTTACGCCGGACCTGGTTCCATTATTTATTATTCTATTGGAATAACCTGTCTGTGCGGTCTATCGCATGCATGGTGATTTCTTTTGTTATTCCATTCTTTATTGTACTCAGTTGGTTAAGTTTTGACTTCTATACTCCATGAAATTTGTGGAATATCCTTGATAGTTGCGTTTCATCCAGTATTTTTTCAAGAAAATATTCTTCTAAGCATTCTTGAATTTTGCTCCACAATGCAGTATCATGTTGACAATTTGGACGTTGTTAATTCCTGGATAAATTAATTCTTGAACTTGTTTTATTGAATTCTTATATCATTGTCATCATCCTCATGTTTATAAAATGTTGAAAGTCATCTGTGGCATGTAGTGCATAGATGGACTTGGTATGATTATGACCAGGGATTATTCGGTATAATTGTAAGACCCCGAATTTTATGAAATAAAAGTATTCAATTTTTCTATTCAGTAAATGGTTAAATTGATAAAAAGTTAAAGTTATGGGTGAGATGTAAATTTTTTTCAAAATAAACAAGTGGTTATAAAATAATCATTGTTGTCGGGAATATTCGTTTGGTCGTGGAATATTCTTTCTGTCAGAGAATATTCGTACGACGGCGCAGCTATTTGTGGGCCCCATAACGAATAACTGTCGGGTGAAAGAAAACGACAAATTTGAGTTTTTACAAATAACGGCGTAGTTGTTACCGTTAACACTGTTGGAATACCCGGTGGTTAAAATACAGTAATACGCGTTATTGCACAGTAGCACACGGTATTACATAGTATTTTTGAAATTATTGATTCTTACGTAAGAAGGCACTACTCAATAATTGTTACAGTAGTTACTGTTCAATATTTTATTTTATTGATTCAATAATTGTTGCGTTGATATTTTATATTATTGTTGTTTCAATAATTGTTGCTGCACAGTATTTTCTTTATCAGATCAATAATTCATATTATTTGAATAATATTATTAGATAACATTATTGGCAATGTCTAGAAAGTTCTGTCTAAGGAGAGGTTTGGTCATCTAATTGCGCGCCAGTAAGGAGAAATTCTTATTGGAAAGCCCCCTCTTTCCTGGGAACGGCCTGGTTGTCATAAATGTGATTCTGTAATATTATTTGTGAATAATTAATTATTGATTCATATGATAAGGAAATATTTATTTTATGTGGATATAAATGAGGGATATATTTTTGTGGTTAAAAAATGAAGGAGTTAATGTTGAGATTTTTATCCGTATTTTTGTCGGAATGGAGGTATTAAAAATAAGGGTTTTTGAGATATTTTGCGGGGGTTATAATTTTTAATCCGACCGTTGGATCGTGGTAATTTTTGGATATGTTATACATATATAAGTTGAGTATATGTCCACAAATTTTGAACCGTTAAAAATGAACGTATGATTTATTATGAATTTTACGAGATGACTGGTTCAGAAATTGTTAAATTTTCGGAGTTTATCATTTTGGTGGAAAATTCTAGAATTGGTGGGCTCCACTTGTGGTTGGTGAAGAAATGTGCTGAATTATATTTCAAATGTGGTGGGTGGGAATAGTAGCAGGTAAAGCCATCAGGTTGCAGGTCAAACCTACCAAAATTTTCCTATAAATAGAAGGCTAAGTTAGAATTGAAAATCACACCAGAAACATAAGCTTTCTCACTTTCTCTCTCTATATTATGAAGCATATTTTGTGAGTTTTTAGATACTTGGTGAGTTGCTATTCATTAGTGCAAGTTTCTTTCAGCATCATATCCGATATCCAGTCAGAAGTACTGCTCTTTTGAGATAAGGGATAGTAAGGGATTGTAAGGGATTGTAAGGGATAGTAAGGGATTTTAAGGGTTGTTATGATTTTCAGTTTCGTAATTTTTCTGAACTTCAAAAATTCTGAAAAAATTTGAAATGATATTTTGATGAGTTTTCTTGATTGTGTCCAAAAATGGTGATTTTTGGATGTATAGATTGAGAGTTATGAATTTTATGAGAAAAGACTATTTTAAAAGTAACCGCTTATAATTCCTTGTGGTTAACTCCAAAATTGATGAAATTTTTATTGGGAGTACATGTATATGATAGTAGTATACTCTGTAAATTTCAGAATTTTTAGACAAAAGTATAATTTTTGATAAATGTCTAAATATTCGGCTATTTTGGCCATATGAAAAATAGTAAATGACTTTTAAAAATTCTGAGAAAAATATATGTTCACTATGGGACTATATTATGCTAAATTTCAGAAAAGAAATATTTTTGGAACTGATTTGGTATTTTTCATGAAAATGGTCTAGTTATGAGTAAATGAATTAAATATGTTTTGTGAAGAAAGAAAATTGGAAAATAGGATTTTATGGCTTGAGAATCCTATATGAGGTATATGCAGATTTTTGATGAGGGTTTTGGTTATTGATGATGAAATTGTAAGAGTTGGCATTTTATGATGATTAAATGCATTAATTAGTAAAGTGTAAACAATTAAAATAAATTGTTTATAAATTTAAGTAATGTTATTCTTTCAATATCATTATACCGAAATATTGGTATGAATTTTATTGTAGAATTTCTATCTTTTGTGTCGGGGTTACTATTCATGAGTTACGAATATTACTCTTGAGATTAAAACTATATGTTGATCATATTATTTTTATCATCATATATAACATTTTTATAACCCTGATGTTGAAATTCTCTTTCACTGGAGTGTAAAGATGGGTAGATTATTGGTATGATCATGACTAGGGTTCTCTTTGGCCTGTAGTGCAAAGTTGAATTGTGACTGGTATGATCATGACCATTGAATTTATAATTGAATATCTTAAGCTTAAGTGCAAAGGTGAATTGATCAACATGGTTATAATTATTGTTTATATAAATTCTGAAATGATTATATATTTCTTTGAGATATTAATATATTTGGCCTGTAGTGCAAATATGAAATGTTGATGAATATCTTTGGCCTGTAGTGCAAAGATGAATTGTTGATGAATATCTTTGGCCCGTAGTGCAAAGATGACATGTTGTTGAATATCTTTGGCCAGTAGTGCAAAGATGAACAGATGTTGAGATGAACATGACCAACTGGTGATACAAATGAATATCTTTGGCCGTAGTGCAAAGATGAATTTATTAGTATGATTATGAACAGGAAATGTGATTTGGTATAACCATGATCTTTGATGTTTCAGGTAAAGATAGGTGATGAAAATTATCTTCGTCCTGGATGAGAAGAGGAATTTAGAACTACAGTTATGATTATGAGTTATTCATATGATTGTGGACCAGAATTGTTGATTGATGTTACAGGGATAAAACATTGTTGGTGGATTTTTAACATGGAGAAGATAATAGACTTTATAGTCTATTTGACTCTTCTAATGGATTGCTCGTTCCGCTGCAACTATGGTTGAAATTTTTATCATTTACCATATGTTCTAAATCTCTGATTTATTGTTGATGAAGGCTATTGATAATTGAATTATCTTTAGTCATGATATTCTTTACTGAGCTAGTTGTGCTCACCCTTTTGCTTCACAATTCCTTTCAGGTAATAAGAGTGTAGCTGGGTCGAGCGAGGGTAACAAGGGAATAGAACGGTGGTCATCATTTAGTAGTTATATTTAGTGAAGAAAATAGGGTGAGGCGAACCCAACGTTGGAAGGGTGGTTTGCCACTATCATACAAGATGTCTAATGACATACAACCTCGTGTCATCATAAGACAGGGTTGTGCTCATCCACTTGCTGAGTATATATACGAGCACTACCTATATAATCTTGGTGTTTGTTTGAAGTATAATTCTCAATTAGAGACAGTTGAGATAATGATATGTCAAGAGAAGACTCACCATTGGGAAGAATATGATAGTAATCTTCTCGTTTTTCTTTGGGGTCTATTGGGTCAACCAAAGATAATTCTGTGGCCATATGATATCTATCATAACCTAGAAGTATGGTCTCCCATGTACGAAGGTTTCTTTGAGCACTTCCCAAAGATTCTAATTTCTAAAACAGTTTTTGACTATACCTTTATGTAAGGTGTTATTGTGAGGTGATGTCCACGGTTGGAACATGAGTCACATTTGGTATATATTTGTATCCAAACTCACAGCATATGTGTTGTTGTATTTTGCACGACAATTGTTGTAATAAAGTTGTAGTTATTTTCTGTACCATGTATTTGACGACTCAGAATGGGTTGGGTGGAATGGACCTATTTTGGGGTCGTTACAGGTGGTATCAGAGCTTAGGGATATGATCTCTGGCGGAGATCGGGGAATACAACTAGGAGGGGAGAGATGAGTAAATCCTTCGCTAGTGTGTCTTACCTAAGCTTATTTGTTGGTCAGTCATAATATCGAGATATTATGTGATATGTTAATTTGTTAAATTAACCCTTGTTTTGAAGTTGTATTCTAGAAAGATATCTGAAATACAGAAGATGAGCAATGGAGAAATCATGATGATAAGGAAGATGGAATCTGAAATGAAAGCAAGGTATTCTCAACTCTTTGAAATACCAGGTACGTAAATTTCGGGGACGAAATTTCATAAGGAGGGGAGATTGTAAGACCCCGAATTTTATGAAATAAAAGTATTCAATTTTTCTATTCAGTAAATGGTTAAATTGATAAAAAGTTAAAGTTATGGGTGAGATGTAAATTTTTTTCAAAATAAACAAGTGGTTATAAAATAATCATTGTTGTCGGGGAATATTCGTTTGGTCGTGGAATATTCTTTCTGTCAGAGAATATTCGTACGACGGCGCAGCTATTTGTGGGCCCCATAACGAATAACTGTCGGGTGAAAGAAAACGACAAATTTGAGTTTTTACAAATAACGGCGTAGTTGTTACCGTTAACACTGTTGGAATACCCGGTGGTTAAAATACAGTAATACGCGTTATTGCACAGTAGCACACGGTATTGCATAGTATTTTTGAAATTATTGATTCTTACGTAAGAAGGCACTACTCAATAATTGTTACAGTAATTACTGTTCAATATTTTATTTTATTGATTCAATAATTGCTGCGTTGATATTTTATATTATTGTTGTTTCAATAATTGTTGCTGCACAGTATTTTTCTTTATCAGATCAATAATTCATATTATTTGAATAATATTATTAGATAACATTATTGGCAATGTCTAGAAAGTTCTGTCTAAGGAGAGGTTTGGTCATCTAATTGCGCGCCAGTAAGGAGAAATTCTTATTGGAAAGCCCCCTCTTTCCTGGGAACGGCCTGGTTGTCATAAATGTGATTCTGTAATATTATTTGTGAATAATTAATTATTGATTCATATGATAAGGAAATATTTATTTTATGTGGATATAAATGAGGGATATATTTTTGTGGTTAAAAATGAAGGAGTTAATGTTGAGATTTTTATCCGTATTTTTGTCGGAATGGAGGTATTAAAAATCAGGGTTTTTGAGATATTTTGCGGGGGTTATAATTTTTAATCCGACCGTTGGATCGTGGTAATTTTTGGATATGTTATACATATATAAGTTGAGTATATGTCCACAAATTTTGAACCGTTAAAAATGAACGTATGATTTATTATGAATTTTACGAGATGACTGGTTCAGAAATTGTTGAATTTTCGGAGTTTATCATTTTGGTGGAAAATTCTAGAATTGGTGGGCCCCACTTGTGGTTGGTGAAGAAATGTGCTGAATTATATTTCAAATGTGGTGGGTGGGAATAGTAGCAGGTAAAGCCATCAGGTTGCAGGTCAAACCTACCAAAATTTTCCTATAAATAGAGGGCTAAGTTAGAATTGAAAATCACACCAGAAACATAAGCTTTCTCTCTTTCTCTCTCTATATTATGAAGCATATTTTGTGAGTTTTTAGATACTTGGTGAGTTGCTATTCATTAGTGCAAGTTTCTTTCAGCATCATATCCGATATCCAGTCAGAAGTACTGCTCTTTTGAGATAAGGGATAGTAAGGGATTGTAAGGGATTGTAAGGGATTTTAAGGGTTGTTATGATTTTCAGTTTCGTAATTTTTCTGAACTTCAAAAATTCTGAAAAAATTTGAAATGATATTTTGATGAGTTTTCTTGATTGTGTCCAAAAATGGTGATTTTTGGATGTATAGATTGAGAGTTATGAATTTTATGAGAAAAGACTATTTTAAAAGTAACCGCTTATAATTCCTTGTGGTTAACTCCAAAATTGATGAAATTTTTATTGGGAGTACATGTATATGATAGTAGTATACTCTGTAAATTTCAGAATTTTTAGACAAAAGTATAATTTTTGATAAATGTCTAAATATTCGGCTATTTTGGCCATATGAAAAATAGTAAATGACTTTTAAAAATTCTGAGAAAAATATATGTTCACTATGGGACTATATTATGCTAAATCCCAGAAAAGAAATATTTTTGGAACTGATTTGGTATTTTTCATGAAAATGGTCTAGTTATGAGTAAATGAATTAAATATGTTTTGTGAAGAAAGAAAATTGGAAAATAGGATTTTATGGCTTGAGAATCCTATATGAGGTATATGCAGATTTTTGATGAGGGTTTTGGTTATTGATGATGAAATTGTAAGAGTTGGCATTTTATGATGATTAAATGCATTAATTAGTAAAGTGTAAACAATTAAAATAAATTGTTTATAAATTTAAGTAATGTTATTCTTTCAATATCATTATACCGAAATATTGGTATGGATTTTATTGTGGAATTTCTATCTTTTGTGTCGGGGTTACTATTCATGAGTTACTATTCACGATTTACTATTCATGAGTTACGAATATTACTCTTGAGATTAAAATTATATGTTGATCATATTATTTTTATCATCATATATAACATTTTTATAACCCTGATGTTGAAATTCTCTTTCACTGGAGTGTAAAGATGGGTAGATTATTGGTATGATCATGACTAGGGTTCTCTTTGGCCTGTAGTGCAAAGTTGAATTGTGACTGGTATGATCATGACCATTGAATTTATAATTGAATATCTTAAGCTTAAGTGCAAAGGTGAATTGATCAACATGGTTATAATTATTGTTTATATAAATTCTGAAATGATTATATATTTCTTTGAGATATGAATATATTTGGCCTGTAGTGCAAATATGAATTGTTGATGAATATCTTTGGCATGTAGTGCAAAGATGACCTGTTGATGAATATCTTTGGCCTGTAGTGCAAAGATGAACTGTTGTTGAATATCTTTGGCCCGTAGTGCAAAGATGGTTTGTTGATGAATATCTTTGGCCCGTAGTGCAAAGATGGATTTGTTAGTATGATTATAAACAGGAATTGTGATTTGGTATAACCATGATCTTTGATGTTTCAGGTAAAGACAGGTGATGAAAATATTCTTCGTCCTGGGTGCGAAGAAAAATTTATAGTCACAATTATGATTATGAGTTATTCATATGATTGTGGAAAGGAACTGTTGAGTGATGTTACATGGATAAAACATTGTTGGTGGATTTTTAACATGGAGAAGATAATAGACTTTATAGTCTATTTGACTCTTCTAATGGATTGCTCGTTCCGCTGCAACTATGGTTGAAATTTTTATCATTTATCATATATTCTAAATCTCTGATTTATTATTGATGAAGGCTATTGATAATTTAATTATCTTTAGTCATGATATTCTTTACTGAGCTAGTTGTGCTCACCCTTTTGCTTCACAATTCCTTTCAGGTAATAAGAGTGTAGCTGGGTCGAGCGGGGGTAACAAGGGAATAGACGGTGGTCATCATTTAGTAGTTATATTTGGTGAATCCAATAGGGTAAGGTGTACCCAACGTTGGAAGGGTGGTTTTCCACTATCATACAAGATGTCTAACGACATACAACCTCGTGTCATCATAAGACAGGGATGTGCTCATCCACTTGCTGAGTATATATACGAGCACTACCTATATAATCTTGGTGTTTGTTTGAAGTATAATTCTCAATTAGAGACAGTAGAGATAATGATATGTCAAGAGAAGACTCACCATTGGGAAGAATATGATAGTAATCTTCTCGTTTTTCTTTGGGGTCTATTGGGTCAACCAAGGATAATTCTGTGGCCATATGATATCTATCATAACCTAGACGCATGGCCTCCCATGTACGAAGGTTTCCTTGAGCACTTCCCAAAGATTCTAATTTCTAAAACAGTTTTTGACTATACCTTTATGTAAGGTGTTATTGTGAGGTGATGTCCACGGTTGGAACATGAGTCACATTTAGTATATATTTGTATCCAAACTCACAGCATATGTGTTGTTGTATTTTGCACGAAAATTGTTGTAATAAAGTTGTAGTTGTTTTCTGTACCATGCATTTGGCGACTCAGAATGGGTTGGGTGGAATGAACCTATTTTGGGGTCGTTACACCTGAAGTGATACGGTGGAAAATAACGACAAAAATGATAATTTTCATGTATTTTAATATTTATAAAATTTTAATTTATTTAATGTATTTTTATTTATTCGCTAGGAAAATTTAGTAGCTAAATTTATATTTAGTAACTAAATTTATATTTAGCCCGTTTATGTTTTGGGCTTTAGCTTTTTTAATTTTATTTAATTTAGGATTTAATTACTTTTTTTTTAATTAGTCATAGGAAAGTAGTTTAATATTATTAATATGCTTTCTAAGGTTTATTTACAAAATGTTGGGTCATGATATTTCTTCTATTGGGCCTTGGAGATTGGATTTAACTATCCAATTAGTCTATTGGATCTCCCCTATTGGATCTTGAAGATTGAGCCTAATTTTCATATTATATCTTCTTAATATTGGGTCGGGTCAATGGATTGGTCCATTAGATCTTTTAATATTTCTATCTTTGACTTGTAATGATGAAAAAGGAAGGCTGTTGACTAAAGGTCTGCAGATCATTAATGTGGATGTGATTTTATCCGGCCAGCGGCATGCACAGTGGGAAAAAGGTGACAACCTGCATGCAGTCGGCAGAGATCATTGAGGAGTGGGGGGCTGTGTCAAAGGGTAGTGGGTGGCACGGTAAACGGGGTGAGAGAGTATAACCTAGAGAAAAAGACTTCATGAAAAGGTACGCATACACACGACCCACAATTTTCATCTCTCTAGAGACACTAGATATTTTATCCTCCATTGTTAAACCTTGAACGGCCTGTACTGACTCTTACGCCGAAGCTATCCCCCGACGGTCCAGCCGTCAAGCTTTTTGTGTTAACTGTGTTTACTGTGCAGGATTAAGGCGTCTTACGTGAGTGGGACGTCATCAAAGATCTTGGCGTTAACACAAAACATGTTTTATTTAATCAATTTAGGTTCTTGTTGGTACGTTAAACATTGAAATCACATTTGAATTAGAACGTTACAATCTAACCATATTCCTACGTGAATTAATATCAAAGCCTTACGTGATATTTGATTGAATATCGTGCTGGATTTTTTAGTTTTTAGTAAAAACTGAATCCTAGAATTGAAGATTACATAACTCGTATTGGTGGAATCAGATCGAGCGCTTATCTTCAAGAAAAATAAGAAGTTTGTTCCTATTTCCGCCGGCATCCTTCATCGTGCTTCAATCGGCTTTCATTCAAGTTCTGCAACCCATATATTTATGTAACAATAAGTCTAGAAGGACATTGTTCTAATGACATTTCTAACTACTTTTTTTTTTTTTAGTACCTCTCAAAAAATATATAATATTTATTCCAACTGGTTGATTAATTACCCAGATGGTTTACATATACTACTCCTTCTAGGACGATATTCCACTGGCGACGAGTTCGTCCCTGTTTGTGTGTGTTGAGATAAACATGACCAACTAATGAATATCTTTGGCTTGTAGTGCAAAGATGAATATTGATTGATGTTACAGGGATAAAATATTGATGATGGACTTTTAAATTCATGGATAATAGTAGATTTCATTCTCTACGTAACTCTTCTATGAATTATTATTTTTCGCTGCGAATATTGATTTAAAACTTGTTGTCTGTTGTATTCTATTATATTTTTTCCTGTTGAAGACTAACGATAATTTGTTCTGTATTATCTTAGTCATAATGTTCTTTACTGGGCTAGTTGAGCTCACCCTTTTCCTTTTTGTTCCATTTTTCTCAGGAGGCGAGAATGTAGCGAGTACTAGTCGGGGTATGTAATGATGGTTGTAACGACCCCAAAATAGGTCCATTCCATCCAACCCATTCTGAATCGCCAAATACATGGTACAGAAAATAACTACAACTTTATTACAACAATTGTCGTGCAAAATACAACAACACATATGCTGTGAGTTTGGATACAAATATATACCAAATGTGACTCATGTTCCAACCGTGGACATCACCTCACAATAACACCTTACATAAAGGTATAGTCAAAAACTGTTTTAGAAATTAGAATCTTTGGGAAGTGCTCAAGGAAACTTTCGTACATGGGAGGCCACGCGTCTAGGTTATGATAGATATCATATGGCCACAGAATTATCCTTGGTTGACCCAATAGACCCCAAAGAAAGACGAGAAGATTACTATCATATTCTTCCCAATGGTGAGTCTTCTCTTGACTTATCATTATCTCCACTGTCTCTAATTGAGAATTATACTTCAAACAAACACCAAGATTATATAGGTAGTGCCCATAGATATACTCAGCAAGTAGATGAGCACAACCCTGTCTTATGATGACACGAGGTTGTATGTCATTAGACATCTTGTATGATAGTGACAAAACACCCTTCCAACGTTGGGTTCGCCTCACCCTATTTTTTTCACCAAATATAACTACTAAATGATGACCACCGTTCTATTCCCTTGTTACCCCCGCTCGACCCAGCTACACTCTTATTACCTGAAACGTATTGTGAAGCAAAAGGGTGAGCACAACTAGCTCAGTAAAGAATATCATGACTAAAGATAATTCAATTATCAATAGCCTTCATCAACAATAAATCAGAGACTTAGAACATATGGTAAATGATAAAAATTTCAACCATAGTTGCAGCGGAACGAGCAATCCATTAGAAGAGTCAAATAGACTATAAAGTCTATTATCTTCTCCATGTTAAAAATCCACCAACAATATTTTATCCATGTAACATCACTCAACAGTTCCTTTCCACAATCATATGAATAACTCATAATCATAATTGTGACTATAAATTTTTCTTCGCACCCAGGACGAAGAATATTTTCATCACCTGTCTTTACCTGAAACATCAAAGATCATGGTTATACCAAATCACAATTCTTGTTTATAATCATACTAACAAATCCATCTTTGCACTACGGGCCAAAGATATTCATCAACAAACCATCTTTGCACTACGGGCCAAAGACATTCAACAACAGTTCATCTTTGCACTACAGGCCAAAGATATTCATCAACAGGCCATCTTTGCACTACATGCCAAAGATATTCATCAACAATTCATATTTGCACTACAGGCCAAATATATTCATATCTCAAAGAAATATATAATCATTTCAGAATTTATATAAACAATAATTATAACCATGTTGATCAATTCACCTTTGCACTTAAGCTTAAGATATTCAATTATAAATTCAATGGTCATGATCATACCAGTCAACAATTCAACTTTGCACTGCTGGCCAAAGAGAATCCATGGTCATGATCATACCAATAATCTACCCATCTTTACACTCCAGTGAAAGAGAATTTCAACATCAGGGTTATAAAAATGTTATATATGATGATAAAAATAATATGATCAACATATAGTTTTAATCTCAAGAGTAATATTCGTAACTCATGAATAGTAACTCCGACACAAAAGATAGAAATTCTACAATAAAATTCATACCAATATTTCGGTATAATGATATTGAAAGAATAACATTACTTAAATTTATAAATAATTTATTTTAATTGTTTACACTTTACTAATTAATGCATTTAATCATCATAAAATGCCAACTCTTACAATTTCATCATCAATAACCAAAACCCTCATCAAAAATCTGCATATACCTCATATAGGATTCTCAAGCCATAAAATCCTATTTTCCAATTTTCTTTTTTCACAAAATATATTTAATTCATTTACTCATAACTAGACCATTTTCATGAAAAATACCAAATTAGTTTCAAAAATATTTCTTTTCTGGGATTTAGCAGAATATAGTCCCATAGTGAACATATATTTTTCTCAGAATTTTTAAAAGTCATTTACTATTTTTCATATGGCCAAAACAGCCGAATATTTAGATATTTATAAAAAATTATACTTTTGTCCAAAAATTCTAAAATTTACAGAGTATACTTCTATCATATACATGTACTCCCAATAAAAATTTCATCAATTTTGGAGTTAACCACAAAGAATTATAAGCGATTACTTTTAAAATAGTCTTTTCTCATAAAATTCATAACTCTCAATCTATACATCCAAAAATCACCATTTTTGGACACAATCAAAAAAACTCATCAAAATATCATTTCAAATTTTTCTAGAATATTTGAAGGTCAGAAAATTACGAAACTGAAAAAATAACAACCCTTAAAATCCCTTACTATCCCTTACAATCCCTTGCTATCCCTTACCTCAAAAGAGCAGTACTTCTGACTGGATATCGGATATGATGCTGAAGGAAATTTGCACTGATGAATAGCAACTCACCAAGTATCTAAAAACTCACAAAATATGCTTCATAATATAGAGAGAGAAAGAGAGAAAGCTTATGTTTCTGGTGTGATTTTCAATTCTAACTTAGCCCTCTATTTATAGGAAAATTTTGGTAGGTTTGACCTGCAACCTGATGGCTTTACCTACTACTATTCCCACCCACCACATTTGAAATATAATTCAGCACATTTCTTCACCAACCACAAGTGGGGCCCACCAATTCTAGAATTTTCCACCAAAATGATAAACTCCGAAAATTCAACAATTTCTGAACCAGTCATCTCGTAAAATTCATAATAAATCATACGTTCATTTTTAACGGTTCAAAATTTGTAGGCATATACTCAACTTATATATGTATAACATATCCAAAAATTATCACGATCCAACGGTCGGATTAAAAATTATAACACCCGCAATATTTCTCAAAAATCCTGATTTGATTTTTAATACCTCCATTCCGATAAAAATACTGATAAAACACCTCAACATTAACTTCTTCATTTTTAACCACAAAAATATATCCCTCATTTATATCCACATAAAATAAATATTTCCTTATCATATGAATCAATAATTAATTATTCACAAATAATATTACAGAATCACATTTATAACAACCAGGCCGTTCCCAGGAAAGAGGGGGCTTTCCAATAAGGATTTCTCCTTACTGGCGCGCAATTAGATGACCAAACCTCTCCTTAGACAGAACTTTCTAGACATTGCCAATAATGCTATCTAATAATACTATTCAAATAATATGAATTATTGATCTGATAATGGAAAATACTGTGCAGCAACAATTATTGAACAACAATAATACAAAATTTCAACGTAGCAATTATTGAATCAATAAAATAAAATATTGA
Source organism: Panax notoginseng (assembly GCA_016801055.1). Classification (NCBI taxonomy): domain Eukaryota; kingdom Viridiplantae; phylum Streptophyta; class Magnoliopsida; order Apiales; family Araliaceae; genus Panax; species Panax notoginseng. The sequence goes on from CM029020.1 coordinate 18,951,004, forward strand.
ACAGTAATTACTGTAACAATTATTGAGTATTGCCTTCTTACGTAAGAATCAATAATTTCAAAAATACTATACAATACCGTGTGCTACTGTGTAATAACGCGTATTACTGTATTTTAACCACCGGGTATTCCAACAGTGTTAACGGTAACAACTACGCCGTTATTTGTAAAAACTCAAATTTGTCGTTTTCTTCACCCGACAGTTATTCTGTTATGGGGCCCACAAATGGCTGCGCCGTCGTACGAATATTCCCCGACAGAAAGAATATTCCCCGACAACAATGATTATTTTATAACCACTTGCTTATTTTGAAAAAAAATCATATTTCACTCATAACTTTAAACTTTTATCAATTTAACCATTTACTGAATAGTAATTATAAGAAAAATTGAATACTTTTATTTCATAAAATTCGGGGTCTTACAATGGTTCTAAAAGTTATTTTAGTAGTCCTCGCCATTTTTGTGAAATAATGTATCAATAATTGTAATGAGAACTTATTTGAGTGTGAATATTGTCTAGATGACAATATTTGTATTTAAACTCACAGTTCTTATATTGTAATAATAAAGATTTAGTTGTTTCTGTACCATATATTTTAGCGACTCAGAATGGGTGTTGTATACCTATTTTGGGGGCGTCACAGTTAAGATGTATTAAAATTAATCAAACACTACCTTACATTTTACTTTGTGTCGTCGGTAAGCTTATCGGCATGCATGGATGACTTGTAAACTCTATATTTATTTCGCAGTTATATTAAAAATTATAGGAGTAATATATTATGTAAGACCCCAACTTTTATAAATAAAGATGAATTTTCTATAAATATCATTTTGAAATATTATGGAGTTAATTTGATATAATGTTATAGTTGTTGGTAATATTTATAAATTTTACAAAGTACGCAAGTTGTTATATAATATTCGATTGGTCGGGGAATATTCGTTTTAACAGGGAATATTCGTACAATGGCACAATCATTGGTGGACCCCACAACGGAATTATTGTCGGATTGAGAAAACGACAAAAATATTTTATTAAAAATAACGGCGGAAGTTTTACCATTGATACTGTTGAACTACTCGGTAGTAAAAATACAGTAATACGTGTGGTTGCATAGTAGCACACGGTATTGATTATTAATGCTTATGTGAGAAGTCACTCAGTATGATTCAATTATTGTCAGTTAATAATATGAATTATTTAGCGATAATGAAGTTTTGTTTTATTCGTATTATTAACGTAATAAAACAGAAACATCTTTTTATACAAAACAGAATACTTTATTAAAATTATTCTATAAATAGAATATATTATATTTTATTTAAAATATTTTTCTTTAAATATGGACCGTCAGATTATAGTAATCAATGTGGACCGTTCATGGATTAGTTACTATGCATTCTATTTTTCTATAAATAGCAGCTCATTCCTTCATTATTTCTTACGAATTCACTGAACTCTAGAGAGAGAAACTATAGAAAGAGAAAAAAAGTATTCTACTACTTAACTACTTCCTTATTTCAGTTCTTCTTTAAAACGGTAAGTGGTGTTATTCTTTCTTATTCATGAAGAGAACTTTTGTTATTCCATTTCTTGTTATTCTGTTGGAATAACCTGTATACGCGTTCTACCCTATACTTGGTGACATTCTTCTATTATTCTGTTGGAACATCTTGTCTGTGTATTTTACACCGAACATGGTTCCGTTTTTATTATTATTCTGTTGGAACATCTTGTCTGTGTATTTTACACCGGACATGGTTCCATTATTTATTATTATGTCGGAATATCCTGTCTGTGCGTTTACGCCGGACCTGGTTCTATTATTTATTATTCTGTTAGAATAACCTGTCTGTGCGATCTATCGCATGCCGGGTGATTTCTTTTGTTATTCCATTCTTTATTATACTCAGTTGGTTAAGTTTTAACTTCTATACTCCTTGAAATTAGTGGAATATCATTGATAATTGCGTTTCATCCAGTATCTTTTCATGAAAATATTATTCTAAGCATTCTTAAATTTTACTCCACAAAACAGCATCATGTTGACAATTTGGACGTTGTTAATTCATGGATAAATTAATTCTTGAACTTGTTTTATTGAATTCTTATATCATTGTCATCATCCTCATGTTTATAAAATATTGAAAGTCATCTGTGACCTGTAGTGCATAGATGGACTTGGTATGATTATGACCAGGGATTATTCGGTATAATCATGACCGTAATGTTATAAATGATGTGGTAAAAGTCCTCATTGGCCCGTAGTGCATTGATGGACAGTTGTTGGCATGATCATGACCATTAATGATTACACAAATATTCTTGGCCAGTAGTGCATGGATAATTGTGGTCGTGATACTAAAAAATATCATTGGCCGTAGTGCAGGGGTGATTCGATGATGTGGATTATTTTGTTAAGCTGAGTCCCAGCGATAACAGTGTTGAAAAACCTTTTAAATCATAGAAGATAGTAAATTTTATTCTCTACTTGACTCTTTTAATGGATTGCTTGTTTCGCTGCAGTTAAACTTGATGTTCGTTATATTTTTCAGTTTAACACTGTTGAAGGCTAATGATAATTTATTCTGCATTATCTTAGTCATAATATTTCTTACTGGGCTAGTTGAGCTCACCCTTTTTTTCACTGTTCTCTTCAGAAAATGAGAATATAGCTGGGACGAGTCGGGGAACGGAGTGATGGACCAGATGATAGTATTAGTAGTCCTCACTATTCTGTTAAATAGTGTGACAATAATTGTAATGAGAACTCCTTTTGAGTTTGTATAGTCTTTAGTAGACAATAATTGTATTCAAACTCACAGTTATGTTTTGTCGTATTGTACACGACAGTTGTATTAGTAAGTTGTATTTGTATTCTGTATCATGTATCTGACGACCCAAGATGGGTGATGTATACCTAATTTTGGGGGCGTCACATATTACTCATTCGATTTCAAAATTATAGATATAATTTGACTTTTGAGGTCAAACGACGGTATATTATAACTCATAAAATTTTAAATAAAATAAATTATGTGATTAATAGTTTTTGTTATATACTATACAATTATAATAATAGTATTAACTAAAATTAAATAAATTTATATCAATTTGAAGTTTAATATATTATCGTGTGATTTTAAAAATTAAATTATATTTCTAATTTTAAAGCCACAAAAATATTAATAAGAAATTAGTATTTTATATATTATTTATATAAAGTCATGTCATATCCAATAAAGTATTGTAACTATTGATGCATCATTATATAAATTTGTGTAAATATCTAAATAACTAAATCTATTAATATTCCTACGTGCAATAAGATTTATAATTTGTGTAAATATCTAAATACCGAAATCTATTAATGGACAGAAGTGTTATTGACCATTGACATTTCCCGGGGTTAAGTTTGACAGGATCTGGTTACGGTGAAATTAAATTTTATCATAATAAATATATATAATTTTTTAATTGAAAATGTTACACTAATATTTTCTATAAAGAATGGATCAAAAACAATGGAAATTGATATTTTAGCATAATTTTTTAATATTTTTATATGAAAAGTGTCGTTATATATATAGCGACAATAAAAATTATCACTATAAAATTTATAACAATAATTATAACGATAAATTTTATATAAAAATATTAAAAAATCATACGAAAATATCAATTTCCAAAAACAATATACACTTGCCGGATCCTGTTTGACCCATGAGGCCTGAGGGCTAGTACATTCGTGTGTGGTGATTCAAAGTTCAATTTTAGCTTTCGCTGACGTTTGCTTCTTGGCACGTGCGCCGTAGGCTTCTGTCTGATTGTCACGTGGCAAATAGAAAGATTGTTGCTTGCTTAAGAGTAAGAGCATCTCCAGCAGATGAACTATCTGCTGGACTATATTTAGTCCATCTGACATCAGCAAATGTCCTTTAGTCTTCACTTCTTCCAGCAGATGGACTATCCTGTGGACTATCCCGTGGACTATAATAAAAAATGATTAAAATAATCAATTAATTCAAAAAAACTCCAACGGACATAATTCAACGACCATATTCCAACGGCCATATTATAACGGCTATATTTTAATAAACAAATAGCATCTATAAATATAAGTCATATCTAGTCTCTCATATTAACTCATCTTAACTTCATTCTTCCAGTCAAATAAGTTATTTTAAATACGTCTCGTCAATTCGAATTAGCTATGTTGCACGTCGATGAAGAAGAAGATGAAGAAGCATATGAAAATTATTAGGCATGGCGGCTATTGAAGATGAACAACAAAATGTCAATAGGCATACATCACATCATCGTGGTTCTGTGCAAGGTCGTATTACCATTGATCGTGGTAGACATGAAGGTCATAATCGACTTTTTCGTGATTATTTTGCAGAACATCCTACATACCCCCCGTATCTATTTCGGAGAAGGTTTAGAATGCGGCGCCCGCTTTTCCTCCGAATTCAAAGAGCAGTTGAAGCGTATGATTCATACTTCGTCCAAAAAATGAATGTTGCAGGACATCTCGGTTTATCTTCTCTACAAAAGATAACTGCCTCAATGCGGATGCTTGCCTATGGTGTTTCAGCGGATTCCGTTGATGATTATGTGCGAATCGGTGAAAGTACGACTATATTAAGCCTTAAAAGGTTTGTAAAAGCAGTCATTTCAATTTTTGGTGATGAATATTTGAGATCACCCAATAGTAATGACATCGTTAGATTGCTATCAAAAGCTGAAGAGCGTGATTTTCCTGGGATGTTGGGGAGCATCGACTGTATGCATTGGAAATGGAAGAATTGTCTGGTTGCGTGGCATGGTATGTATTCTGGACATGTGCATGAGCCAACAATTATTTTAGAAGCGGTGACTTCATACAATCTTTGGATATGACATGCATTTTTTGGATTACCAGGCTCTCATAATGATATTAATGTTTTGGAGAGATCATCTATCTTCTCTGCTCTTACTGAAGGTCGTGCTCCACCAGTGAACTACTCAATTAATGGCAATGAGTACACGATGGGATATTACCTTGTTGATGGTATATATCCCCCATGGGCAATATTTGTTAAAACCATTTCGGCACCTCGGGAAAATAAAAGAAAACTATTTGCTAAGACTCAAGAGGCGCTTAGAAAGGATGTTGAGCGAGCATTTGGGGTACTGCAAGCATGTTTTGCGATAGTCTGTGGTCCTGCACGATTTTGGGATCAAACAACACTAGAAGAAATTATGACTGCATGCATAATATTACATAATATGATCGTTGAAGATGAACGAGATGAAAATCAAGAACCAACAACCTACGATACACATGACGAGATTCCAACTGTAGAAGTGTCTCATGAGCGTACCCGACAATTACTTGAATTCATTGAAGCAAATCATCGCATAAGGGATAAACAAGTTCATTCTAAACTGCAAGAAGATATTATTCAACACTTGTGGACACTACATGGGGGAGCCTAATCCATTACATTCTACTACAATAATAAGCAAATTAAGCTACTTCAGGCTCCATTACATTCTACTACAATAAAATAAGCAAATTAAGCTACTTCAGGCTCCATTACATTCTACTACAATAATAAGCAAGTCAACTACTAGATGTAACTCTTTTTATGATTTCTTTCTTACGTTGTTTGTAATATTCAGCTACTTCAGGCTCCATGTTAGCAGTGTCAATCATCATGATCCTTTCATCCTCTTGTGCTTTCAGTATATTCAACTTCTCTTGCTCTTGAAAATATAATATGTCCATGTTCTCTTGTCTCTTTTGTTGGTTCAATTTCATCTGATGCTCGAACTTCTCAAACCTCAACTCCATAGGTGTACTAGTATCACCAATTCCTTTTCCCTTTTTAAACAATGCTTTCGAAGCCTTTCTTCCCATTGGCCTCTCTAATCTTGCAGTGATTGTATCTTCAATACCATCGTCTTCACCCAAACTGACTTCTTATGCGGTTGATGGAGAAGATGCTGCTGGACTTGACTTTCTATTACTTTTCTGTTTTTTTCCACTATTATCTGTTCTCCATTTCGTTGCATCCTTTAATATTCTCCAACAATGTATAAATCCAAATGGTTGATTTTTCATACTTTTAAACATCTCTAATGCTTGACATATCTATTGAAAAATTATTTACAAAATATTAAATATAAAATATAAGAAAACTTAATAAAATTTTACATGAAAAAATTGAAATACCTTATCTTGTTCGCCTACACCGCTTTGTTGCATTCTTTCAATTGAAGTATAATATCCACAAAATTTGTTCACCGCAAGTTGAATTGTTGACCAACGTTTCGCCAAAGCAGTAGAATTGCGTTCAGATTCAAAATTTTTGTATTCGTGAAAGTATTCGTGAACTCTTTCCCAATATCTTCCATGTTTCTGATCGTTTCCTTGAATTGGATCCATACTTACATTAAGCCATCCGGAAAAAAGAAGAGCATCTTCTTCAATTGTGTAATTTTTCTTTCGCCCTGATCTTTTATTGGACTCATTTTAGGGAGTCAAAATTGGTACATCAGTTTGAATTAAAAATTCATTCAATAAATTTGGATCATCAAGTGAGAAACCTTCAGATAATAATGAAGAATAATACATTGGAGGATCATGATTTTCCATCTAAAAAATAAATTAAAGAGATATTATCAATAAAAAAACAAAAATTAAATATAATAAAAATACAAACTATTATTAATAAAATACTTACAATTGCTAAATGTTGGAGTAGTTGATTGAAAGATATAAAATAAATTGAATTATTATACATATTTATAGATTTTCAATTAGGCATTCAATTTCTATCCGTTGGTACTCTTTATTACCGTTCTGAAATTTTTTTTCTATTCGTTGGATTGTACTTTATTACCGTTCATCTCTTTTTCAGTTTACTTTCACTTCTCTCACTTCGTCTCCTTTTTCTTCTTCGACAGTTCTTCTTCAACAGAGTTTTTCTTCTTTTTTTCCTTCAATTTCTTCAACATAGAGTTTCCCATTTAATTATATTAAATTATAGTCTGGTTGATTTTGGTTCGCAGATTTGGTCGTTTTGAGCGGCTGGAAAAGTTGATGGACTAAATTTGGTCCATTTGCTGGAGCGATTTTGACGTCCTAGACTAAATATAGTCTACGAATTTGGCAACTTCGACCTCCTGGAGTTGCTCTAAAGATTTTGAAAATTTGCAGTCTGCGCGTGGTTTGATGTTGAGAGTGTGTAAGAAACCTTTTTACTTAAGGACAAAAATACCCTCTTTTGTTTCTTTTACTCCCTCAGTCCCAAAACAAAATCCTTTTTTTTTGATTTGTTCCGAAAATGAATACTCCATTCTATTTCAATAAATCTATTTATTACATAAAAATAATTCACATACTGCACATATATATATTGGTATGATTTACGTATAAAATAAATCACGTGGGTCATACCAATATATATATAAATATATATGATCGATTTTATGTGATAATGATAGTACCATTACTCATTCTATTTTCTTTTCTTGTAATCACATTTGTATTGATAACGGATTGGTATAGCCCTTTCCTTAAAATACATAATACTATACTAGACGTCGTGTGCATAAATTATGTGAAATAAAATTAAATTTTATAAAATTTAAAAGATTAAATAAAAAATATTAATATTAAAAATAATATAATTTAACTTAAAAGGATATGTAAAAAAAAGTATAACACGGTTAAATCAATATGTCCAGAAGAGTCGCTTTATAATATAGATTAATTTTTATAACACTATATGTTATATAATGTGTCACCTTTATTATTTTCAGCAAATGAAAAATATCCATATCCAAATAAATGCTTTAATTCTCCTCATCTGTTTTCTGCGATCATGGCCAGAACATGCAATATAAGGTTTAAAAATGGTCCAATAATTCATATTAAAAAGATGGCTATATGATTGAGTTGTCATAAAAAAATTCAGTACCATGGCTATATAACTAATATATCTTTTATAATGTTTTTTTTAATAATTTTTATATTTTATTTAAATTTATAAATTATTATCAACCGAATATTTTTACTTATATAGTAAGTCATAACTTATAAATTAATTTATAGTTAGATTTATAAGTCATTTCAAAATATGTCACTCCCGAACCGGTCCTTAAAGTGTTAGTAATTAAGTAAATAGCATGATTATCTCTCTCCTAAAAGATTATTACACACATTAGTTTTGGCCAACTAAATTTCCAACAACCTTATCAAAAGAAATTCCATAGTAATATTGAGAATGGTAGGCCAATAATATATAGTATTAAAAATGGCGCCATAAACTCTTTTTACTTTTCTTTTCAATTTATTTTATTTTATTTTCGACCATTAAAAAGGAATAAAATCTTTTACTTTAAAAAAGTTGCTAAACATGAAACTTCAAAACGAGACATGAAATGAAAGATAGGACATTAATTCATTGACCTGGATATATACATAATAATGGGACCGTTTTGAAATTTAGAATTTCTTTTTATTTAAATTATTATTTTTAGAATGGAATATATCTAGTATCTAGTCTGTAATCGACTAAACTCCTCACTCCTAGTCAGACTTTTCATACGGACTTGGACTTGCGCCTGCATTCCCGTGGCCCCATGACCATTTTTATTGACTTGATAAATTGAAGCCGATGATATTCGAACACAAAACATTCGAGTCTACGACTCGTCCCGAGGTAACTTCAAATCTACTTGCATTGACTTGTGAGTGGAGTATTATGAAAGGAGTAAAATACACTCGCACCCCTTATAAATAATTATAATAACACTCACCACCCTTCTAATTTTTTAAGTAACAATTAATACTCGTCTAGTAAACAACATGCAACATTCACTATCCCTTGTATGGTTGACCAACTAATATTCAAAAATATTTTTAATATAATGTCTAATACACCCTTCAAGTTATAATATTTAATATATCTACTAAGTATAAATTTTTATATTATAATTTTTATTTAATTTGATCTAATTAATTAAATTATGAACTTGTACAATATATATATATATATGTATAGGGAGCGATTCATACCCAAAGTAAAATGGGAGCTCGTATCCTTTCAACACACATCTAGTCGTTCATTTTTTGATGGTAACTGTTATTAGGAGCCTAACAAACAATTATGCGGTGTCTAAACCCACATAGCGAATGACCTTTTTACCCCATTCACTAAATGGAGTAAAATATAGGCTCACTCAGCACAATACTAGTTGTAAGCTATGGAGTAATGGAGCCCACCTGATTAGTTTCTTTTTCTTCTTACGTACCCAACAACAAATCAAAAATCGTTTCAGTTCTTCTTCTCTAGCAGATAAATTTTTTGTAGCAAAAAGGAAAATTTGGTAATTGTTACCAATTCGAATGGTTTTTCTTTTTATTATTCACTTCAATTGGGTGGGTTTGTTACTATATGATTTGTAATGGGTAATGTTCTTGTTCCTCTTTAACTTTTTCTTTCCGGATTATGCATAAATTTTAGTATTTGGTAAGCACTTTCATGCTAAATGTTGTGTTATTAATTAAGACTATCTAGATTTGAATCCTATCTCACTCACATATCTATAATTTCGTAAACACCCACTTATACACACACACACACACACCAAACCCATATATTTTACACACACAAGCTTTTATATATATATTCCCATAATATATGTATATACACTCGTACAGAGGCGGAACTAGGGGGCACCTGATAGGGAGAACTGAGGAACAATAAGGAGCCAAGTGTTGATTAGCCTAGCCTGATAATAGTAAAATTCATATGACTTTTAAAAGTGTGGATTAGCCTAGAAGAAATATGACTTTTACCTTTATCACTTAAAGTGTGGATAGCATGAAAATTGTCGAGACTGACTTGCGTAATAAAATGGGAGACGAGTAGATGAATAATAGTCTAGTTTATATTGAGAAGGATATTTTTTTAACAATTGAAAACGAATAAATTTTGAGACGTTTTCAAGCTATGCAGACTTACAGGATATAGTTATCTCATCTCAGTCGTACAACCGAAAGAAGCACTTCAATCGTTAATAAATAAAAAAAATTTACTGATGTATTTTGACCCTCTATAAAAGCGTTCTGGTTCCGCCACTGCACTCATATGATAGATATCAGAAAACAAAAAAATATGAGATATAATTTTCATTCCTTCAATCCAAACGCAGCATTAGATCTTAAAACGGACGGTTGTATTATAATTGGATGAATAAGGTTCTCATTCGATAATGGATGTGGATCATTTCCAATATATATGAAAAAATTAATTGGTAAAGAAACTAACAAAGTAATAATGTACTTAATTAAATTTGTCAAATTAAAGATTTAATATTATTTTATTTTATTTTATTTTTGTAATGAAGGTTTAGATTATTTTATTTTAGTTTTAGATAACAAAGTAACAAGGTTTTATTTGAATAACAAAGAATTATGGTTAGTTAATGTGAAGATGAAGAAAAGAAGAAGACATAATTATTGAAGCTAAAATCTATAGAAAAAGAGTAAGTTCAGTTGGAATAAACTCCCTCCGTGACTCAATCACAAGAATTAAAAAAATGATTACATAACATTAAATATAATATTAATTGTATATAATACCTTTAAATTTCTATTTATTACTATAGTTATCTCATACTCTCTAACATCTGTAACATTTTTTCATGAGGAGTAATTTTAAAAATATTATAATTAATTTTCTTAAATTATATAAAACGACAAATAAAATCATCTAAAGCCATATATCATGAGAAAATGGAGTATAATTAATTAAAGGTCCACCACCATAATATAATAGGGAATGGGACAAATTATGATCGGAACATCTCATCCAAATTCTCACACTTTTGGAGCATAATATATAATTTTGACGGGAATTGGTGTCCTGGAAAAAGGCAGCAAAAAGATTCATCAAGTGGGAACTCATGTATACATAGTTTGTAGTATTTGAGAGCAACTTAAATATTTCCCTAATACCCCCATACTATTAAAGATGCTTGTTTTTATGTTTTTTGGTACGTCTTAATGTCGGTTAAAAATCTTTCTTATGAGCCGCAAAAAGAATCAAACTCCTTTACTATTAATTCACACACACACACACACACACACAAACAGGGACGAACTCGTCGCCTGTGGAATATCGTCCTAGGAGTAGTATATGTAAACCATCTGGGTAATTAATCAACCAGTTGGAATAAATATTATATATTTTTTGAAAGATACTAAAAAAAACAAAAAAAAAAAATCGTTAGAAATATCATATGAACAATGTCCTTCTAGACTTATTGTTACATAAATATATGGGTTGCAGAACTTGAATGAAAGCCGATTGAAGCACGATGAAGGATGCCGGCGGAAATAGCAACAAACTTCTTATTTTTCTTGAAGATAAGCGCTCGATCTGATTCCACCAATACGAGTTATGTAATCTTCAATTCTAGGATTCAGTTTTTACTAAAAACTAAAAAATCCAGCACGATATTCAATCAAATATCACGTAAGGCTTTGATATTAATTCACGTAGAAATATGGTTAGATTGTAACGTTCTAATTCAAATGTGATTTCAATGTTTAACGTACCAACAAGAACCTAAATTGATTAAATAAAACATGTTTTGTGTTAACGCCAAGATCTTTGATGACGTCCCACTCACGTAAGACGCCTTAATCCTGCACAGTAAACACAGTCAACACAAAAAGCTTGACGGCTGGACCGTCGGGGGATAGCTTCGGCATAAGAGTCAGTACAGGCCGTTCAAGGTTTAACAATGGAGGATAAAATATCTAATGTCTCTAGAGAGATGAAAATTGTGGGTCGTGTGTATGCGTACCTTTTCATGAAGTCTTTTTCTCTAGGTTATACTCTCTCACCCCGTTTACCGTGCCACCCACTACCCTTTGACACAGCCCCCCACTCCTCAATGATCTCTGCCGACTGCATGCAGGTTCTCACCTTTTTCCCACTGTGCATGCCGCTGGCCGGATAAAATCACATCCACATTAATGATCTGCAGACCTTTAGTCAACAGCCTTCCTTTTTCATCATTACAAGTCAAAGATAGAAATATTAAAAGATCTAATGGACCAATCCATTGACCCGACCCAATATTAAGAAGATATAATATGAAAATTAGGCTCAATCTTCAAGATCCAATAGGGGAGATCCAATAGACTAATTGGATAGTTAAATCCAATCTCCAAGGCCCAATAGAAGAAATATCATGACCCAACATTTTGTAAATAAACCTTAGAAAGCATATTAATAATATTAAACTACTTTCCTATGACTAATTAAAAAAAAAAGTAATTAAATCCTAAATTAAATAAAATTAAAAAAGCTAAAGCCCAAAACATAAACGGGCTAAATATAAATTTAGTTACTAAATATAAATTTAGCTACTAAATTTTCCTAGCGAATAAATAAAAATACATTAAATAAATTAAAATTTTATAAATATTAAAATACATGAAAATTATCATTTTTGTCGTTATTTTCCACCGTATCACTTCAGGCATGAAGAGTTAAGACTGATCAGAGGGGTTGAATAATACTTTTGTCTCTCAAAGTTGTCACTCACTTTTAGAGTCGTCTCTAAAGTTCATTTTTAGTCAGTTAAGATCTTAAAATGACATTTTTTTTTGTGATTTTGTTCTTTCTACACGATTTCACCCCAACCCGACCCATTTTGACAAAAAATTTACCCAACATGACCCAGTGTGACACAATTCCAAATTTTAATATTTTAAAATAAAATAAATATTTTAAAATAATTGTTATTTTTACTTTTTAATATTTTAAAAGAAAATATTGTTTTAAAAAAAAATCAAATAATAATTACATTTAATATTTTAAAAAAAATATTTTTTTAAAATAATAATAATTTTTAAAATTTAAAAATAAAATATTATTTTTATATTTAAAATAAAATATTATTTTTAAAAAGTTTTAAAAATAATTATTATTTTAAGGGAAAAATATTAGAAACTTTTTTTTTCAAAAATGAGTACATTTTCATAAAATATAGATTCAAAAAAATTAAAGTTAAAATTTTTTAAATCTTAATTATTTTTATGAAAATTTACGCATCTTTAAATAAAATTATTTTTCTTTTCTGAAAATAAAGTCTTATTTTTTCGAATATATATTTTATAAAATTTTACTCATTTTTAAAAAAAAAATTCTAAATTTTTTTTCTTGAATATAATTATTATTTAAAAAACTTTTTTACTTATTTTTTGTATAAAAAAATTGAATCAGTTTTTTTTATTGATCTTTAATTTCTATTTTTGGTTTTTATTTTTAAAAATTCTAATATTAAGAGTATAATAATGGTACAGATATTAATTTTTTTTCTGAAAAATAAAGTTTTACATAAAAAATAAAAAAAATCCACTTTTTTTTTTTAAAATAAAGGTTTATTTTCGTATGTAATTTTTTTAAATCTATATTTTATGAAACTTTACTCGTTTTTGAAAAAATAAAAGTTTATAATAATTTTTCCTTAGAATAATAATTACTTTTATAAATTTTTAAAAACAATATTTTATTTTAAATAAAAATAATAATTTTTATTCTAAAATTATTAAAAAGAATATTTTATTTGAAATATTAAATATAATTATTATTTTAAAAAATATTTATTTGACAAAATAATATTTTAATTAAATATATAAAAATATTTATTTTATTTTAAAATATTAAAAATTGGGGTTGTGTCAAACTGGGTCGTGTTGGGGTCAAATCGGATAAGAGAAATGGAAACGACTTAACTGCCGAAAAATGAACTTTAGGGACGATTTTGAAAATGGGTGATAATTTGGAGGGACACAAGTGTTATTCAATCATATTCTCGATGTTTTGATAGGGGGACAATCGGACAAAAATTGTTGTAAGGGGTTGTGTATTTAGGACTGAATATATCTGAATGGCTGAATCGGTCAGCCATTAAGTGTGTTTGCTTTAGAAAAAATTTGTCTGAATGGCTAAATCGGTCAGATGATTGAGCTGAAAGACTTTTTTGGCAGAATGACTAAATGAACAGCTGAATAAAGTAAAAAAATTTAAAAATTATTAATTATTATATTAAGTAATATTAAATAAATTTACAACAACATTGAATTTTTTTAGAGGGGTAAAATAATAAAATTATGTTATTCAGATGTTTCAGACATGTTAATTATTAAACAATTTTTTTCATTCAAATTCAGAATTAACTCATTCAGATTCAGATTCATTTAGTTTTTATCAAACACTCCCTAAGATGGACAAATCCTAATCGATGTACTAATAAAAGAATTAAAAGTCATATACATAATTAGAAATATATATCGATAAAAAATATCAGACGTATGTGGATATATGAGATATGTAGAAAATAAGGAGGGACCCAAATAAAATTATTCTATCTTAATTCTTAAAGTTATACGTTAGTCGGAATCCAACTCCATTCCATTATGAGATTTGTCGACATGTATATCAATTTTCTTAAAAAATAATAGACATTTCAATTAATTATAAGTAACATAATCACTATATCAAGAGCAACCTAAAAATATTATATATACATTGGTGAAGGATCATGATCATGATCATGATCACGGGGTCGGAATCAAAGTTTTTGTATATTGGTACTGTTAGGACATAATACTTTTCATACTGGGCCAGGCCGAATGGGCTTGTCCTTTGGACTATGTCATTTTTGTCATGTTGGGTCAAATGATTTGGGCCCCGCTACTTGACTATAATATTAGGCTTACTCATTGGATTGGCCCATTATGTCAGTTGTCACTTATCCTATCTTTGACCTGTAATCATCACAAAAGTAGTAGTTGACTGTTATGTCTGTCACCTTTCTGCATGACATTAATGAGGATGGGACTCCGATTACCGGCGGGAGGTAACAGTAGTAGCAGGTGGGAAAATAAGCTACACAGTTTCGGCTGAGATGACCGGGGGTGAGAGGAGGTGTCAGGAGATAGTGGGTGGCACAGTAAACCGGGTCTTGGGAACGTATGGGGCAAGGATCACAAAAGAAAAAGAGGTAACAAAACACAACACATTATTATTATTATTAAAACACACTCAGACACTGGTGAATATTTTTCTCCATTGTTAACCTTGTGATCGCCTGTACTGACTTTCACGCCGGAGCTATCCCCCGACGGTCAGGCCGTCAAGCTTTTGGTGTTGACTTGTTGAACTGTGCAGGATCGAGGCGTCTTACGTGATTGAGACGTGGGAGAAGATCTTGGCGTTAACAGATACTATAAAAATAATACATCCCATGTAATGCAAAGCACATTGTGTTATGTATAATAATAATATGTTGTAAAATATCTATTAATTTCTTTATTCGATCTTGTTCCACCATCAACTATTATTAATAGCTTAAACAAAATATACATTTAATTATATATTATGGGAAGATCTGTATTGATTATACTATTATAATGTCAAATAAGATTGGCTTAAGGTCAACGAAATAAGTCTTTTGGATATCTTAAGAAAATATTCTAACATTACAGTATTTGGAATCCTACTTTACCTTATAAACAAAACTTACATCATAAAATCCCGGTCTGAGCCTCGGCCTAAAAGACACAAGAACCCGACCCCGACATCCCAAATCTTCACCAGACCTCGACTTAATGGGCTCAGGTCCCGAACCCGACCTCCTATATAACCTTTGATCATATAGGCCCAAGCTCTTTGGTGCCGGTCCAAGTCTTCAGCCCACACGGGGGTCGGTCAAACACTCCCGAACATTAAACACCCTACCAATATATGTTGTCACATTGACAAATATATTCAAAAAAATTAAAACAGAATTAAAATAATACTTAATAATTAGAGCAGTCGATTTAATTTAATACTCCTAGCTATTAGATCAAGACCAACCCAAAATTTAAGATGAAATCCAATTATTTCTTGTTTATGGGTTCAATAAATTAAGTTAACATGCCTATATAATATAATGTTCCCAAAAATGTTCACATTTTTCTTCATTAGAGTATAATAATGTGGTTTTTCATCTAATTCTTCCATTTCGTCGCACCGTCTAAGTTTTTAATTATATGATGACGTGGAGGAGAGTTGTCAGGATATTTATGTAGTTAATTTTCAACGTTCACCAAAATTTTCAATTTAAATAAATAAAAATAGAAGTGTACAGCTGTGTAAATTTTAAAATTATATAATTTACTATAATAAAGTGAATCCATTCTACTATCGTAGAGTAGTCAATTCACGATCGCAGAACAGTTATTCTATTACCGTTGAACGTAGAGTGAATCCTCAAATCGTGGAATGAATTCACTCTACTATCGTAGACTGTGTAACTTTAAAATTTACACGACTGTGCACCTCCATATTCGTTTTATAAATATCTCTCTCTCTCAAATTATCCAACATGATTAGAATGGAAACTAGAGGGAACCTGATAGAGCCGTTCTTGAGATTTTGGTGGCCCAAGGAAAAAAAAAACAAAACTTTTTTCGAAATATTATCTTCACCCAAAAATAAAGGAAAAAATAAACAAATAAAATGTACAAGTTGTATAAAAAAAAAGTATATTTTCGGAGCTTAATTTTATTTCCAAATTAAAAAATTGATCTTTTTGACAAGTAAAAGGAGAGGTCTCTACCACTAAACTATCACATTTGGACTAAGTTATTTTAGCATTGTAATTGACCAATAAATACGCATGTTGGACTGATTAAGTCATGTAAATATACACAAAAAACTTGGGAAGAAAAATGAGAGAACTTAATGAAAAGAAAAAGAAAATAATCATTATTACTCTATGATGATTATGAATTGATAAAGAAAGAAAAATGTCATTGTTGTGAAGAAGGAAAGCCATGTTACAAATTGAAAGATGAAGCCGTACACAAGAAACTGAAATGATAACAGTGACTTGACTTGTGTCAATGAAATATGAGCAAATTGGTAGCAAAATGTGGGGAGACTATAGTTGGTGGTCGGGGTGGTTATGAGCCCATGCCCATCACTATTAACTTTGAAAATCTTCCCATGTTTCTCAAGTTTTAGCTTAAAATGGCATCAAAAATCTTAAACTTCTACCCACGTCGCTCTCCACTCTTGCTCGAAAAATATTGTTGTAATATTATATCAACTTTCATAATTTATTTTAATTTTTTCTTTTAAAATTTGACCACACTGAATCAAGTGACTGGATCCGCTCCTCCTGCTTATGGATTGGATATTTTGAGTTTGTTTATCCAGTAAATAAAAAATGAATAAAGCATAATTATTTTTAGATAAAAATATGATCATTTAATTTTCAGCTTTCTTTTACAAGTAATATGAGTTGCAAATAAAAAGTAAAAGCGATGAATTTTATAAAATGAAAGGACTATGATATTATTTTATCGAGTTTCTTAGAGAGAATTATCTCACCGTAAGTATTTTTTCTTTCGTTTGGGCATTGTAACTTCTCCCTTCTCTTAATCTTTAATTCCTGATCCATTCGATCTGAAAATACAAATAAAATGCAATAGTGAACTTAAATAGCTCAGCAAGTTTTAAAATATCCAACCACAACAGTTTATACGTTTTATTGAAATTTAAATAGAAAATTTTATAACTTCATATTCGAACAATAAAGTCTTGAATCCCAATACTTTCACCAATAAAAAGGTTTTAGGAATTCGCACACAATAGGTTCATATAATATGTAATTCAACATTCTCAGTGTCAAGAATAAATTCAGAATAATTGAGTGATCATAAAGACCCAGAATTTTTAACTATTTACGATAGGTGATCAACCTACTCGCATTCTCGTTCCATGTAACACATTCGTTCCGTAATTCTATGGCGTATTGTGGGCGTACCGACAATCTTAACCAACACCACCATATTATAGGGTGCTTCATTCTCAGCTTAACATTCAGGGAGTCCGCTCCAAGACAAGTTGGTTTGGAGTAACAACGTTCTCGTTCAATAAATTTTCAACTCGGAATAACATTTCAATATTCACAAGTAAATTGCTTGACAAAGAATATTTCAACAAATGAGTCTAGCTGAACACAAATGGCATCGACCCTTAGAATAATCACCATAATCGATATATCAACGATTTGATATTAAACACAAATGAACATAAACTCAATTAACGTAAAATTTAATTGTACAAAGCGCGGAAACTTGTCTGTCATAAGATGTTTTCCTTCTTAAAAATCCAATTATACTCGTTCCCGAATAACTTACAACATTACAGAAGGTCACTTTATTAATTCCTCTTTATAGTTACTCATTATTGTCGATAACTTTTCTTGTTTCGCTTTTAGTGGCTTGTTTAAAACCCATTTAAAGTGTGTGTTTCTATTCCTGTTTACATTTCGGTACTTCGAACATTTCTTTCCCTGTAAACTTAACCCCTATGGCTTGCTTTTAACTCATACTCATCAATAAATTTTTATTACGCAATTTTTACTTACTTTAAATCGATTTTATTAATTTTCTCGTTCTCCGGCACCTTCCACCAGCTATACTTGCCAAATTAATTTGGCTAAACCCTTCATACCAAGGCTAGACATACACATTTTAGAATTTCTGTAAATTTTTTTAGACGTTTATTATTTATTTCATATAGTCATTTTTGTCCAAACTTCCAATAATTCTCACAAGTCAAAAATAATTTCAAAAAATTCTGAATTTTGGACGAGGTCTTAATATCATCTCAAAGGGTTCAAATCTAATATTTCATCTTCGTATCATTTACGGAGAACAAGTTATGCTCGTTTTAGGATTTTAATTTTCAAAATTGTTTAATTTTTAATTAATTCTCTATAACTCGAAATGAGCCAAATTTTTAGGTAACATCTCCCGTATAAGATCGACTTTCATTACCTAGAAACTAAGAGCCATTCATGCTCTTAAATTTCAACACAACAACAATAAGCAGTTTTTCCCCTGCACTGGCCAACCTCTACTATTTTGAAACCCGACCCGAACCGACCGATTCAATAACTGAGAATCGGGTATGCCCGATTCGATTTGGCCCGCTTGAAACAATTTTGAGTTTAGGGTTTATATTTTCATTTACAAATTTTTACATTACATTTACATTTACGTGTAGGATTTTGAGATATTACAACTTTTCTTTCATTCTATTTTTTTCCTTACTTTTAATTTGTAACTTTAATTTATAAATTGAATTCATTAGGGTTTAAAACCACCGTTCATTGATAATTTTAATTAACTTTATAATTATATTCTCCATTAGGATTTTGGGATATCACAATTAAAATGTGGGTCCTACATTTAAACTATTGTTAAGGTTTATTAACATTTTATATACGGTTGAATGACACTTATGTTCCTCTAAGTTATCACTCATTTTTAAAATCGTTTCAAAATTATATTTTTTGTCAATTGGAACATTAAAATGACATTTTATGTCAATTTTGTATTTTTATAAAGGGTAAATTTGTCAATAACATTATTATAAATTAAAATATAAAAAACTAAACAAAGAAATTAAAATACAAACAAAAAGAAAATGATTTTAAAAAAAACTTATTGAAATTTCGAAAAATAACAAAAGTTTGAAAATTAATTATTATTTTCAAAAACATTTAAAAACAATATTTTTTTGAGAAATGAGTGAAGTTTCATAAAAAAAATTTTAAATATAAGAAACAAATGATAATACATAATATGAGTACATAAATTTTATTCCTGTAAACTAATAAATAAAACAAAAGTAATTGTCAAGCCATTAGACTCACTTTGCACTCTGTCATAAGCATCACCACCTTCGCCCGAGCTTCCCCAGTAGACCCACTTTGCAAAATCGGTCTCCACTCTCCACCATTAAAATGTAAGCCACCCAAAAAGCTCTCATTCATCACCCCAAAGTGGGAGAAAGATCTGAATGAATCTGGTATTACCCATTGCCGCCGCCATCACTCGCAATGGTAGTGTGGCAACCGGTGGCAGAGATGAGAGGATGCGTCGGGTGGCGGATCAAAGAGTTGCAGCGGCCGGGGATGAGAAAGGAGTAGCAAATTTAGGAGTAGGCAGCGGGTCTAAGTGTAGCTGCGAGCGGCGGATCTAAGAGTCGGCATCCGGTGGATCTAAAGGTTTTTGAAGTGGGTTTGGAGAGAGAATTTTTGGGATAATGGGTTTTGGTGTAGGAGATTGTGAAGAAGATTGCTCCCTAAGATTTTGATTTTGATGAGATTTGTGTTGGAATTACTCCCCCGTCTCAAATTTATTTATTGTTCAATTTTGATTTTTTTTAAATCAAATTGACTATTTTTAAAATTAATAATTAAATATATATAAATATATTTCTAAAATTATAAAAATTAGAGTTAATAATAAATTGTATATATTTTCTTTTGGTTATAATCTCTACACCTATATTTTAATAAAATTAATAAAAAAATTAGTTTTAAAATTGGTCAATTTGATTTTAAAAAGTTAAAACTGAACAATTAATTTGAGAGGGAAGGAGTACGTTCTCTTGAATACATTACCTTATATTTATGTTTAAAATATAATTTTAATTTTGTATTCTGAATATTTAAAAAGATAAATTTACCCTTAATAAAATAGGTCTGGGCGGTTTTATGGGCGGATTACAGTAAAATTGGAATTGACATAAAATGTTATTTTTAAAATTTAATTAAAAAATAATAAACTTTAAAAAGATAAATTTTAAAAGTGTGCCACAACTTAAAAAAATAAAAGTGTTATTCAGCATTTTATATATTATTTTTACTATTAAATACACTAAATAGTCACCTTATTTGCACAATTTGTGCTCATAAAATTATTCATATTTTAAATTAAGTATCGAAGAGTTTCAACCTAGGTAACTCGTGTCTCACATAATCTTAATGTGGAAATGGTCTATGTTCATAGCATAAGATTATATAATAACTTAATATTCTTAATTTGTAATTATATTTTTATTATAAAAAAAATTAAGTTCTTTCTCTTTTTTCTTGTAATTCTAATCTTATCGGATTCTCCATTACGTTTTGCTTTCACATAGCATATTCTATGAAGGTGGGATCTTGTTGATGCTTAGTAAAAATTAAAATAAACACATTATATGGATAAATGTTTATACAATTCATTTCTGGTGCATATTATTTTATTTTATATACCTTACTCACCATCTTTAACGACAGATCGGGCAGCAGTTTGGTCCGTCGCAAAGAACAGATAAACAGTTTATATATTATACCGATGATTCGATGCGTCGCTAAAAACTAAAACGACGATTTTCTGATATAAGCGACAGACCAAACCGCCGCTCAGTCCGTCGCTAAAGGTGGTAAGTAAGGTATGTTAAATAAAGAAGTATGCACATGATCATCTCCCAGTGTATACAAGATTACATATACATAAAATTAATGAATTATTGATGCTGTAAATAAATTAAATGTTATCATATATAACACATCTACTATTAGAGACATGTTTGAAAAATACTTTATTCCTCCATATTAATAAATGTATTTTTAATTTTAAAATTGATAACTAAGTTGGAATATCTTGTAGAGCACAAAACAATTTATTATGAATATAAATCATTGTAATAGTTAAATAATTTTAAAATGTATATTTAATATATACAAACTATATTAGCTTGTACAATATTTAAAATAAAAATAAAAATTATTATTAAACTTATTTTTAAAAATAATTCATAAGCCAAGTCTAAATAAACAGTGACAAACATAACTGTTTTACAACGTTTAATATAGATCGTTTAGAAGAAAAAATTTAGAGTCAATTAACTTTGAATTTTTAAATTAATTTAATTCATGGAAATTAAAATTATAATTAATAATATTTTTAGATAATTTACATGTAAGATATTATACATTAATCTCATTTTTTTTAAATGAAATGAGTTTTTTTAATGCTCTAAATTCTTTGAAAATTCAAATTTATATTTTTTGGAGCATAGACATTACTTAATAAATTTAAGGATAAATATGATATAATTAAATTGATTAAATTCTTATAAATCCACCGCAAAATGCTCGGGAATGACTTATTTTAAATGATTTATAATTTAAAATATAAGTTGACTTATAAGTTTATTTAAGTTATAACTTATAAATAAAAGTGTTCGATATTAATTTGACTTATATGTTTAAAATTAAATTAAAACAAGTTATGAAAATATTCGGCTCGTACTAACTTATAAGTTAAAATAAATATAAAGATTATTAAAAAAAATATTAATAAAAATAAGTGCAAAATATATATTATATTTGTTCAAACTAACTTATTTTAAATGACTTATAAATTATTTTAAAATAAATTACAGATACTTATTTATTTTTTTTACTTAAAACTCAACTTATAATTAAAAAAATAAGACATTTCCGAATCGGTAAATAATAACAAATGACTTGCCAAGTAAACAACTTATAAGTCAGTCTCCAATAGGCGTCTTGTCTCTGTCAAGTACTTTAGCTTCCTCAAGTGGTAATGAGATTCATTCCTCAATTAGTCAGAAAGAACAAGAAAGGAGAGAAGCAAAGAGAAGGCATAAAAGTTGGGGAAAAAACAGAGAAAAGAAGAAAATTATATTTGAAGAAACGGTTGATTCTTCATGTACTCCTGCATTTATAGGTGTCATTATCACTTCTCCTTCTACTTGTCACTTTAACTCACAAACAGAGTGATATACATTTGTGGGTGTTTTTGGTGGTCAGTTTTTAAGAAGCTGAAGAGGGTTTCAAGATTTTAGTATCCACCATGAGGAAAATAATCAGGATTTTGTTGAGCTTTATAGTGATGGAGTGCTATTTGGGTATGCAAATTTCTTTTGCTTCTTACTACATTTCTCTTCTTTTATGTCTGTTCTTGTTCCAAATGTATTGTTTTATTTTTATTTTTATATTTATAAATAATGGTGCTGGTTTTTTTAAAATATTATTTTTGTGCAAATTACATTCATGTTCAGGGTCTGTTAGTGGCTATTGCAGGCAAATATATTGTCTGTTTTGTATGCTAAAATTAAAATTAAAAAAATCTTGTTTTTCAATAGAAAATTTATTGGTTTATTTTAGCTCTGCATATTTACACATGGAGTGATGATTAGTCTTTCAGTCTTGGTTTTGAATAATTTGGATAAACTTGCTAGTTTAGCTCTTAAGTGATACTTTTACCTTAATGATATAAGTGGAAATGATAGGAAAAAGTCACTTGGGTAATCATGTTTATGAAATAGACTCTCAAGTCCTATGCTCTTTGATCTTTTTTTGGGAGACAAATTCAGGTTTCTCTGTTTATCAAGTAAAAGCAGTCCCAAAATTAGATACATTTTTCGTTCAAGTCTGTTGCAAAATTAAATACACATATTTATTTTAAGACTATAAACTGATATGATAGTCTTAATTTATCATTACTTTTCTACTATCATTTCTAGCTTCACACCACCACCACTACTAAAGTCTTTGTTGTACAAATGGAAAGTCGTCGTTTTAGAAATATATCATCTAATTTTGGAACGAGGGCATTGTATTGTATTGTATCTTTCTCATTTTACATGTAACCTTGATGATTTCCAGAAAAAAAATGGTCTATGTTTAGAACTAAACTAGAGACATAAAAAAAGGATAAGCATTAAAAAATGATTATTGCTGTTTAGATGGGAGGATGAGGAATAAACAAATAGACACCTGAAACAGAAAAAGGAGGTACTTTGCTTCCTGATTGCACCTTATGTTTAATGATACCAATGTTCTTTAAACTATATTACTATTACATATTTTGCATCTTGCTAATCATTATGATATTAAGTTATCAAGTTGTATGTAGAATGGTAATTTTAAAAACAGAAAATGCACTTTAGAAGAAAAAAAACGAGAAAAACATTAATCAGTGCATAATGGCCAGGTTTGTCTTGTTAAATGTGTGTTTTAGGCTGTTTTCTTGTTTATTTTAGTAATGCGGTATTACTTTTCATCACTTCTCTCGTAGATTTCTTAAGTTGGTATCTTAATAATGCGTTCATAATTTCAGATAAAGTTGAATTCTTCCTAATTATATTGATTTTGTAGGGTCTTTGATCATATTTATTATCTAAACATGTAAAACACAGCCTGCTATTACTTGTTTGCAATTTGTGACTTGGATTGCTAATATCAATAATAAGCACCAAAGTAAATCAATTAGTGCTTATCAATGTGTAGGAACTCAGTTAAAGATCTCCCTAATAGATAATGCATTCTTTAAAATGAATAAAGATTTCAAATCTCTAATGTGATTTTTATGACATGAATAACTTCTCCGTTATCAAAATTTAATGAGATGATTGTTGTAATGTAATTACAAAAAGCAGGTCATGTTCTACTCAAGTTAACACAATTAAGAAATCTGTCGTACATATTATTTTAGATGAGACTATGCATTATTGAATTAAGAGATTAATCTGTTGATTCTATTGTTAAGCACCCTTGTTGTAACTACTGCATTATAAGCAGTTTGCTTAATATTATTTTGATAGATCAGGATTTTGATCCTCTTTGTTATGCCTACTGTCCTCAAATCCCCTGCTGCATAGAGTAGTGGATTACTGTCACATTCTATTAGCTGCGTAATCTTATAATTTTCTGAAATGGTTACAAATAGGGTAATCCCCTTTGTTATGTTATAGATTTTTTTTTTGCTTGAAGTTTCGAGTTATCTATATTGTGTTCAACTTATTCTTTCTTATTCTCTTTTCCTTAGTTCTTACACTAGATGCAATACCAGTGCAAGAAAAAGCTGATGCAACAGTCCCAGTAACAACTTTATCGCCTCCAGAAGGTAACACAACGTTCCTGGATGGCACAAATTGGTGTGTGGCAAGGCCTGGAGTCCCCCAAACCGATTTGCAGAATGCATTGGACTGGGCATGTGGGTTGGGAATGACTGATTGTGGTCCAATTCGACGCGGCGGTCCATGCTTTCAACCCGATACACTTTTGTCCCATGCCTCCTTTGCTTTCAATAGCTATTACCAAAAGAATGGCAATTCTGATATTGCTTGCAATTTCGGAGGAACTGCAATGTTAACTAATAAAAACCCAAGTAAGTAGTCGCCTCCAGCAATTTAATTTTAGTACTAAAGAACTTGTGATTGTCGGAAGGTATTATACTCTCAATTTATCACTAGCTCTGATGAAGTGTGTCGCTATTAGATGCCAAAGTAGTAGTTTATGGCCTCGTGATTTTCTTAATCAATTTTTAAGCTAGGTTTATGTTGTTACGATAATAATTAAGAGTTTTAAATAACATAGAATGCATGTTATGAAAAATGTTCTTTGATAAGGAAAAAAGTATTTATTTATTTTTAGTTGTTGATTTTATTTTATTTTTGGTTTGAGAATATACCCTTTCATTTTGATCTCTTACTATTCTAATCACTTAAAATGTTGTTAATACAGGTTATGGAAAATGTACTTACACTACATCAGGGTACGTTTCGAGTATTCGAAATTAATGAAGTTTACGTATTTGTACTAGTCTTGTATATTGCGACAAACATATGTCGACTATTGTTGCGAGTAGACACTGACATAATTGGTAAATAAATACAAATACATGGGGAGCTAAATAACGTAACGTTCTACTCACAATAGTAGTCTACATGTTTTTATCGCAATACAAACAAATCTTTTGGGTTGTTTTAATTAACTAGCATACATACATACATGTTTTGGCTTTCAGGTCATTACAATCTTCTGCTCCTGCATTGTCCAAGAACAAGCAGAGGTTTATGCAATTGAAATTTGCAGGGGTTATAGTGCTGCTTTTGTACTTGGGAAGCTGATGAATAATAGTGATATAGTACATAAGCCAGCCACATAGCCCGTCGGGGGAAGGAAGGAATAGATTAATTTGAGTGCAAATGCTCAGGAATGTAGAAGAATTTGGCACATGATTTTAGGTCTTGAGAATTCTTTTCTTTGTTGTGGGTTTAAGAATCTCATGCAAATATAGGTTTCTTTCCCTTTTCTTCATACCAAAGAGCAGTGAATATATTCCAGCGGGCTCTAAATTATTGCTAAACTATAAATAATTTAGTGGGCTTCCTATATGTATATCAGAAAGGATCGAGAGCAGAATTTTTAAATAGCAGAATGCCTTAAGTAGCAGAATTTTGTCAAAACGACGCCGTTTTATAAGGACGCGGTGATATTTTTGTAAATACGCGGTGGCATGGTATTTATAAAAATGTCACCGCGTCCCTATAAAACGGCGTCGTTTTGATAAAATTATGCTACTTAAGGCATTATGCTATTTAAGAATTATGCTCTTGATTCTTTCTGTATATACACATTATATTAACTCATTACAATTGTTCACAAGTAATTAATTAATTAATTATTTTTAAAAATGATATAAATTAAATTATTATTTAGTTTAAAATATTAAAGAGAGATATACATATATTGAGAGGATACGAGTCATGTGTTTAAAATTTGATTGACAAAGTTATAAATTTTTAATTTGATTTCGTATAATAGAAAATTTATAAAATTTTAAGAAGGTCAATTTATATATAATACTTAAAAATTTACCTTATATTATAAAATAATTTTTTTAATGAGGTCAATTGAACCCACAATTTTATATGTGGCTTCGTCACTGAAAAAAAGTATTAAGACGTGCTTTAGGGTTACAAATTACTAAAAAAAACAAAATTTATAGTTTTTTTTATTAAGAAAACAATCAACCGTGGAGACGATAAGAATATAGAAATAAATAAAATAAAATAAGAAGGTATCCGTAAAAATTGACAATCAACTCCAAAAATCAAAGAGAAAAATCGGGTATATCACATAAATAAAACTTTGGATACCTTTTAAAATAGTACTATTGTTTTATTTAATTATAAGAGAAAAATATAAGCTCGATTACATAATGACCTCATCATATAACGCATCGGCCCAGGCTTGAAATCTGGTTCAAACAAGGCCGGTCCAGACCAGTCTTTGCGCTTCGAAACAGGTGATATTTTGGGACTCAACAACGTAAAAAATAGGAGCGAGACTCAAATTCGTTAATAATATTATTTAAATTTGAGTATAAAAAATAATTTGAAAAAAAATATGAATAGAGAATCATAATAAGGTTATATTCGACTCGTTTAAGATTTAAACTACTCGAATTCTCGATTGTGATTCGATACATACTCGATTGATACAGATTCGATTAAATGCTCGATACATTCTCTTATAATATATACAAAATTAAATCAAATTAGGATAATTAATTATTATTATTTTATTTTTAATTTTAATTGTGATATTATATTTGTAAAGTATAATAGTAAATATATTTTCTCATTTCTAAGTAAAATAACGAATTTAATTTATAATTATATTTATTATAAAGCTAATTATTACCTGGAGACTCGAATTCGAGCTTAAATTTGAAGCTCACGAATATTTTGAGTAATAAATATTCGAATCGTAGAATTTTTCAAATACAATTTAAATTTAAATATAAATTTAACGTTTCGAAACGAATTCGAGCAGCTCTGACTTACACTTTTACTGAATTTTTCAGGTCAAGTGAGTTCAGTCCTTTGGGCTTGGGGCTGGTTGAATACTAATATTTTTAATTTTCTATGGACCTAAAATCAACATGTGTTGTGTTACAACTCTTTTAAGATCCAATCAATCCAAGAATAAATTTCCTTACTAAATCAAATCTTATCCAACTAAGATTACCCAATACAACATTGCCATGTCAGCAACAAGTATCTTAGTGTATCCAGCACTTGTCACTCTGAGACCACAAACCCTTCATGTGGCTGCTGTAGCCTGAGCTGCTTTACAATTTATAATCCTTCCTTCCATATCCGCTGCAGCTCTAATTTATACAAATTCTTTCAATTCCACTTGATTGATCTTTCATTCCTCTTGAAACAACAATAATGGCAACTGCTGTGATGACTTCTCTCCCCCAGTTCAATGGGCTTAGGCCAAAAACTTCCTCAGTTTCCCCCGTCCAAAGCTTGGTCAGTCCTCTGTTTTCAACTCGTAGTTCTACTTTTTCTTTACATATACATGCATATATGTATGTGTGTATATATGTAGGGAATAAGTGTATGTTTCATAAAGGTGTTCTTTAATGCTTTTATATTATATCTTGTTTCATTGCTGTCATTGATCTTTTACCAATTGTAATTAAAGTCTCTTGCATGATGATTATCTTGGTTAATGTCATAATTTCCTATATTTATCATCACAATTTCATTATCAAGAACACAAACACACACACACACACACATACATATACATATATGAGAGAGAATTAGGAAAATTGTACTCTTTACAACTCTCTCCATTATGAAGTGAGCCAAACTGATATATCATAAAGGTAGCATTTTTGTAAATCAGGAACATTTAAACCGAAGAATCTTTCATGTGGTAAGTCACAAACAATGTAAGTTTAAAGTTGTGGTAGATATTTCAAAACATTTTAACTAGTGCAATGAAAAAAAAACATGTATTGGGCCAATAGAAATAGGATTAGAAAAGTATCAAATCTAAATATGAAATATATTTCTTCTACTTGTGCAGGTAGCAGTTCAACCAATGAAGCGCAGAGGAAATGGAGCCTTGGGAGCTCGCTGCGGTTATATCGGCTCACCAACTAACTTGGTAAGCAGCATGAATAATTTATAAGATTTACCAACTTGTTATATCGATTTTTTATTATTCAACACTGTTTTTGAACCATTGCTTTGGGAACATAGTTTCATTTGATATATAAAAGATATGGTAAAACTCTTGTGCATTGGACAGATAATGGTGACTGCTACAAGCCTGATGCTCTTTGCCGGAAGGTTCGGATTGGCGCCATCGGCAAACAGGAAGGCAACTGCGGGGTTGAAGCTTGAAGCAAGGGATTCTGGGCTACAAACAGGGGATCCTGCTGGTTTTACCCTTGCCGATACCTTGGCTTGTGGGAGTGTAGGTCACATTATTGGGGTTGGGGTTGTTCTTGGCCTTAAGAACATTGGTGCACTCTAAACATTTGTACCAAATTCTTCTGTTAATAACAATCTCTTGTTATCTTCTCTGCCTATATTATTCAACTTCTTTTGTGGTTTCCATTTCCCACATTTTGGATTTTGTTTAATATTACTTTCTGGGTTTTACAAGAAATAAAAATATATCCTTAATATTAGCATTTTTAGAAATTAAACTCTTTTTTTTTGTTGTGGAAACATAGATTAAATTGGTAAAAAAAATGCATCACAAACAATTCTATTAATATCAAGATATTGTTAAAAGAAATCCAAATCTATTAATAAATTAAAAAAAGGAGTAAAGAGACAAATGAGACTAGCAATTTAGTAAGGGTATATGCAGGATACCATGGGAGAGTACTCTAATAACCCAAAAAGCTTCAAGTAGGATTTCTTCGAATATAAACACACACATTATATATGAATTAATTATTGTTTCAAATACAATAAATAAATCTTAGTATTAGTCATAACGAAATCATATTTTTTGGAAGCTAAGTAAATAGAAGTATATAATAAATTTTAAAGTGATTGATTTCATTATAATTATGAGTGACAAAATTTATGCCGGATTAACTGAATTCTGTTATTATAAACTTAATTAAAAAGGGGGGAAAAATAGACAAACTCTAATTTTTGGTTTTTGGCATCATTTATTTTTCAAAGTAATCGAATGTAGTATAAAGACAAGATTTAAGTTATTCTAGATTAATTAATACAAAACTGATTTTTTTTTTTTTTAATTTTCTACTGAGTCATGCTGACATTGCTAGTGAGAAATTAGGGACTCTAAGATATTAGTATTACCTAGCTATAGTGAGCAACCCATTTTTACGTATGTAATTTAATTTTATCATGCTCAAATTAATGTATGATTGATATATTTTGGCACTTAATTAAAATAATCTACTATTTTATTACAAAAATACTTAGTTTTGAATCAATCTCAAAAATATCTAATTCAAAAATTAATTATTCATAAAGAGTACCATTTTCAGCATTCCACTACCAAAAGTTGTCGCTACAGATGTCTGTTTTGGTTGCCATAATAAACTGATCACTTGTTTTGCAGTTACAGGAAAGGTAGAGAAGAACTAACCGATTTATAATACAATACACATTTGAGCCAAGAAATTATGTTCAAAGTAAATATGTACATGTATAAACAACAATAACGGCTCTTCTACTTATATTCACCAAAATTGTGGGTTGATTTGGTACTACTATCCTATGGTTGACAAAAAAACAAAGAAGGGTTTAACTCTATTTGAGGTTACTCTGATGCAGAAGATACACAGCACCCCATCCACGCTCTTTTCCCTTCTTGATTGTAGACAATAATACTTGCAAAAAGTTTTCGGCCTCTTCGTTGCATGTGAAATCCACGTCGGTCTGAAAAAATGGGATTGGTGTACTCCCCCTCTTTCCCCCACTTCTTTTATGCTGCTGTTGGTTCTGCCTTGATAATGTATCTGAACCGCTTCCAAGAATATGTACCACCTCCATATCAGCACTGGCATGGATCACACTATCCATCCCAATCTCTGCTTCTATTACCCACCCTGGATCAGCAGGAATGCCGCGAAATCTGGGTTTACCCAAGTCTACCAGACTCGAGCAGCTAACGATTAAAACAAGTCTCTCTGTTATGATAACAAATTTGCCGCCCTGTTTAAGTGTTTTGCACATGACTAACATTTCATCTTTCAGCTTCAACCCATCGCCAGCCTCTGAAAGTACTGATGATCCAACTGCTTCCTCCCAAGAGTAAGGCCTCAGGGGCAATTCTCTACTTAAAGGCCTAGGGAGACGAACTCTGAAGCGTTGAGATCCCATATGGAGCTTGCTTCGGTTTCTGATACTTTGTGCTGTTTTTCCAGTGACCTCAAGTATACTAGCTGCTGGTCTTGCCACAAGTCCTGTAACCCCAAGGGCTATACCTGCAAAGGGCAACACAAACACAATATTGAATAACCATGCGATGAATGATGTGAACATTTTTTAGCTTCCAGTGTCGATAACAGCAATGATTCCATTCAGGGAAGCAACAAAGTTTTCAAACCATTACTTTAGGGCAGTACCTGAGAGGACTCCCGGGAGGCCATGTTTCTCAGCTCCTTTAACTGGAGATTGGAGAAGACCAGTGAGTCCCTGTAGAGGGAAAAGATTAAATCTTAATTTCAGAAGGTATATCTCAGAGTAATTGTACCTAGTTCAAAGGAGATTAATGAACATTATGGGGTACAGCACTATATATAATTTTCTATTTTTGGATAAATACAACACCAATATAATTGTAAACGGATTACACTTGTGTGAACTGCAAATAGTATCAAACCATATGGTGCTTGCTACTAACAATTTACTATCTTGTTGTCAAATGTTCAATTTTAATTTCATTTATTTAACATTATTCATATAAAAGAAAGGTTCCACTTCCAAGATACCTACGCTGTTGAAAACTACGAAAACAGATATGATGATGAATACTACAACAAGATGCTATACCTCTAAGAATTCATTAATCACGCTTTTACTATGTGAAGATACACCAAACTGTTGCTTTTCCATCTTTGCTACAGACTGGTCATCAAATGTAAAAGCAACAATGCCCTACAAGTTGAAGATTCATTCAATATTGAGTATGAACAGTGTCCAAAAGACGCTCAAATGTCATTATATGTGGACATACCTTGTGTGCTGCTCGGCTGAATTGAGTGGCAGCATCACTAATGGCATAGACTGTGTTACTCAGAAGACTAGTTGTGCCTTGTGCCATGCCTATGAAGAGTCCTGCCGGGTTCTGCAAAGCCACTGCTGGTTTATATATTTATTTTGAAGGAGAAGCATATATAACTGGCAACATGACATACCTTCACAAGGCTTCTAGCTGGAACAGATAAGAAATCTCTGATGCCTAGACCCACACTTCTTGCAAATCCCATGGGATTGCCTATGACACCAGCTGAACCAAACACCTGGAGAATGAAGAATCACACAACCATGTAAAGTGTGTCAAAGACAAATATTAGTAATTTACTATTCTGTTGCAATAGAGTTGGTAAATGGTCAATTGGTAATACAAATTGCTAATATGGAAAAGCTATAACATGTCAACTTTCAGTATCCTAAAATCTATGATCAATGAGCGAAGTAGTACAAAATTTGCAAACTCAAAGTAAGTCCATAATATGGTTCAAACACGCTATTGTGACATTGATTAAATGGTATTTCCTCTGTCCTGCAATAAATGTCACTTGTGGGCTGTATCTATGTAGTAGAAATGATCACAAAAGTACCTCTAAATGACTGTATCTTCCCGCCAAAATGGTTGCATATTTTCTATTAGAAAGTTCAGAAAAAAATGCAGATTCTTGAAACAAAAAAATCATTTTTGAGTTTTTTTTTTCCCTTCTTTTTTTGGCCATCATTTTCACCGCAAAAAGTAAATCCATATGTGACAATCATTCCAATACATGATCTGGGTCGTGCAAGGAATGCACTTCCAATATGTAAGTGTGGAGCAAAACCTTGATAAGAAGGTTAAAGATCTCATCGCAGCTAACCCATAATAAGCCTTTGATAATCAATTTATTATAAACAAAATGTTCCCCTTACCTTATAATAACTGTGTTCCAAAACGTAATCAAACCTAATCCAAAAGTTAATAATTCATAGCATACCTTATACATTTCATGAAGAAATTGTCGATTATAATGCCTGATCAAGATCACTTGAATGGATTCCCAGCTAGCCAACTGATGTGCAATAACAAGCTGTTTGAGATGAATTTGCGCCCCCTCAATATCAGCAAGTGCCATAAGACCTCTCTGTAAGGAATTGTTCCACATAAGAACCAACAAAGAGAGTTTGTGGGAGGTAGTCGCATGAAGTTGAGCAAAAGAAATCACTGAAGGGTGTTGGGGGGAGAGAGTGGGGGATGGTGGGGTTAGTCGAGGAATTGGGTTAGGGTTCGATGCAGGAATGGAAGGACACAGGGAAAAGTACAAGAACATCATGACGGCGGAAATTTCATATTCAAGAGAAGCATTATAATGAGAGATGACCCAAAACTGGAGAAGGTCCCTGAATCACACGTGTGTGTGTGTGTGTGTGTGTGCGGTATATGATACCCTGAATAAAAGATTTTGCACTTACATGGATAACAGATTCTCCGGATGTAAGCACTCCATTCCTAAGCATCCATGGACTGCTGGAAAAGCTGCAAAAACAAACTGATTATGAGTCTTTGTGAATATATATATATATATATATATATATATATATATATATATATGCGTGTGTGTGTATGCAGACACACACATAAGGAGTAGTTTCAGATTCACCTTAAAGTCAAGTTTATAGGAGCCAAATCAAACAGTTCAACATATATTTTCTTCTGTTTTCTGGCTAGGAGGTAAATATGCTGCCAGGGAGCTCCAATTGGCAAAACTGACGGAAATAAAGAGTTGTTCTTGCGATTATCAATAAGTTTAGGAATATTACTAGCATAAAGTTGGTCTCCATTTGCTTTCAGAACTTCATGAGCCTGAGTGTATGTAGAAGAGACTTCTACTAAACCAAAATCAGAGGAAAGACGCAACATGGAAACCCTATCAGGTAAAATGCTGCTATCGAACCTTGAAGATATGGTTTTATAGAAATCAAACAAACTCAGGATTACTTCTTGCTCGAGCTCAAGATGAAAATCAGCCACTCTGCAAGCATTGAAGATAACACATCAAATTTTGAATGGTTAACAAAATTTTAAGGTACAATTGACCCAGCACTACTCACTTTAAGCTTATATACTCAAATGAAACCAAAGATGTATCTGTGTTCCTCCACTTTGCCGCAGCTAAGGAGAACACAGGATCACACAAACTGTCAGCAATCTGCAGTTCACTCTCACTAATGAACCTTGTGTTATCGTCTCTATTTCTAACTTGCCCAACTGTATTGCTTCTATTTTCATGCTCAAATGAGAGGATTACAGGGTATGGAGTACTGTGTAACTGATTATCTATTTGCAAAGATGACATTTGTAAGGAAAATGTCTCCTGATCCATACTCCTAATCAGATCAATTGTTGTGTTCTTTGCAGATGCATAAAGTAGTTCCTACAAAAATACAGCAAACAGTATAAAGTAGTGCTTGCATATAGGTGGCAACTTATTCATTTAATTTGATTTCTAAAATTAATAAACCTGCGGGTAGGAGTTCATCACCGAGATTCCAATGAAGGAAATAGAAAATGATATCTTATCCTTGTATTGAGCAGAAGTTTCCTGTTTCTGGTCTTCCTTTCTTTTTTCTTTTGACTTGGTAACATGTGGACCCTTTAAATCATTCAAATGATGGCAAATTGAATCGACAATGCTGAGAACCTATATCAGTTGATATAAATAAGCAAGACATCCAAAGCAAAAAGATCCATAATCCATTTCAAATCACAAGAAATGCACCTTCACTACTCCTTCTGCTTGGACATAAACAAACAAAGTCCTTTCAGGCTTCTGAAAAGAAAACAGTTAGTTGTGAACTGAATTGATAGTCAAAAAGAATCAAATTTACAAGGTCAAGCAATTGGTAATGATCCAACTTAAATAACTAACATCCCATCAGGACCCACAGGACAAATTATAAGCTTCTTTGTATTAGTATATATTTTGGCAAGTGAGAATTCTTATAAAAAATTGATTGACGAAAATCTAGCACACAATCCAAGAAAAATATAACTAAATGTCAAGGGGCAGCTATGAAAGATTTAATTAAGGTCAAATTGCAGTGAATATATACTGGTAATTCTGGAATAAGAAAATTTGAACTCAAAAGCAAATTGGTCCATAATATATGGTATAGATATAGCAATTTTAGCATCTTAATTACAATTTACATCTTTCGTGATCCACCAGCAGTAAATTTATCTTGAATGTATGGAAAAGCATATCATTGTTGCCCAATTATTGGACACGTATTCCACACTACACGATACGATTTACGCTCCAGAGAAGGTAATATTGAGAACTGAGAATAATATTCTCCTTCCGTTCCATAATTATTACCTTTTTTAGATTTTTGCACATTTTAATATGTGAAAGATGTCTGTTTTTCACAAGTATATTAGAACAAAATGTGGCAAAAGAGGAGTGAGTCCATGCATACATGATGTTTACAACAGGGGTATAAAAAAAGCCAATGCAAGCTAAAACAAGATACCCCATACAAAGGAGCCCTGTCAAAAGATATTTAAGCTCCCCAAGCAAATTTCCCCCCAAAAAAGATACAACTCATCTCAGAAACATTTTGTTTGCCAAAAGGAAAGGAGTCTCAATAATAATTAAAAAAATATTTTAAAGTAATGACCTATCTTTATGTTCAAAAATATATTTACAGAAAGATATAACTAAAGATTGCATTTTAAATACAATTTTATATCCATAACATATTTGTATGTTATAGCACAATTACAACAAAAGTTATAAAGAAAAAGATTTATTTTGAAAAGTATTAAAATTTCATGCCAGAAACATTAATATAGAGCATGAAAATCATTATAGATATTAGTAACTATGATACATTAAGGCTCTAAACAAAGAACAGCAGAAATGCATTCAATGAGTAAATGGCCAGATTCATATATATTAATAAATTTGAAACAAACTAGACACTGCATTGTTACGGATGGACAAGGATGGAACATAGAGGGATATGACCGGTAGAGAAGTTTATCTGAATTTCTCTTATTTTTTCAGCATATTCAATATGGTTTCAAAACCAAAAAGCAGTAGAAGACCAATATTACCCGAAGATGATTTTTAACTCATTATTATTTTTTTAATTATTTTTTACTTTTTTATAATTATTATTACTCTCAGTTAGCAGCATCTTGATAAATGAAGAAATTCTTACTGCAAAAAATGTCTTCCCTATTTCTTGTCTAATGGTTGTGCATGGTTCTTTTTGTTACAGTTGTATATCTAAAGTAGTAAAGTGGTCCTTTGGTATAATTATATGATGATGTACATACTTTATGATTAGTTGCGAATTACTATTCAATAAAATGAACTAACGAAGTAAATTGCTACTTTTATATACTGTATGGTTAAAGTTAGTGAGATGATGAGGAATTTTGGGATAAAGAAGACGATTATTAATAATTGGAATCAAGAAGTTCAATCCTAGTAGTTGATAAATTGACGTATCCCTTCAAATCCTTCTTTTTTATTCGGAAAAGTGTATCTCCTACAATCCATATCCTAGTTTCCCAAAATTGGTGCAATCCTTGCACCCATCAGTATCATACATGTATACTGTGTTCCTATTGGTGCTTCCAATGTTTGTCAAATGATCAATACATCTAATATAAGAACGCCTTTACACACATACACAGAAATGTGGTTCGAGATTAAGATATCTTGGACAAACAATAAAACCCACTTTTATTATCAGAACGACTGATGCGCTTCACTAGATTAGTGTATGTACAGTCATTATGTAACTGCATACTGTATGGATTAAATTAAGACGCAGATTGGAGAATACCAAAACTTACTTCAGAAGTTGCAGTTAAGTATACAGGTGCGTACTCTTTAACATCATCAAGAGCATATGAACCTACAACACGCTCACCAGGAACCTTAGAAATTTTGGAGAAAAAAGATCAATTAGTAAGAGGCAACAATTAGCTATCATTTAAAACCTTGACACGAGTTTGCATACCTCAACAACGAGACGATGTGGGAAGCAGGGTTCATCCCAAGCATAAGGACAAGATGTGTACGCGTGAACAATAGTTTCAAAAGTTTCGCATCTTTGTTGGTAAATTCGTAGCCTCTACAATGTGCCAAGGAGTGAAATCATAAATTTCAGAGGAAATCACCATTTTGGACTAATTGTGATATTCTATACATTTTAGCATCATAGCTCTTCATAATTATACTAATGACCTCTAAAATACTTGCTTTCTAAGAATTGGTATTATTGCCCAATTTCTTAATGGATAAACAACCCATTAGTCAATTAACTAGGTATCTTTCTCAAGAAAATAACCCTAGTCAAAATATTTCTGTATTATCACATACTGTCTGATACGGAGAGAGAGACAAAGA
Source organism: Panax notoginseng (assembly GCA_016801055.1). NCBI lineage: Eukaryota > Viridiplantae > Streptophyta > Magnoliopsida > Apiales > Araliaceae > Panax > Panax notoginseng. The sequence goes on from CM029020.1 coordinate 18,988,184, forward strand.
CTGTCAAAGACTAAACACAATAAGAAATAACAATTTCATAGTTCTATAGTGGATAGACTTCTTGCAGACCGATAACAATTAACACTATAAATGATTACTTTCAGAGTGAGAAGAAAATAAACACACAGTTTCAGACATCGTTAGATAATCAAGGATGTAGGTCCATTAGAAGTTGCAACATAATTTCATGATTACTCATCGAGGTCCTATTGCAACTACTCTAGGATTGGTTGAACATGATGGCAAACCAACTACATTAACCACCCACTAACCTCTTTTGAGAAATTATCAATTCTGTATGGCATAAAACCAGTATCATCATCAGATAAAAGAATCAAGTTTGTGCCAGAATTTCCATTGGAGCTTCCAACAATCTTTTCATCTCTAGTTGAAACATCTGCATTTTGAACTTCTACTCGAATCATAGTTACTGCACCAGAAATATAATTCCGCATTTTTAACTGAGTATCACCTAGATGCTCGGGTAAAAAGCATCCTGACCATTGCCATGCAGGTTCGTCAAAACGAACAGAAACTAGTAACTCCCTGGAAAAAGTTACAGCAAGATTGTAATACAGGTTTACAACTAGAGAAGTTGAATAGTTAAGACTTGAGAAAGATCATGCACTACAAAATTTGAAACGGAGGAACTGTGATGGTCATTTTGAAGGTTTGTGAGCTCTTTATTATCACGTAGTTAAACTCACTGCAAGGCATTTGACCCCATGCGATATCACCAATTATTTTACAAGCTTTATCAGTTAAAGGATGGCCAAACAATGCATATTATAATATCAATATATCATACGCTCCAAGACCAACAATACAGGTCAGTCCAGAAGGCAGAGAGAAAGATAAACCAACAGACAATAGTTGACCATGTGTGCCAATGGAAAGATTCAATCAGTCAGTGATAAAACAGAATAACGAAAATGCTAAGGTGAGAGCATGGAACAAGCACATGTCTAATAAAAGGTAAATTATACACCCTCCGTCCCGAAATAAGATCAATATTGACTTTTTAAAGTCAATTTAAGGTATTTTCATATTCTAAATTGTTGTGAATTTATTTGACTTTTGAGAATAATAAATATTGTAATTAGTAGTACTTTTTAAATAGTTTGTGATTTTTATAATTGTGCACTGAAAAGGAAGAGAACATGTTCACGTGCAGGAAAAGTACCATGCTGTATCTGCAAAATGAATCTGAGAATGTTGTCCAATCCTCAGATGAGAAACAGAATCAGTTCCTTTCTGTTTATAATATAGATCCTTGCTGCAGGCATTACTGATCACATATCTGCAGAATTAGGAAACGAAAAAGAAAAAAAGAAAAGAGGAATCATTAACAAAACAGAAGATTCAGACAATGAAATGATAATCATTCACCCAATTAATGCAAGTAACCTCGTCATAAAGATAACCAAGGAAATACCTGGGCTGAAAAGTGATAATTCTTGTTCTCCCTGAAATCGGCCCAGAAACAGTGCTTGATGTGACAGATACTATGTACCCAGCATTCTTGGATGGCTGAGGAACAAGAACACTAGTTGAACCAGTTGATGGAACGAGGAAAAATGGGCTTGACCAAAAACAGTTTTCGGTGCTTTCCGAGTGACATTCAGACTGGCCCCGACATAATTGAACCTTGATATCACTTGAAGAGGAATTTGGGTCAGGTGAATACATGCAACCTCTGACCTTGTTATGATCGATTTCTACAAAATCAGGAGACTTTAAATTTGACTGATTGCTTGAGCTCGATAAATTTGTTAAATTGCTAGCTGATGTCTCTTTAGCATTTAGTTCAAGTTTATCTGGACTTCCACATAAAGCTGAAGAAGCAGCAGATAAATTCAATGGTTTGCACAAATACTTGGAGGGGTGGGATTCGACATTCTTCCTAATTGAGACAATATGATTGTTCATGGAAGAATTTCTCAGACTATCATTATGTGAGGCTGTGCGAAAATCCTGATTAGAGGATAGAAGACCCAAACCATCTCTTTTGACTGGAAGTAGATCCTCCTCCAAATTATAACAGGAAGGAACAGTACATCCCCACCCTTTCATATCATTGACACAGTTGGAAACAATGAGGGGAAAACCTGTGCAATTATATAACAAAAAAGGGACAGAGATGCATATTTCACGAGCTCCGGAGACTGCATCCATAATCTTCTCCACAGTAACATATAAAGGACCTACAAGATACAAAGAAAATTTCTTTAAATAAATTTCTATATAAAAAAAAATCATGTGAAATTCGCAGGAGCAAGGATAAATTACCTCCAGATAAATCAGAATCAAAGACAATGGTTTCAGATACAGAGAACTTTGTTCCACTGAACTTGGCCATAGAACCAAATGTTTCTGCGCGGGGGAATTTAAGAATCGAAGGTACAAACCCATGCATAGTGAAAACCATTGCAAGGTCATGTGAAGAATCAATATGAAAGAAAGAAGTTTCTACCTGAAAAACGATCAGTATAACTATAAGCAGAGCTCCATATATCTACAGCAGCAACTTCAAGAAAATCTTAACAAATTATATGTAGTCATGCTATAAAAGGCTTGCGCATATGCTACAAACCTCTGAAAGTAAAGCACTACGTGTAACTCCACCACTTTCTATTGCCAGTGTTACAGCCAATGGGAGATAGTTATTCACTACAAATGGACTACTTAAAGTCACCAGGTGAAGGAAACGCTTCTTTGACTCGTCCATTCCCTGCACTACTTGATGAGAATTTTCAACTGATTGATTTACAGTATTAATACTATAAATGGATACACCACCTTTTGGCCCGCCAAATGCAGGTAAGCACATGTCGTGCACTGATATACAAAAGCGAAATGGATCGCTGCTTGGATGAGATGGATAGCAAATTACAGAACGTAAAAATCCAATCCCATTTTCATGTGCAATAATATTTGAGATGTTATAAGCCTCACTCCATAGGTAAGCATTGCCAAGTGGGCGCCATCTCATGCGACCTGCTTCAGCCAAATGTAGGGGAAGAGGAAACTCTTGACCAGGATATACTGGATCTAGCATCTGAAAGAAAAATCATTTAGGAAATTTAAATGGCAATTTGCAATGAGTATGAAAATTCACAGCAGGCTAGGATAAAGAAAAGAGATAAAGTTGTTCATATGATACCTTTGGAGACACACCAAACGGAATATCAAACCGTACTTCAAATGGTGTCGAAGCAGCATTCAAGAGTACAACCTGAAATGAGACAGTTACGGTGAAAGCTAGAAAGATTAAAATTAAAGCAAGCATACATCAAATGTGGGCATACCGTTGAATACAACCGTATCAGTTTCGTATATCGCTGCACAGAAACATCAACTACAACAGGAACAACGTAGCCACTATCTGACTCTGCTTTGTTTTTACCTATAAAATTGGTTTTTAAATCTTCTGCAACATTGTGAACTTCTAAACTTTTTGACGACTTGGAAAAGTCCATCTCAAAGCAGCTGAGACCTACAAGATCCATTGAAATAGGAGTGGAAGGGATAGAAGTTCCCTCAAGTCGAATAATAATATAACGGTGTGCTGTGTCCATGAATTGCTTGTCGCTGAGTCTCTCAGAAGAATGGGAGGGCCTATAGCGGAAGAGTTGTTCCTCGGGGGTTTCATCAATATATATTGGAATTGAAGAGCCTGGTTGCACAATTATCTCATCTTTCAATGCTGATAAATCCGAATCATCACTACTAACTGGTCCTTCACAGACATGGAAAGCTAGAGGCAAGGAAGTCAAATTTTGTAGTATATAGGGAGCGTATCTTCCATTATATAGATTATCACTTATCTGATTTTTTGAGTATCTAGGGCTTTTAGAAAGACCAGTCAGCTCCACAAGACCCCAGGCATCCGCAATCAAATCAACTGCCCTAAAGACAACCTGTAGGAAGTAAAAATTGAATAATATATAACGTTAACATTTAAGAAAACTGACAAGTTTCAAACCATACTAAATAGAGCAGAATCTCTTCATTATTTTGTCATCACCCGGGAAAAAAAATGTTACACAAATTGCAATTTACAGACAATTACAGGTGATTTAATGAATTATTCTCATAATCAATTTGCAAGGATCAAGAAAAAGTCCACCAGTATTTGATTGCACAAAATGATTTTCTGTGAAGCAACTGAAATAACTAATCAGACCAAATGAATCCATCAAACTAAGAGAGGGGATATGCAATTGACTGTGCGGTATAAGGTCTAAATTATCAAGAAATGAGTGCATGTCAAAATAAGAAAGAGACTCGTTAGTAAATGAAATTACAAACCGACCAAGAATTGGTCAGATTTTTCCAAATATGTAGAGCATTAAACAACTTCATATGTTGTGTTAGGGCAAAAAAAAACTTTTAAAGAAGTCTTTAAAAACAATGTCACATACATATTCCCAAGGACTATTGCACGTAACCCTATCAAGATGTTTTAGTTATGTGATCTAGGAATCACACAAAATAATTGTCAAATAAGTACCTCAACAAGAGATTCTGTAAGATTCAAGTTAAGCTGTGATGTTGATGTGAGATGAATATCAGTCATTGGTGCAGAGTTCAGGAGAGCATTCTTCTCATCCCACCTATTTAAGATTAACTTAAACATCCAAGGTTCCAAGAAAGGCTCCCACAAGACCTGGAAGCATTTTACACGATGAAAGAACCCCCATTAGAAAAAGTATACCTAAATAAGTTAAGAGTCATGATTCTGATCACTGTCAATACCTTGTGAATGTTATTGTAGTTCAGTTGAAGGTCACTTGTAATAGAAGCCTCTATTTTGTTCTCATCAAATTTAGCACACAAGAGTGAATTCCTCATGAGAACTTCCAACAGAGGTCCATTAGAGCACCGCTGTATGAGCAAAAAAAAATGTACAACTAAGAAGACCAAGAATAATTTGGTTAATTATTATCAAAACCACTCATTTATAATGATAGTCTGTAAGTTAAAATCTAAAGCTCAAGGAAAGAACAATCGACAGTAACAGTGATACAGAAAACCTGACTTTTATAACGAAGTGTAAGTAATAGATGTAGACCAAGCATGTCTCGAGTGTAATCTTTTTAGCATGAAAAGATGTCCAAATATCCAAGGAATATTAAAGCTTGTTGTTTGATCATAAAATCACTTTGGTAGAGTGAACCACATAATTTCAATACAATTCTTAGCCGAATTCTCCCAATTGAAGTCCTAGGAATTGTTAGCTGAATTCTCCCAATTCTCAAATTTCTTTTCCTTTATTTCCAGTTCTCTCTTCATTTAGGACCTTCTCTTCTATTTTTTTTTTATAGATAATTTTAGGCCCAATGATGGGGATTGGAACTAGCAATCTTGAGTTTATTCATCAAGGCTTCTACCATTTCTCCCAAACATTTTAAGACTAGTCAGGTAATACCTTATAATGTGTGACCAAAAGTACCAAGCAATATATCAACTCTCAACGACATGCAAACTACAGGATCAACTCCCTGCAGAATTGTTATTTGATGCAAAGGATTTTCTAATCATCAGCTTGGCCTTGTGGTTTGTGTCTGTCCCAAAATTACTTGTCCCCTTCTTGGGGTGTGGCACAAATTTAGAGATTTTATATTTATAAATTTTTATATGATAAAAGGGGAAAGTTAATCTATCTACTAACACTTATATGTTAACCAGCTAGCCCATCTTATTTTGGGACAAAATCCCCCAACTTTCATTCACTTACAGAGGAATGTTCCTTGTTTCCAGATTACAAGTACTACATTAAAATGCAGGTCTTCTCTCTCCCTTTGTTCTTTTTCTCTATTCAACCCCAAAGCAAAAATTCAAAAGTCACCGCCACATCTCCCTCCCCGAGTGTAACACCGTAACATGTGGAATAAAGTGAAATGTATATAAGGATTCACACTACTACTAATAATACCTTCAGTGTTTGGGTGAACAAGGTATCAACATCCTTAGCCCGCATTCATAAATATCAATAAGATTAGCAGTCGAATAGGTGTGGTGGACTAAAATGACCCACGAAAATACTACTGAAACAGTGGATTAGACCTTGGTACATTACAATTTGATTCAAACTAAAAATTTGACCCAGATTTTTACATATGGTATCAGACCCAGCTCAGATCGGATCATCCGACAGGTAATCGGAGATGGGAACACGAATGTCGCTGGTATTATTATCCCACAGTCAGGAGGTATTTAAGTAAGAGAAATTGTAAACACCTTAATCCCACATCGTAGCATGTGAGATAGTGTGATATATATAAAAATTCAAGTTAACATTAATAATAACTTTAGTCATGAAATATTGGGTGAGTCTATGGTAGGGCTAAGATGACCTAATGAGATACTATTAAGACAATGATTGGGCCTTGGTACGTAATCATTTGATTCAGATTCAGGATTTAACCCATGTTGTTACACCGAGTAAGTGACAACCACCATCATTTCATTGGCACTAACATCCCACCAAACTCACCCATTAACAATTATATAAAAAATATGTCCCTCCCCTCGTTCACCAAGCTGAGTCACCATCACCACTGCATCTGTCACCTTTGTGATCTGATAAACAATGCAATTAACAAAAATTGGGATGATATTTTACAGTCCCAAAATATTTCTAATTCTGTGCAGTTCGTCTGTGGGTTGTGCAGTGTGCATGAGTCCACTTAATTGAACAAAGATATCAAACCTCATATTCACTGTTAATAGCGAGCTACGCTAATTCGGTGGATAAATTAAATACAATAAGAAGATGAAAGAAAGGGTAACAAAAGATTCACTAATTAACAGAGAAAGAATAATTTGCAAAGCTGTCAAACATCATATCCACTATTATGAGTTTGAGACACAAATGTAAAAAGATAAAGACAAAGAAAAGAAAGAGAAATAAAATATTCATACCTTCCCATCAATCAATAGAAGAGAGAGCTTCCTTAGATTTATTGACAAATCTATTCTGCTGAATGCAAACTCGGAAGACCCTCTTGCAGGAACTTCGAGCAACACACATCGCCAGAAATAGAATATATGATACGAAAGCCACACATCCAGGTTGTCACATCGAACTTCGGCTTTCACTTGCACATGGTCTACCTGATTACTACAAATCTCAGCCTCCAAATTCAAATGTAAGAACTGAAAGAAAGGCTGAGCTTGGATGCTCATTTCCTTGCATAATTCAACTGTTCCCTTCGTTTTCTCCACGGTGCACTTCAGTCTTGCAGTTTTGCCATTACTAACCAATTCAGTACATCTACTCTCCAAAGCAACTGCAACAAAGCCATATTGGTTTTTTTCAAGTATGTCAAATGAATCCATGTGAGCTTGAGGCTCAGCAAATACACCAAATGCCTCGCAACTGACTCGGACAGGGATATGAACTGTCATGCTAATATTTTCCGACTTCAAATAAAGGAAAACATGATCAGGCTTCATATTCTGCGATGCAAGCTTACTTGACATACTCTGAGATTGAGAAGAATAATTTGAAACATCGACTGTCCCATTTTCAGACTGATCTATGGGACCCCTAATTGATTTCTTTGAGGATGCATTCTCACTTTTAGTTTTGGATATTTGTGGAGAGTAAGAACTAAATAGGTCAATGACCTCACTCCAGTCTAACAAATGCAACCAAATGTCTACAAAAGGAAGGGAAACATGCGTCTCAATTTCACCCAGTTCTGCAGTTGAAATTTTTATTTCAATTACTGACGAGCTTGAGCAAGAGGATGTGCACTCCACTAACATTACCGAACTAACTAGTGAAAATAGTGATACAGAAGAGAACGAAATATCTAGGCAATGAGGTTCGTCAATTCTTAGAGATGAATAACATTGAACTTGAATCTGAGCTTTAGCAACAAGTTTAGAAGTGGTTGACTCGCTTCTTGAGGTATACAATTTAATTGATATAGAATGAACAGAACATCTAATTTCTGTTAAATTTACACTTGAAGATTCAGCTGGAAGTTCATTATTTTCTGTGAGACTCCTCTTCAACTGAAGAAACTGTAGAACATCAGACGTGAAACCTTGAGATTCAGCATAAACCAGGGAAAACTGATTTATGACATCTAGTAATGCATCGTAACCAACAATTACATGACTCCCTATTAATGAAGAAAAAAAATACTTAGTCCAATAGAAAACAGAGATAAAAAAAGTACAAGATGACAAAAAGTGAGTATGGAAGATAACAATGCCCTACCGTCGACAATAAGCTGACAATCATAGACCTTCACCATAATACATGTTGGAGGAGAAGAACCTGCATAAGAAGGCTCACACTCGCAGGGTATTCTAATCCATACATCAGCACTTAACGGTGCAATCAAGGTACTAATTCTTTGCCCACTATTTTGATTAAACATTAAGGAATCAGATGCATCATCCTTCAGGAACAGCAGCGCTAGAGATAAATCACGCCCAAATATATTTAAACAGTGATTCTTATCAAGAACTTTATGAGCTGGAACCAAACATTCAATGGGAATGTCCTTCAATATATTTTCTGAAGTGCAGTTTTCTATATAAGTACAGTAGAACTGTTGAATATCAAGCTTTAGAAGCTCATAGTCAACATTACCAACGGTTGAAAACAAAGTGGAGTCCAACACCTCAAACTTGTAAGTAATGGCATTGTTGGTTTCGGAATCCATGTATCCGGAGGATTCAGTAACAGGCTGCTGCTTCGCATTGGGTTTCCAATCAGCCAAGGAAAAATAACCAATTAATATTGCCAGATATTCAGGTGGTAAAATGCAGGAAACATGCTGAACACTGAAACTTAATTCAAATAAAGATCCTAGTGATCCATTGCTTCCTTTCCTTATGCGCATGTTTAAAATTGGAGAGAGATTAGGTATCAAGGGGCCCCACAAAAAGTCACAAAGAATTTGAGTACACCAAGATGAAGAAAGAGTCAATCCCTCAGAAGAAAACAAAATGTCGTAGCAGTCTTCATATATGACAACAGAGGATTTAGAAGTAGGGACTGTAATGGTTCCAACAATGCATGTAGAGTCATGTAAATGCACTCTAGAACTACTGAAAGTCAAATCAACAGCAAAGAGATCAGTGGCATCATTACTCTCCAATGTAGGCAAAACATCTGTACCAAATGTAGACTTTAGTGGTTGGGCATTCAATTGTTTAAATCCCTTTCTAAAACAATATCTTGGACTTCTGATTTTTCTGTCTCTTAATTTGAGTACCTTCCTCCACTCAGGAATGGCATAGATAAGTGAACTTTCGAGGTTGAGAAGAGAACCAGCATTATTTATTGTAACAAAAGGAAAATTATCCACAGGAATGCTTTCCCATTCAGAAGAACTCGTTTCAAAGAAGTTTGAGGAACCAAATCTTTGGAACTCAAAACCACACCCTGGAAAGGGACTCTTACTCTCAACAATAGGTCTGTCCTTGACAACATGAGATGCACCAGAGGTAGCTAGTTTCTCAAAAAATCCAATCACTAGACCAATTACATATGGATAGCAGTGAAGGTCAACATCATTTAAAAATATTGAACACTTGTGCCGGACAAAGTCCAAGTTTCTGCTAGCTTGATAATGTAACAGAAAGCATTTAGCAGCACAAGTAATTTCTTCATCAAAATTTCCACTTTGCTTGCTAATTTTGACACCCAAATCATGTGGCCGTGCCGAACAGTCAGCAAACGTAAATTCAGTTGAGCACAGAGTATGGCTTTCTTCCTTGTTTTTCCTTGGATAAGTGATAATCCTCAATGCCTTGGTAGAAATCCACCACTCTGGGAGTTCTGCAATAGATAACCTAAAATTTGGAAAATGAAGCACGAGTTCACGAGTTCAAATTGAGGAAGGCATGGCTCACTACAACAGTCATGGGGAAAATGTACAAAAAAACTAAAACTAGATCCAAATATAAGAATTAGAAAAGGGGGGCTTTCAGCTACAAATAATAGCATAAAGGGTTTTCCACTAAAGGCTTGATGCACGGCACCACAAAGCAGCCAAAGAAGAATTATGTACCACGAAAGAGGCTAGTGTCAGAAGACGATATAGTGCGAACCGTCTTCCCCACCACCTAGATGAGAAGCTATTACAAGAGGTTGTTGGGCAATTTGTTACATGTATGTAACATGTTAATGGAATAGTACAGAGGCTTCTACTAATTCTAATGTGTTTTTCCATGTGGCCATAGAATTTTTGGATGCATAGCAGAAGATGTTTCATGAAAAGGAAAGAGAAAAAAAAAAGAATAAATAAATAAGTAAAGAAAATGAGTTCATGAAAAAGAGATGTTTGTTGTGAGATTCAATAGTGTAATTTTGGAACTCTAAAATAACTCTTGAGACCTTTTACCTTCTTAAACTAGAACATCTAATTTGGGACGGAAGGAGCACACAATATCGTGTATTGCATTAGGGAGACAAAGTGTGGAAGCTTCAAAGCATTGTCTGTTTATATTGTAATTATAAGTGTACATTTAGCATATTTTACCTTGAAAAGTGGTTTCCTTCTCTTTCAAATTACTTGCCTGTACTTAAAGCATCTAATACATCTTCATTGCTCTCCTATATTCCTATGTAGTGCAGTTCTAGTTCCTCTGCCATTCGTATGAAATACACATTCAAAAACTTTCAAGTACTCAAGAACACTGAAACTTTGCAATTGTCCAGAAGATAGTTCTCATAACGGGACATAGCTCCATTAGGGCTTTCAGCAAAGCATCTTACAATGTGATATTGTTTCCCGGACCAGGGAAAGTGAAACAAAGAGAAACAAGTTTTCCATCGGGAAAAATATGTCACATGTCTATGCATTACTATATAATACCTTTCTTTATTTTGTAAGGAACTCAGAGTGCTAGTGAGTCACAATATTACTAGATAATGGAAATTTTTCAGTCAAAAAACTGTAAAGAAATATCAAGAGATGCAAGCATGTGCATACGGCATTGATACATCAAGTTTTACGCTTATTATGAAAAGACAAATCTGGTGGATGCGCACATGAAGAAAATATGTGCATATATTAGCAGGCATGCTTATTTATGTGCCAAGATAAAGAATAAAATGTCAAGTTACATACCGAATATCCAACTCCTGCAGAGAAAACATAAGAATGCAGCTATTTTCGATATCATTTTCAAGGTCGACAAGTAAGCTGGCTGATTCCAGATTAGCAACAACAGAGAAACAAAAAACATTAGAGGTTCTTGCTCCATAGGACTGTTTTTTAAGTGAGGTGGCAGCTGTCAACATTCCTGATTCTGATGTTGAATTCATCATATTGAAATTTGAAATTAATCCCAGAATTGCACCATATATCGAGAGCGAAAAGTGTACAAGAAAAGACGATATAATTATATAAACCTACAACAAAAAAACAACTAACAAAATGTAATCATCCACATTATTTTAGAGTAACCAGTTAAACAACCCAATTAAAACAGTTTGGATAGAATTTTGCATACATATGAGCATTATATACATACAAACATGCACAGCCAACATTTTAACATCTACTTGGAATGCCAGGAAATACAAACTAATCGACATAGTTTGCCAAGAAGTTAAAGAATCACAACCAAAAATATTTAGATATTCATGTTTTAACTGGTACTTGAGCACAAAGTATTTGTATTTTGAGGTGACCCAGAAAACTATTAGAATTTATCAAGAATAAGATGGTACCAACAAAAACAACCGCAGTTTGATGATAATTTCAAAGTACAAAAGATATGCTTCCCATCAATTAATTTGCCTGAATAATCCAGTGCAACAGATTAGGGGAAAAAAGATCTGCCCATTAAAAGGAATGCATTATCAAAGCAGCAACAATCACAGTTGAAGTTCACGCAATAGAAAAAAATAAATATACATTCTTTATATACAACTTGAATTTACAGAGAAGTAATTGTCCAATTCGCAGAAAATTGACTTACCTCAAATCCATTCAATATTGACTCATCTGGGACAATACAAGATGACAAAGTAACAGAAGCACCAAGCTTATCCAAAACAGAAAGAATATGAGGATAAAATGGCAACAACAATTCCATCTGCGAGAAGTCAATTCTCTGCTTAGTCTCGCATGGTTAATAAAGAATTTGCTGTCAAAAGGTTAAGAATACTAACCTTCAAATCATATAAATTGATCTCAAAGTGGTCATAGAGATCTTTAAGCTGAAATCCCATAAGCATATCACTTGTAGGAAAAGAGTTTACAGAATTTCTCACAAGATACGGTTGAACATTCCTATCTGATGCGAAAGAACCAATATCACGTTTAGAGCCAAAGGAAAGAGCTTGTGTTTTCAATACCTGCCAAATTTAGAGTTTCATAATAAGAGATATGGAATTTTAACAATATTATTCAATAATATTTCTTAATTTTCGCATAGCAACACCTGAAATAAACATAACTACAGAACAGAAAGGTAGGCAACTTAATAGTCATGCAACAGGCCAGATTGGACACAGTCCTCATCTGGGTGCAAAAATCAGGATGCAAAATTCAGCAAATTATAACCACATCTTATATTTTGTTGCAGGATTCCTTGTTCATACATTTTGCTATAGTTCTTCCTTCAAAAAAATTGTCCTTTTATCTTGAAAAAACAATGCAAAAGATAACTTTGCAATTATACAAATAAGACTGACAGCAACATGTAGTATTCTAGATATATTAGAATGAACAACAATGAAGAACATATCATTTTAGTTTTAACAAAAATTAGCTTGAAGATATACCTGAATGGCATTCTACACGTTCACCTCAAGTTATAATCAAGGACATACCATTTTGTAAGGAACTGACTCTGCATTTTCCCAAGGAATACTTATTTGAATATTGAAGAATTGGACATCCCACATAACACTCTTGCGACTGGATAAAATGAATCTGCCGAATACACGAGTAACATGTTAAAATACTTCCTAGCATCTAATTTAATAACTAATTAAGTAAGCAAGTAAAATAAAACATCAGAGATTTATATAAGCATGAAATCAGCACAAATACATTATAAAAGCATTCAAAGAGTTTGGTAGTTATAAACTAGTTCCAAGCTCTCCAACATTTTAAGTGGGAAAACTTACTCAGCCTTTGATAGAAGTCGTACTTTGTCATCATCAATACCATTCAGAGATAATAAGACCTGTAGATGCACCACCCAAAAGAAAAGAGTTAATAAGACCTGTAGTATGGCCTCAATGTTACATAAATGAAACTCTAGAATCTAGACTCGTATAATTATTTTATTACATAGCAAATAAATATAATTAATTTTCAAGGATCAAGGCAGAGAAATGATATCCTTTCATTCTAAAAGTTGCAGGACACTTGATGCAGCAACTCATGAAAGATATATTATTTCTGTTTCACAAATAACATTGCAAACCAAAGAAATACTTGGGGGTGAGAGATTGGTCCATGAACACTTTATCACTCGTTAGGAAATATAATGTTGAACAAAGTCTTACTTTATTAAGGGGTGCACGAGTGTATTCAATGTAGCACCTCCAAAATATATACATGTAACATGTATAAGATTGAACTTAAAGTTGAATATCATATTATAAAAGCATTAAAAGGTGCATCAATGAAGAAATATATTTAGGTTAAATTTCGATTAAATCTGCAGACTAGGCCCAGATAAGCAGATTTTGCAGGAAGAATCCTGGTAATGTTGCTGGAATGAATGTGAAATTAGAAATCTAGTGCTATTTGAGTGCTTGGTAAGAAGCATTTGAAATAACATAAAAAACCAACACTCAGATTTGAGAAATTCTTAAATCATAAACTATGCAAGCCAATCAGATCTTACACTCAGGATTTCATAATCCAAGTTTTCAAATGCAAGCTGATACTTGATAACTTGAATATACAGTAATACTCCCACTGATGCTTTAAATGTTTATAACAGCCAAACATATAATATATATGTATGTGTGTGTGTATGTATGTATATATAATAAGCAAAATTCATTCTAAGGCTAGCCTTATTCAAGCTTGTATAGACCCATATAACATAACCAAGCTTGTCTAGACCCATATAACAAAACTATGTAGTTTTGTTACCTAATTTAGTTTTCTCTTTTTCCTTCAGCCTCTTCATAAATAAGATTACAAAGAAGGCAGCATCAAAATTGGAGAAAAAATAAAGTGGCATTAGCAATCTTGCACCTTTAATAAAAGTAATTAATAATTATCATCTTCGTACAGAATTTAGTCTTGTGGATTTCCTCTTTGATTGAGTTTTTATTATAGATACTCCTCTACAAGTCTTCACTTGGAATAGATTCAAGTGGGTATTCCATGTCTTGCGTGATAAAGGAATAAACTTAAATTTCACTCAGTCTGGAACTATATATGCTCTATATGAATAAATTGCGGGTCTTAGACAAAATGGGGGTTCTTTGATTAGGTTTCCAAAAATACACTTCTGTGAATTGGGTTTAGTCACTTTTTCCAGATTTTGGAGAGGGGAAGTAAATACGATTAATTTTAAGAATTTTGGACGAAGGTTGAAGAAAACATTGTTTGGTCTTTTGCTGGGACAGGTTCTTTAAATTGTCTTTAACTTCCACAGGCTTTTTATCATCTTAATTCGGCAGGAGAGGTATTATATCCCACTTTCTCTTGTTCTAATTTGAGTTCACTACTGGCATAAGAGGTGTGACAATGATCTAGATACTAGTGGGGAAATGCTGAGGAAATTTGACTCGAGGGAGGGAAGATTGAAGAAGAAAGAGGCTGATGGAAAAGAAAGGAAAAAAATAATAATTTAGAATATTAGTTAACAAAACAACGTAGTTTCATTAAATGGCCTTAGACAAGCTTGTCTAAGGCTAGCATTAGAATGAATTTTGCCTGTGTATAATATTATATATATGTATACTATAAGCACACACATACTCATATTTATATATAATACACAAAGGATAATATGAAACTGCTCACCCTTTCTTGCTGAAATGTGAAGAATTGTAATACTTGATAAAACTCGATGATATTCAGAAAAAAATTTGTATCAAAAGTCACTTCAAGTGCCTGAAGCATAACCTGAGTAGAAAGATACAAAATACCAGTTTCAATGGAAAATGTGTCCCAAATATAACAAACAGAAGATAACCATAAAACAAGCCACCAGAAAATAGACAAAACTACTGATGAAGTATACCTGTATTGATAATTCACTCTCATGATTCACAGGTGAAATATCCACTTGAATATTTACAGCAGTTTGCTTCGATTCAGGAACAATTTCCTCAAATATAGCCTGCAACAGATTTAGGGAACTCACTGCGGACACCAATTTTAGGAAAAGGAAACTACAATAAAAATAAAAATACTCCAGGAAGCTATTTATTGCACTAAAGGATGAAATTGACTGTACAACTTAACATGCTCATCATTGTTGAACAATAGCAAAGAATATCAAATAATGAATAGTAAATAGATGATATACAGAAACATAACCACATCCACATATAGAGATTCAAAGAAGTATGCATAAATCTTTTTAGATATCCATGATTCTAAATTATTTGTTTGTTCGACATGTGACTATGCGAGTAAAAATCACCATGGCTAGGGAATCATCAGTCCAATATTTGTAGTAGTTCGTGGATCAAAAGCTTTCCTGGAGACCTTTGATAATATATTTTGATTGGAAAAGGTAAAACAAAGAGCTATTTCGAAAATCCTTAAGACCTAAGCTAATATCATAGTAATTAAAACGTCATGGAGACACTATAGCTCAAAGCCTCCAAGATTCTAAGCTCAATGCACATGCTAGTGTGAGCGAGGAAAGACGTAAAGGGTACAAATTACGTCAAGTGAAGCATGCCTAAGCCAGAACTTGAGCTTGGATCTTAGGGATACTAGGTGCATATTAATTAAGGTCATTTGAGCAAAACAAGGCACTCTAGAGTCTAGACTCGTCCAAGGCCTTGAGCCTAGATGCGTGTGTGGCCGCAGCTATCATGATCATTGGTTAGTATTTCCACTAGATAATAATTGTCGAAATTTTGGAATCCCACATAAGAACAAACCTAGACAAGTTATTTAGCAAGTTTTGTCTAATAGTAGCGCACTGTGAGGTCACATGGAACCTCAGAATATATTTCCACTAGGTTAGTGAACACACAAGACATGGTAAGGATAGTAAAGATAAACAGAGCGGTATGTATAAAAAGGAAGTTCTTACCACAAGCTTTTAATAATATGGCTGTGATAAGTAATTGGACGCAAAACTGAGGGGGAGATGCAATAACTATGAAATAGGGAATTATAGTCTAATCAGACAACTCAAACTAAGACCACTGATGAAGATGTGTGCTGGGAAACTTTGGGAGCACAATAATTGGAGGGAATACAAACCTTCAGAACTTATCCCCCACCGTCTCATTGGTCAACCTTGACGAGCAAGGTGATATTGCGTAAGTGTGTTAGGTCGTTCTGGTGCAGCAATTAGTGGTAGAAATCAATTAAAATAGCCCTAAGCTAGTTTAAGAGCAATGCACCATAATATCCTAAAGCATTTGAAGCTACAAACATTAATATGCTATAAGATCATCTACAAGTTAGAGGCCATTACGAGATTATTATTTTAATTGGACCATTCCGCATAGCAGAAGTTCTTGGATGCTGCTGATTAGTAATTCTTAATGCTGCTTGCAGGTTGGGAAAAGGAAATGTTTCACCTAATCGCATGAGGTGGTTAAGGTTTAATAGATTAGAAAACTCCCTGGGTAAATAGCATCACTAGAACCACATCTTGTTTTCCATTCTTCCTATTTTACTCTATAAATTTTGGCAGGGATACACTATTCAAAAGATACTACGTTTCCTTTGTCAATTGATGTCTTATATCAGGTTTAGCGAGTTGAAGCAATTGGAGATTAAAAGTAGTCCATGTAGACATTTATAGAGCAGTTATATATAAATGTGAAGGCATTGAAATCTAATTAATTTGCATTGCAGTCTTGCATATAATCATCTTCTGCGCCAAAACTCAATCATAACTTTCAGCAACTTGGGCATGAAACAAATTAGGTACAAAGTTTAAGCCAAAGCCATCTTATACTACAAAGATCTTACATCTTTCTCTCTATGTTTCACAACTACAATAAAGACATGTGGCTCAATAGTTATCACAATATATTAAATTGAATCTGAAAAAAAAAAATGGCATACGAAAATACAAACCCTTCTTGTAAGTAAAATGACTTGCTTGTTCAATGGATTAACTATCTTGGCGGAGTTGACTGTTGAAGTAATCATTGCAGATTCCTCCCAAATCTTACATTCAATTAATAACCCCTCAAAAAGCAACTCAGCAACAGCACGATCAAACTTCCTGTAAATTTATAGCATGATTGCAATTTATGACTGCTAACTCATGGTGTCGTTGAAAAGTCTATATCTAAGAGTCGAGGTTTATTAATACAACTGCCTCTTGCATATATCGTCACCTTTTTTAGGACGTGTTTATGCATGCATAATGTTAAAAGATTAAAACACAACCATCCTGCATCATGTATTTTTACATTCTCAATCTTTTTGTTTGTAAGGAATTGATAATGCAAAAGCAAAGAGGTGTTGCCAGCAATGTACAATTTTTAATACAAATGGTACAGCTGAGTATTGAATTATTTACTTTTATTGCTTTACCTGTACCAGCATCTTTTTTACTCTGGAAATTTGGCACTATCGATTCCCTATTCGTATATTATATGTTCATGTATTTTAAGAGATAATTAAAAGCTATAATACATAAATGTCTGCGAGGCATATGTTAAAATCATGTGGAACACATGCCAAAAGAGATGGAAGCCTTTGTGATACAGATATAGTAGTTCTTATGGAAACTATAATAGATCCCCTTCTCATTAGTCAACCAAGAAAAGAAATGAACCACCACGAGTCCACAGAAAAATTACTATCTAAAATGCATAGTATAATTGCTGAAAATATACTTGAAATTTAGCATACATGATAAGCATTGAGATAATTTCAAGACGATCAAAGCAATATATGCAAGGAGTCAGAAAATATGCAAGGATATTCACTAATTATTGTAACCAACAACATATAAAACATAGGATCTCATACATGCTCCGCAGTGTTGCAGAAATTTGACGAATGTTGAACTTCATAGAAGATAAATAAATTTCATCTGCAGCGGCTTCCCCACTGGATGAGGGCACAGAATGGAACTTGGTTGCCTCGTAAATATCCTGCATAAATTACGGGTGTTAATGAATATAGGGAAAAAGATAATACTTGATAGTAACAAAATTTAACACAATACCTTGATCACTTCATCTGAAACAACTCCAGAAAATTGGCTAGAATCATCTGTTCCTCCAGCACCAAGCATGCCACGTGACAACCAGTTCAACCATCCACGCGGCTTGCCAGATGGACGCTCATCATCCAGCGACTTATCAGCAGTGATACTGGCACCATTAACTCCAATGTTTGAGGATGATTTTTCCAGGAATTCCTACAAAGCAAGATTTTTGCAGAAACATAAGCGCTGCCGGCAGATAAATGGCTTCCGAAAGTCATGGTAACCAAAGTACCAAAAGATTTACAAAGAGAATTAAAACAATAATCTCCATGATGAAGTACAAAAAGAAACAGCATAGTATATTTGACAATAATCGCACCTCAATCTCACGTTCCGCAATAGACCTGTAACTTAATATATCATCTATATCTGCCTCTTTCTCAATTTGCTCCAACTCCCAAAGAACATCGTCATCAAGCAGCTGACCAAAATAACAATAATAATTGTAAAGATGACAGTAATTAACCAATTAAAGAAAATAAAAACCACATTAACAAGATGAAAAGATCAAAACCATAACAAGGTTCCAGTTATGTAACACCCCGAACCCGCTACAGGTCCGAAGTGCTACACGCCGCAAGTCCAAAAGCCCGCAAGGAAACAATATCAATTGCGCGCAGCCCGAACAAAACAACTCTTCAATAGTCTTAAATTAAACTCAACAATAAATATCTTTTAAGCCAATTTAAATGAAGTACCACCAAATTCTAAAATCACAATATGGAGTCGTAACTCCCCGAAACTAAGAGTTTTATTACCTTTCAACAATAAAAAGAAATAACATCCTAAACTAAATTCCAACTATCCAAAGCGTATCAAATAAGTGCTCTGCTTTCAACGATGGGACCTGTAAAAATTTGTAAGGGGTGAGCGGTGAAACCCAACAAGTGACAATCCTTACTGCTTATTAGGTGGATCGAGTATAATTTGCAAAACACTTTTTTTTTAAATAACTTTTTGTTCGATAACAATAGTAAATATATTTTTCAAAACTAAAACAAATAATAACATAACGAATTTCACATTCAAAATGATTTTAATTTATACAATATATCTTTGATCCACAACCTTAGTGACTAAGGTTACAGTAGCCCTGTAACACAACCCAAAAATTCAATAACGTCAATGATCATGCACCCTACTAAGGTATCTAATATGCACGCTCCGCGAACGGCATCTAAAAGGTGTGCGCCTTAATAGGCATATAGCTCTGAAACTAAACGTAATCAATAACGGGTTGTATACATAGTCAGACTGAGAATTTCAAAATCTTTTCTCAATATTATCGATATTCTAAACGATACTTTTTTCACAGTTCAAAATCATATAATCTCATTTAACATTTCAAAAATAAACACTTGATCCGAAATTTTGAAATAAACGAACATAACATTTTAATTTAAATGGAAGCCTTAAATAAAATATAACGAGTTTTGAAATTGTACATTTAGGCATCCGAGTAATTACTAAAGAATACATAAAGTAAACGATAATTTTAAAAACACTAAATAGTTGGAAAGCCACTTACCTTGTTATTGCGAAATACGAAATTAGAAGCGAACAAATCCTAAATATAAAATTAAAATAAATAAAATTATTAGGATAAAATATCCTAACCCAAACGTATTTTAAATTCAAGTCTTAAACACATTTATAATAAATTTTATGCTAGAATTCAGAGTTTTATTTATTTACATACTTATATTTATAGTTTATAATTTATAATTTCAAGTGCTGCAATTTAAGATTAGTAAGAAAATTTATTTTTGTTCTTAGTTTACTAATGGTCATGGTCTATAAGTATTGATATACTCCTTATATATATACATATATATTTTAACTATATATTAAATGTGACATATCAACCTGCAACTATATATGTGCACATCACACTGACCATGAAGTACCACTCAGACGTATATATCATATGTAATATTATCGCATCCGTAAATTCAGAAAAATTAACCGATGTATTCAACAATTAGATTATGTAATCACCAACTCTTATAGGATTATTCAGTAGACTATCCCTACGCAAATACATATACATAAATATTGTTTTTGAAATCTCTTTTATTCACAAAGTCTGTACACCCATCACTGTTTTTAAGAATTTATTATTATAATCATTGTTTTAGAATATCTAATCATACATATAAATCAACTCATAATTGAAAAAGAAAGATTTAAATTTACCTTTGAATTTTCTTCTTTTCTTCTTCGCTGTTATGCAACTTCTTTCTCTCTAGTTATTTAAACATATTTAATTTCTTTACAAAATAAAACTTCTTTCTCTCTAGTTATTTAAATATATTTAATTTCTTTACAAAATAGGTTATCAAGTAAAAAAGTCCTTTTTAGAATTAAAAGTTTGTTACAAATTAAATGACTTATTTTATCCTTATAGGTTTTAGGTATGTACTAATAATTACCTTTTCATTATCTATATTATTTATTTTTTTGTTTTATTATATTATTATTTTTTTTTAAATCCGGATATTACAAGTTAACTGTAAACCACTATAATGCACTTCATCAAAATGTTGAGAATAAGAATGACATATTGATTACTTTTACAATTAATGAAAGAAAGAATTGATAATGTTGCGAAGAGAAGATAGAGGGCTGGGAAAAGCAGCACATGATGGAACTGATATTGCAATGAGCTTGCACAACGTATGGAATATGATACAGATGAAAGAAAAAGATCTCATGTATCTCATAGCTACCCATCTTATGTTAAAACAGGACGAAGAGCATGAAATCCTTAGTCACTGGCTTCCTTGTATTTCTTTGGATTACTATCTTAGTCTATTACTTGTAGCTTCACTAGTTTATGGTTACCGAGTTTTCATGTATTAAATAAATATCATCTTCAGAGCATGCGTCTATCTGTGCCAAGAGTTTGAGACCCCATTAAAGCCTACCAGAGAATAAATATATTAAACTTTGCGAATAACCAAAAGAACAGAAAAAATGGCATATCTATACTTTTGCAATGACCACTACATGTCTTTAAAAGAGCCTGTGGACGACACAACTAACTGTAGCATACCACAAGAAGTAGCTACTGCAATTAGGATTGTCAGCGAAGACACTGTTTTGGGGTGGTCGTGGATGATTTGGAGAGCTAAAATGTAATCCTAGAGCATTAGATACGGAATTTTCTTCAAATAAATGAGTAAAAAGAATATTGTGTTGCACTGGAACAGCAATATCTGAAGGTGATTAGTGCAAATATCTTGCAAAACTCTCAGATATTTATATTTTTCACCAAAAATACGTGACTGAAAGTACGACCTCCTTTCAATGCCATTACATTTTTGAAGATCATCACACAACATGCCGTGAAAAAAAATGTTTTAGCACTATCAGTAAATCGTGTTGCCAACTCGTAAAAATCAAATATCACTAGAACTTTATATTCCATCCTCCTAATAATCACAAGATAATTACAAGTTACGACCAGATGATGCTATTTCAGAACGGCACTGACACTTGATTATATTCTGATCCCATATCCTAGCAACTTAAACTAAACAACAGTAACATAAAATAAAAGCTAGCTTTAGCCCCTCAAATTCAATAGGAAAGGCGTCTGCATTAGCAGCTGGAGATTTTTTACTTCCTCAAAATCACAAATCCAACATAGGACCAAGAGAATTAATTTTATTGATCATATGACAATATGTTATTTTCTACAAGAAAAACGTAATAGAATAAAATAGATGATTCTTTATTTATCAAAAAAAATAGATTATTATGTACTCGTCAAAAAATTAAAATAGATGAGGCTGTCTCAATTATTATAATTTAAGAGCCTTATAATTTAAGAGCCTCACCTGTTCTTGTTGAAGAAACTCCAATTTCGTCTTGTACAGTTTCACATACTTGCAACGACGGTTTCTGTTCACGTGGAAAGAAAATCAATAGTTGAAACAGTGTTGTTTTGGCATAACATGCAAACAGTGAAAAGCAATATCTTCCATAACACTAACTTCAAGAGAATTATTAAAGACATGTCAGCAAAAAATAAGTCAGAATGTACAGAACGTATTCCTAACTCTAGAGGGTATATGAACTAATATTTAGGCTGTTAAATTTATAAAAAGAAAATATATAAATTTTATAAGTTAGTAATTTAATTAACAGTATTGTATTAATTTGGTGATTATATAGATCGAATTGAGGAGGTCTAGCGGTGTGATATTTTGGTTTCAGTGAATTGTTTGATATTTTATTCAGGTACGGATTCCGTACTTCATTTCTTAATTGTGATTGTGGTTCTATTCCCTATATCAATTATGTAATATTTCGTCATTTGGAAAACTGCGTTTTTTGAGCCTTTTTGTTTACATTTGAGAGTATTTAGATCATTGGTAGTTCAATATGTTCGTATTTAAAAGAATTTGATGTCATTTGGAGATGATCTTGTAAGCCTTGTGAAATTGAACTCCCTTTGGCTTACATTGTTTGAACTTCAGGGAATACTTCAGCTAACCACCTGTGGAGGTACCACAAGCATGTCCTCTTGACACCAGGGCATGACATCTTCAGTGGTAGTGTAATCAAACCACAGCGTATCCTTTTGTATGCTCTGCGTGCAAGCTTAGGCCATTTGATCTGTTTGTTTAGGATACGTATGGATCGACCCAATATTTGATTTGATTTGTTTGGCGGACTAGTGACGTATGTGTCGTGCGTACTATCCAGTTTGATTCGCATACATCATGGTATCGATGTATTTTGTTAGCCTTTGCCTATTTGTATTTGAGCTCAGTATAAAATTGTCACCTTATAAACATTTAATTCAGCTTTTTGTCTATTTGTATTTGAGCTCAGTATAAAATTGTCACCTTATAAACATTTGATTCAGCTTTCATCTTGTTGGAACCCTTTTGATTATACTTCTTCGATCATAGTGTTTATCATTTATATTTAGTCTCACTAATTTTGATATATTCATAATGCGTTCGTAGTTTGCATTCGTTTGTTCATTCGGCTCTTTTGGTTACATTATATATTGTGGTATATTTGTTTATCTTTATATTCGTACTGAGCAATTGGCTCACGTTGTATTCTTTTTTCGGCAGGTAATCAGGGATGATCAGAATTTGTTTAAATGAGAGCTACATTTGATCCAAATAAGTAGATTAGCTTTGAGACTATTATTAGATGTCGGTTTTCTAATATTTTTTAGATGGATGTTTTGGGACTATTTTGACATTCATTCTTAGAAGTGGAGATTATGTTAATATGAAGTTCTTTCTATTTAAATTGGCGTTTATGACGGTTGGTATACGGTCTATTTGGAAACATTTTGAGGTTTATTACAGGATTGTATTTTTTTATGTCCGTACGTGACATCCCTTTCCCTTTTAGAAAAGGGGTGTTACATCTGCCACCGTAACAGGACACACCTACTCCTCTCCTAGCATTGGAGAGAGAGAGAACTCCACAATCCCAAAGCAACAAGACAATGCAAAAATAAACGAGCAAAATGTCCGAAGATAGAACTTTTTAAGACGTATGTGAAGCCTCTAAATAATAAGTTAATGATCTCATGTTCTCATTCTATTTTTTTTGGGGTGGGAGAAACATTCTTTATGGCTAATTGTGCAAAAAAATTACAAATGAAAAAGACACACATATACACAAATTTTATCACACCATAAATAGTACAACTAAGCTAGCAGTGTTTTAAAAATCCCTGCATAGGCGGGGCCTAGGCGCTAGGCATCCCTTGGCTGCCTGCCTAGGCATTAGGCCCCCCTTGGCGCCTC
Organism: Panax notoginseng; assembly: GCA_016801055.1. Classification (NCBI taxonomy): domain Eukaryota; kingdom Viridiplantae; phylum Streptophyta; class Magnoliopsida; order Apiales; family Araliaceae; genus Panax; species Panax notoginseng. The sequence continues at coordinate 19,012,342 of CM029020.1, forward strand.
GTCATGGCACTAGACCCCCCTGACACCTCACCTAGGCCCCCCTGACGCCTCACCTGAGCCCAAGGCGTCAAAAAAATCCCTCCAGAAAATTAGGCAAGGCCTAGTTGGGTCTAGGCGAAGATTTTTTTTTTATTTTAATAACTACCCAAACCAGATCTTAATATATTTATTTTTCTAATGATTTACCATATTCATAATACATGTTGTAGCATATCAAATCACAACAAAAAGTGAATAATATCAAATCAAAATGGATACTTTTATTATAGAGTTTCTTAAGTTTTAATATTGAATTAAATTCTTAAAATTTTAAATTTTATTATTTAATAGCAATCTTGTTTATGAATAAAACTAATACATTAAAAATATGTTTGAACTTTGAACAATTGCATGTTTGTGTTTGAACTTTGACATTAGCAATATGGATATGTGTTTGAACTTTAAGCAAAGGCTTTTATTATCTTTATTATAGATTGTTTTGCTTTATATTATTATTTTGTTTAGATAAATGTAAGATAAAATATTAAAATTGGCTTAAAATAAAAAAAATCATGCCCAGTCCTTGCCTAGGCGCTAGGCCTCCCTCGGCCTCCCGCCTTTTAGAACATTATAAGCTAGTAACGTATATGACACCAAACTAGAAAATGACAAGACCATTGCATAAAGCAGCAAAAACAAAAAAATATATATGGAAATTGTTGTAGTGTTTATCATATTTTCAATTTTCAAATCATAAAATGAGAACATTGTGTTCAATGCAAGGGCCAAGATGCGAAATGCTTGCTTCTAGATACAACAGAAAAGCTCATTCCTAAAGAACAAACAACTTACAGCCGTTCTCCAAGGTATTTCCAAGAAGTTCTCCTTAATTTCTTACGAACATCTGATAGAACAGATTGTTGAGCATAATGCCACCACACTATTTGCCATCCTGTGAACCTCTTCGACAAAGGACTCCCCCAAGGCCGATAACGCCCATACCTACATCATTCACATGCCATACATATCTTAGAGTCAGATGTGGCATTTACATATTTGTTAATCTTAGTAGACAGACAACAATCCAATAAGCAGATAAATTATAAGCAAATATAAGTACAAACAGAATTATAATGTTTGCTTAATCTTTCAAAAAAAGTAGTATTCACAAATGCAAGTTAATGTTTCTTTACATAAAAACTAAATTGTGTTCATAGTAAAAAAGAGAATACGAGCATGGAGAAAAAGAGAGCGCCCGCATCAAAAACAAAAATGCCCCTAAAAAGAACATAATCAATTGCACACTTCCAGAGTAACTTGTCTTTTTACTCCCTCCAAAGCTTCAAAACAGAACAGCCAACATATCCCCCACCAATTTGGGAAACCTAAACAACACACTAAATATAGAGTTCCACAAGTCCCAAGCAACAGTAAAATGTAAAGTAAATGGGTGTCTCATTATTATGCTTCCACATAACACAATTGCCCAGAGATAGAGCCTTGTATGGCCTAGAAACCTAAAAGAATACAAGTCTAAAACAACACCAAACTCAAGCAAGCCCCAAAAAAATTTAAAATTAGCAAAATTAATCAGGGATGAGAAGAAGGAAATCAAGTGTGATCATCCATCATATTGCAAAAAATGATGTCCATTCCAATCCAGATCCAAGCAAAATGGCATGTCTTTTCAAAAATGCAAATTTCATTAAGAGATTGCAAATAGGTATTTCAATTTAAAGGACAAATCAAATGCATTTTCAAGAGTGCATACAGATGACAACACTGATCATAGTGTGTGTGTGTGTGTGTGTGTGTTACCTCTCTCTCAATCGACAAGTACTTAAATAATCATATAGTGTCAACATTTGTTGCAACTGCACCTCATCCAGAGACACAACCTGATAAAATTCAGAAAATGATCATAATAATACTAATATATATATATATATATATATATATATATATCGTACTTAAATTTTTCTTTACAACACTATACTAACCACGCCAGTTAACTCGACATTCATGGAATATTGTGGAGCATCTTTCTCAACCTTTCCAGGTCTGTTCACCTACATGGAAAAAAAATCTAGAAAACTAGTAACTACAAATATCATGAAAAATCAAGTTTAAATTATTCTATTAGTAGAACTCAATCAACAGCAACCAATCTTAGTTAAGATCTGCAAGACAAACAGATATCCTCTGGACAACAAGACAAAATAAGAAGCATTCCATCAACGAATAAATATATATATATATATATATATATATATTGCAATACCCATGGAAGAAATTAATATCATATCAGAGTTACTAGCACTCTTCTTGACCTAGAAAACTGCATTTTTTAGACGCAAGTCACGCATATCCACTCACGTTCCAGAACTCCAACTTTAGTGATCCAAATATTTCTTTGTTTTCTACCACTAATTGCACAAATATCACTATTCAAACTTATTATTGGATGCTCATCATTATCATGTTGACAAACATCAAGCAAAAGATGCAAATTGCAAAGTAAAAGAAAAGAAGAGGTGGAAAAAGAGCGGTTTTACATGATTGATAAGTAAATCTGAAAAGGGACTTTTAGATCCAGTTTTCTTGATGCCAGATTTCAGAGACAAAGTAACTTCAATGATTGATTAGTCTGAAAATATGTATTTCAGGAAGCAAAATACCCTTTCATCTGAGATTGCTAAACTAATAGATCAGAATTCCATATAAAGAAACTAAAGCTTCCTATAAAAAAAACAACCCCATTCATCATAAAGAACAATGACTAACACAAAATGACTTCAACATATTTTAGCAGGACACCCTAGCATAAATGGAACTAAAAAAGAAAAACAACATTTGAAAAAGTGCTGCCCATCAATCTCTACATAGATCAGATACAAAAATGCACCTAAAGATTCTCATATCACAGGCCCATAGTGAAGCCAAAAAAAAAGGTAAGGGAAAGACAACTGATAAAGGAAAGACGAAAACAGGCAGAACCCTAACATTTCACACTCGAGCATAAAAAGTCGAAACTTTATATGAAAAATTGAACCCTAAAACAGGTTGGTTGAGTCAATAATTCACAAGTAAATGATCCAGATGGAAAAGTTTAAATACATATAATTGGCTTAGCTAGCAGTCAAGAAGGTTAAAAAAGATGCTAGTAATGCGTATATACCAAAAGAGACATTGATACATCAACTGGAGCTAACACGTAGATATTTTCACCCAGGTACTTTGCATTGTCTGTCAACTTAGAGTTATCATCATTGTCAATCCTCACTTCATCAATGGCTTCTTCTAGGGTACTGCAATAAATTTCCAAGCCTTGAATCTCTACAAGTTTTGTAACTTGGTTACCTCTCACCTTTCCACTTGAAACCCTGAAAAAGTAAACAAACAGATGCGACATATATTATTTTTTTTCTTCACGATGCCACTTATATTTTATTTTTTCCCTGAAGATGCCATTTTTATATTTTCAGTGCTATATAGTCATGACCAAATATAAAAGATAGTGATCAACTCAGACAGTATGTAAAAAATAGTTCTTTGACCCTTGATAATTTTGTCAAAGTCCATATTTACTAAGAATGAATTAGATACTCGTATCATAGCCAGCATGCATGCCGCAATAGCCAGCAATTAATAACTTTAATCCCCAATGTTAAATTATCAATGTAATTGTAATACAGCGACAAGTATTTTATGGCATTTTAGGGTGGGTGGGCTCCTTGTCCTCCTATGTTTGTATTTTCTCTTTTCAGTTTTCATCTAACAAAATTTCTTCTTCTATCCCCGTCTACTTGCTTCAGATTTTCGCGGGGGGGGGGGGGGGTGTTGAGCAGTTTGAGCTCGGGTAGTTCGAATAATTTATCAAACTTTAAAATTTGCTCGTATTTGATTCATTTATATTTTGAGTCGAGCTCGAATCGAACTTGCAGTCGAGCGAGTACGAATCGAGCCCAAACTGTTTGCTCATTTTACAGCCTTATGCACGACTAGCGCAACTAACATTAAGATAATAGTAAATTTACATTTTGTAAGGTCCTACATTTTTGTCCAATGGGTAGGTTAGGTTGGTTACATTTTTTTCATTTTTCTTTTTAATTTTGACCCTTTGTTCGAATGGTTGTTTAGTTTGATAACCCTATGCTTTGTTGTCATCCCATCTTGTTCACACATGTGACCCTTTTGATGCTATAGAGCGGGTCATGTAACTTAAATAAAATAAGCTATAGTTACAAATATTTATCAAAGAAAAAATTATTGTAATACATATTAATTACAATTACTAATCATGCAAGCAATGTATGTTAGAAAAAGAACAGAGCCATAGATATAAAATGTAAAAGGTTAAGTTGGACATCCATGGGGATCTAGCAAAGCCCAAGGGTGGGCAAATGACCACCCTTGGACTTGGAAAAATTTTGTTAATACAAAGGTAAAAATTAATCTGTGATCACCCTTAAAAAAATATTAATTATATTCACCTATCTACTAAAAAAGAAGTTTGAAAAAAAATGTATTTGTATGGTGTCCTAAATTGAAAAAGATGAATAATGAAATAGTGACTTATATTGAAAAGGATCTATTCGTTACCATGGTAAATGAGGCGATTATAAAGTAATAAAACAATTTAAAGAAATGATGTCTCTAAGAATAATTTTGTAGCAACTTTTATGTAATTTTGATTGTAATCTAGATTAAATATTTTTTTTACTCTTTATTAATTTTAATTGTGCACCGTGATAAAACTTATGTACCATTGTGGACATCAGTGAAGGACAATGTAAAAGTGCTTCTAAATGAAAGCAAATAAAAACACAAATATCATCATTCAAATTTATGTCAATATTAGAGAACATAACTGCTAAGCAATCATCTCTAGCATGTCATAAAGTTTCGAAATCAGAAATGGTTAGAACAAATTTTTTAAACTATACCTTGTGTTTAGATATTAATCAAGGAATTAAGATCAAGAAAGGCCACAATACAAACAGTACTAAATTTGGCCAAGCAAATGAATGGAATGCGAACTAAAATACCCGCTAAGATTTTGCTTCATTACTGTCAGGCTAGAAAACTTCAAACCAAATACAGCATGTGCCTACCAAACATCAAGAAAATTAAGCAATTAATTTAACTTGAAGATATAAGGACCACATGTTAAAAACAATAACTTAAACAAATAAATGTTAGAAGAAAATTAATTGGAATAAATTTGGTCCCAACTCATATAAACTAACGTGTCCTGAATAACTGGAATAGGTGTTCCAATGTTATCAAAGGGTCAGCCATTGTTCCTATGTGAACTGATGCCTCGATATCTATATTATAAAGCCAGAGGCTTTATTGACGGTTACCTAGTGTTAACAATTTGTGAAGCTCTGTCACAATTGTGAATGGCCAAAAACTCCTCATAAAAGAGTTAAATTTACCTCCTCATACAATCAGGTAATACAACTGTTCAGGGCAAAATAATAAATTTTACTTTTCTTTTAAATTTCAATCCAGTAAATGGATTAACTTTCACACCTTAACGTCATTTTTTTGTCTTTAACTTCCCACATTTTCTTCCTTTTCTTTCTCCTTTCCCAAATTATCTTCAGTTACCATTTTAATGGGGTAACTTCCATTCCCAACACATAAATGTGATCGGAATACAATTTCCTCACGGTTGTGTTAGATTTCAATTTTTTTTTTTTACTATCACCTTCCGGTCTCTCTCTCATAACCATTATCACTCTGTATACCATTCTTTTCTATTTATTTTTTTCCTTTTCTATCGTTTTGATATGAATTGATGGATTAGTTCAGTTTTTTATTGAATTTTTTTTAGAATTGCTTAATTTTGTTGTCTTTTCCATATATGAGGAAGGATTTATTTTCTTTGTTGGTGTTGAAAACAGGTAATTTCATGGAGAAATGAAGGTTTTAGATTGATGATATTTTACTTCCGTAATGAGTAGAGGAAGGACTTTGACATCTTTATTGTTATCTATTTTAGATTTTTTTTCATGCACCTTCTCGTTAGTTAATCCTATTGAATCTATTCTTTTGAGTAATAAATTTTTCTTTTCTCAATTCAGTCTGTTTGTAATATTCATTTGGAAATAACTTCTAATTTTTGTTGTGAAATATTTTTTTTTGTCACACACATCGTGTGTCTAGTATCTTTAAAATATCAGTTTTACTCTGTACTCACTCCAATATGTCACTACCATAAACACCTTCCAGCATTTTAGTGAAAATGCTATCTAATATGTTTATGTTCAGTTGAGAAATGTAAATGTATCACGATTTACATCTACATGCAAAACTTTCATGTTCTGAAATCAAATGTGCAATTCAAAAAAGTTGTTAGCTTTTATATTCACATTTCAAAAGCATGAGCTACAGCATACAAAATATGATGAGGCGCATCCTCAATACTTGTCAGCCCATTTAGGGATTCATTTTAGTAAATAGTTTCTTCTATTAGACAAAATGGATGGTGGGGGTAACCAATATTTGATAAAATAAAAGGTAAACATTGAATAACTGAGGGAACTTAGGACTAACAAAATATCAAAGAAGAGTATAAATACCGAGTCACTTAGCATATTGCGATAGAGAACATGGACATTTCTTATGGACACTTGGATGCCGTCAAGAATCTAGAGCACATGAAAAAAATTAAAACATTAGCTGTGTTGCGACATGAGCATCTAATCTCAAAAATTCATAAAATTAATTCACTCAAGGACAAACTAGATATCCGCTAGATTTTTAAATTTCATAAAATAAATTATAAAAACTTAGTAAAAGCACAAGCATAGATAATTGAACAAGAAAAATCAAAACTAATCAACATGGATGGGTCGATTCAGCACCTAGAGCAAGAATGCAATATACCTTTGCAGTAATAAATGAAATAAATGATTTCCCAGCCTGATTATCTGCATAAAAGGACAAAATAATTAGCACCAAATATGTCTAATAAATTAAAGAACTTCTATCTCAGCTGGTCTAACCCCTATAAGTGTGTTTCGGATGTACATTTTCTTGATGAGATTTCCTTTCTTCCTACACAATTTTCACCAACTGCTTGTGGAGGGATGGGGACTCCTAATCCTTCATCGGTTCCTCGGCTCTTCACCTCCATAAGTTTCACAAGTTTTTTTCTAAGAGATACATTTTCATCATACAAAATTTCCAGCTTGCGCTTGTGAGGACTCCTTATACTTCATCTGAACCTCAGCTCTTCACCCCGATAAGTAGGTAGATATACATATTTATACAAAACAGCTGGGATCCCATGTCATTATGCCAAAAGATCCCATAGAAAAGTGGAGACTTACTCAAAATTTATCTTTTCAATCAACAATATAGATAATAGGAGGGGCATGACATGCAAACATTAAGCCCTACTCTAGATGTGGAATTAACCCCCAAGCTCAGGCCCATGTGGATTAGAGAGTTACAGTTTCTAATTTTTAGTTATATTATGCCAGTAGACTCTGCGAATTATACGTGCTTCCAAACCAAGCATCACACATTTATTTAATAAATTTTTGGTTAAACTGTTTGCACATGAAAAGGCCTTGTAACGTAATTGCAAAATTGCCATTACAGCGTGTGTCAAGGTCCAAACTTATTTTTATCGATTTATATTTAAATTATAATTTTCTCCATGAATGCTGTGCTATAACCAGAAATATCAGATTTGTCCATGCATGCTGCTAGTGCAAATAAAATAGAAAACTACAAAATGAGATTTTAATGTGAAGTCCATTACTCACCACAAACACGTCTTGATAATTTTGCCAGTTCTGCTGCAGCGAGTTTTGCCTTTTTGCCAGCAAATTCTCTTCTTTCAACAGCATCCATACTCCACTGCCACAAAGAGGGGGAAAATGGATTGCATTTGAAATTATTTTCAAATGAAAACAAGGGAAGATCTAATTTATTGGCTGTCAGCATTCCAAACTTGTAAGCTCATGCATTCCATTTAAAAAACAAAACATTATAAGAGAGAACTTGTAAGCTCATGCATTCCATTTAAAAAAAAACATTACAAGAGAGATCTTTTATTTTTTTGGCTTTGTGTGTGTGTGGGTGGCGGGGGAAGATTAACTTAAAATAAAAATAAAAGTGTTAAAGGGTATCTACTTATGAGATACATACACCCTCTGTTCCACTACAAATGTCATGGTTAATAAACCATATTTGTTTGTGGCACGAAGTTTAAGACATGTCGTTGAAACAATTGAATATACTATTTTTCTCTTTTCCTGTATTTAAAATTGAAATTTAGATGATACTACTTATGTTTCACAAAAAGAGTCCCATTTGTAAAATTTACAAACTTTAAGAATATCCCATGTCTATCCTTAAATTTATCGAATTGTTAGATTAGTGGTGATGGAATAATAATAGAATTGTGATGGAAAAGTTAAAAACACAGTGCCAATTTAGACTACCATCAAAACAAATGGGGACTCGTTTTTTTGAAGGAAAAAAATGGCAAATGGGACTCTTTGTGTGGAACGGAGGTAGTAATAAATAATTTAGGGAAAATTATATTACAAAATATATTTTTTTAAAAGTTTTCTTCAAATGTCTTAAAAGACGCACAAACTTGGTTTTGAACCATGAAATTAAGTGATATATTTTCAAATCATTATACTAAAATTTTAAAACAAGGATAGTTTACCTCTTCATCATGCCGCTCGCACGCACAAACTAAAACATCTTCTAAAAGAATTATGATAGGGTCCCACCCAAGTTTTTTCCAAGGAATTTTGATGCTTAACCTTCCAACACGACCTACCATAATCAATCACAGATGGATGTTAGAAAGAACAGATAACTGAATCTTGGATAAATATATAGAGAATGCAAAGACTGGATGTCCTAATTGTCAAGTCCAGTCAACATCCATCTTATGTGTCCTTAAGGAACTACATACTGACTTGTAAAATGGTAAAATTATGCCAAAATTTGTCTTTATTGAGAGAACCCGTGCTTTCATTCAGGGACACATCATCACTATCCTAAGGCACATAACAGGTCATTACAACTTACACGCAACCACATCTTTTCTCAGCAACACATTAGTAGTAGTATCACTAATATCTTTTCTTAAGTAAAGCACAACCTAGAAGTTATTGACTGCACTCAAATCACATAAGCACTCGAGCAGATTAATAGTCAGAAGAAGATGAATATGAGGCATGGAACAGCAATTTAATTCCTTTTAGTAAACAATTTTGTAATTGGAACTCGACCGGGTCCCTGGTCTATTGGACAAAATTACAGTATGTGGATGTTCTTAACCAAGATTATAAACCTAAAAGAATGAATCTGATATTCTGTAAGAAAATTATATTTGACTGGCATATTTTTTTATAAACAAAAAGATATTCGAAATTCTATCTACGGGACAGCTATTGATTGACGCGGCATTATCTTTGTCAGTATCCACTTCGGTTTGTGACCATATCATATACAAGTTATACGGATGAATTCATTTTGAAGAAAACAAGATGATTGCTACGGCTAAAAGCTGTAAATGAACCAAGGTGTTTGACTTGTTAAGGGCTTGACTTGGGCTCATTCATTATGTAACAAGCCAAGTTGGGAGTAACCTCAAATTTAATGCCAACTTGTTAAACAAGTCGAGCTTAATTCGGCTTTCTTAGGTTTAGATTAGGCTCATTAACATTAATATTTAAAGGTTGAATTATTATTGTGTCAAATTCTACGCCACTCTCTACTGAAATTGTTGAAACTTAAAGTTGTATAATTTTACTTCATCAAACTTTTACCATATTTGTTATAAGTCGATCTCAAGTTTCAAATTCTCCACATAATTTTGGTAAATTTAATGTTAACAATTTTTATAATTCTTATGCCATCAATAATTATTTTGAATTTTATTGAGATATGCTTGTCTCAAGCTAGGAGTAAGCTTGGGCACTTGCATGTTGATTACGTAAATGGCCCGCTAGACTCGTTTAGCAAGGGTGAACTCAGCTCAAGCATAGCCTATTAGCATATTATCAAATGCCAAGGGAGAAAAAATACACGAGTTACATGCCACTTTATCATGACTCCTAGCAAAAAATAACCTTACACTCCGCAAAAAAAAAACTTTTGTAGTTAACAGAAGAAGATTTTATAGGAAAAAGGGGAGAGGGATAGAGTACAAAGCAAATGGAGGACAAAGTGATATTTTAAAATAAACCATAAATATTAAAAATGGAAAGGAAAAAAATCACTACACTTAATAAAGGGTAGCTTGCCAATCCCCTTGTAAATTTGAGAGTGAAACTCCATGGAGAAAAACCATCGACGAGTCTTTGAAGAATTGTACGAGTTCACTCTGCCCCTAAGTAATTGGGAACTCATTGATCACCCACAAAATATCCTCACATTCCTCTCTAACCACTAGGGGTGCTCAAAAAATTCGGTTTTTCGGTTTTTTTACCGAACCGGTTCGAACCGGTACCGGCAGTACCGGTTTTTTTCGGTTTCGGTTTTTCGGTTTTTTTACATTTTTCGGTACCGGTAGCGGTAATACAAATTATGAATTCGGTAAAACCGAAAAACCGAAAATAATACCGAAACTAATAAGTACTTAATTACTTACAGACTTGCAAACTACTCAGACTAGTACTTCATTTACTCTCTCTCTTAGTCTCTTTTAATTCTACAGAGCTTCAAGCCTTCAACTACTTTACTCTTTCGATTCGGTCTTCACTTTTCACTCTCCCTACTCCGGTACTCCCTAGTCCCTTCTTCTTCAGTCTTCTACCGCCACTACCGTGCTGTTCTCCTTCCATTAAAGCTCATCGCCTCACCCTGCCTTCTCTCAAAGCTCAGCTAGCGCCGGCCGCCGAGGACGCGAAGTCGCGAACGTCGCAACCAACTGAACCATATCCAACGACTAGCGCCGACAGGCGACGGTAAGTCGTTACTCGTTAGATGATCTGTACTGTAGTCTGTAGATCTGTAGTTTTGTACTTTTAGATCTGAGATCTGTAGTCCATGCTTTTGGGGAAACAACTTGTATGATGTTTATGTAGTACAATGGTTCCTAAAATTCTACTTGAATCAAACTTTTGTCAATCTTTTTGATTACATATATTTGAGAATTTTATTGTTATCTGTTAAGATAACTATCGTCTATAAAGCACATCTATCTACATACACATGAGAATTTTACTATTGTCTGTTAAGATAACTTGTATGTTGTCTGTTAAGAATTTTACTGTTGTCTCTTATTTGCACTATTGAAATTTGCGAAATTGAAACTTGTAAATTCATCAAAAATGGGATTATGGGACTGAGTTACAAATTGTGAAGTTACAAATTGGGACTGACTTACAAATTGAAATTGGGACTGAGTTACAAAGTGGGACTGAGTTCACAATATTTATAAGATAGATGTGTTCAAATATGGTTTAAAAAATAATCTATGGACGTTCACAATATTTATAAGATAGATGGTTTGTCAATTCTTTGTAGTAACTAGTAATTATGGTTGTTCTGAGCATGTGTAGGTTATAATGGCTGAGCAGCAGTCTGAGGCACCCATCAACGTGGAATCGAATGCTGAAAATCCAATTCATATTGATGAAGAGGAGTTGAATGAAGGTGAAATTGAGCAACTTGATGCCGGTAAGACTCGTGCTAAAATTTGGGCTCATTATACAAGATTTAAGCAAAATGGTCAAATTAAAGCTAAATGCAAATATTGTGGAGCTATTTTAAGTGCTGATCCAAAAAATAATGGGACTAGTGGTCTAAATGCTCACAATAGGAGATGTAAAATTTACCCCCCAAATGTGGAGTTAAGAAATCAAGCAATCTTGAACTTTAAATCTGCAAGTGCTAATAATGATGATGAGACCATGGAAGGGGAGTCAACAAATACTTGTCTTTGGAAGTTTGATGTGGAACTAACTCGGGCTGCTTTAGCATATATGATTCTAGTTGATGAACTTCCTTTTAAATTTGTCGAAAATGAGGGATTTCGACATTTTGTGTCTATCGCATGTCCTAGGTTCAATGTTCCTTCACGTCACACAATTACAAGAGATTGTTTTAAAATATATATGGATGAGAAACAGAAGTTAAAATCCATTTTTAACTCATCTTCTCAAAGGATATGTATTACAACTGACACATGGACATCAATGCATAGACTTAATTATATGGTTGTGACAGCTCATTACATTGATGATAAATGGAGATTGAGAAAAAAAATTATAAACTTTGTTCCAATTTTGAGTCACAAGGGTGAGGCCATTGGAATGGCAATTGAGAATTGTTTGATAGAATGGGGGATTAAGAGAGTTTTTACTATAACTGTTGATAATGCCAGTTCAAATGATGTTGCGATATCTTATTTAAAAAATCAATTGCAAGTATGGGGACATAGTGTTTGTGAGAATAAATTCATTCATGTTCGATGTGTTGCTCATATTTTAAACTTGGTTGTAGTTGATGGGTTGAAAGATGTTAATATTTCGGTAGCTCGTGTTCGAGCATTAATTAGGTGGGTAAGGCAATCTCCATCTAGGATTAGAAAGTTCAAGGAGTGTGTTGACTTTGAAAAAATTGAAAATAAATCTTCATTAATCCTAGATGTTGCTACTAGATGGAACTCCACTTATTCAATGTTGAATGTTGCTCAACATTTTGAACGTGCTTTTAATAGGCTTGGGAATAGGGATCCTTTGTTTAAACAAGAAATGATCTCAGGTGAAGGGTGGCCAACGGTGGAGGATTGGGGTAATGAGAGAAGAATTGTTTTGTTTTTGAAACACTTCTATGAATTAACACTTAGAATCTCTGGCACATTATATGTTACATCCAATGGATTTGTTCACGAGTTTGTGGAAGTTGATGGTCTTTTGAAAGAATTGGAAGATGATGATGATTATCAAATGAGAGAAATGGCTATGAGGATGAGATCAAAGTTAATGAAATATTGGGGGGATGTGGATAAAATGAACAAGTTGTTATACATTGCCGTGGTTCTTGATCCAAGACACAAATTCACTTTCATTGAGTTTGTATTTAATCACATGTATGGTAAAGAAAGTGATTTGGCAATCAAAATGATTAGGGGGGCTAAAGATGTATTATTTGAGTTGTTCAATTATTATAATCTCAATCATTTATCGTCCCAAGGTAACTCATCTCAAACTCCAAGTGGGAGTGGAAGTGTAACTCGAAGTGGTGGCTCGTCATTAGTAGAAAGTTTGTCAAGAAAAAAAAGAAAAATTGACAGCTTGTTTGAACAACATGTTGAGGATGTTCAAGGTGGGGAAGTTCAAACTGAGCTAGAAATGTATTTAAAGGATCGAGTTGAAAGAAAAGATGAAAAATTTAACCTTTTAGCTTGGTGGAGATCCAACACTCGTAGATTTCCTGTTCTTTCATTAATGGCTAGAGATATCTTAGCGATTCCCATTTCTACCGTGGCTTCCGAATCGGCATTTAGCACAGGAGGACGCATACTTGATTCCTTTAGGAGCTCTTTAACTCCTAGGATGGTGCAAGGAATTATTTGTGCTCAAGATTGGCTTCGCCGAAGCAACGAACCAATTGATATCGAAGAAAAGTTAGAATCCCTTGAAGAAATTGAAAAAGGTACATCACAGTAACACTATAACACTTTGTATTGTTTATTTATTTTTTTGTAATGTAGTTGAAATTCTTCTTAATAAATTATGATTTGCTCACATTTGTCTTTTAAAAATTGCAGAATTTTTAGCAGGCGATTTAGATGCATCAATCTTGGATATGTAATATGGTTGATTTGTTCGAGAATGGGGACTTGATAGTTGAGAGAATTATGCCTTGTGCCGTTGTGCGGCGTTTGTTTTTAATCTTGAATTAGTTGGATATGTAATATGGTTGATTGGATTACTTGCTAGTGAGTAGTGGGTACTTTAGTTCTGTTATGTTCAGTTTATCAGGTTATGTTTTATCATATGGTTATGACTTATGAGGTTATGTTCTATAACACTTTGTATTGTAATCAGGTTATGTTTTATCATATGGTTATGACTTTGTATTGTTATCAGGTTATGTTTTATCAGGTTATGTTTTATCATATGGTTATGACTTTGTTTTGGTGAAATAGTGTTAGTGGTGATTTCATGATTATATCTTGTTTTAAAAATATCTTGTTTTGTTTTGGTTATCAGGTTATGTTTTGTTTTATTTTGGTTATCAGGTTCTGTTCATTCAGTTGTAAAATGCAGGCTATGTTCAGGTTATGTTCAGGTCATTATGTTTCTGGTCATTCAGGTCATTATGTTCAGGCTATGTTCAGGTTATGCAGACTATGTTCATTATGTTCAGTTCAGTTGTAACCGTGTTGCATACATGATACAAGTGATCATTTGTTTCATCATTTGTGCCAGAGTGAAAAGAAAAATAAAAAAGGAAAAACACTTGCAAAAACACTTTTTGATTGTGTTATAAACATTACAGAGCGACCTGCAGTTCTTGGCTAGTGAAGCTCAACTGTTGATTTGTAATATTACTGTATTACATATATCAGATGCCAAGTACAAAGTTAAAACTTGTAGGCTTGTAGCAATTCTTAATAAGATCCATAACTAGAATCAGAAGGACTTGGTTAGTTGGTAATACTGTGAAAATAATCACTCTTTCAATTTCGTACATCTGCGCCATTCTTCAATGAGCATGCACATCTCGCTATTATCATTACAGATAACAATTATTTCATGCAACAATATGAATCTGGGGAGGAAGCAACAATATGAACTAGGCAGTCTTAAGTTTGCAATTACAGGCAAAGAATAATCAATTTCTTTCTTAAAATTTGATTATTTAAAACAACAGTTTAAAACATGAGTTTAAAAAAATTATTTAATTATTATTATTTATTAATAATTACATATATTACCATGCATGCGGTATAACCGAAAACCGAACCGAAAAAATCGCTACCGAATTTGTACCGAACCGGTACCGAAATCGGTAATTCGGTACCGGTTTCGGTTCTTAATTTTTCGGTAATTCCGGTTCGGTACCGGTTCGGTTTTTTCGGTACCGGTTCGTTTTTTACCGATGAGCACCCCTACTAACCACACCCCTATACAATGGCAACACATACACACCTCCACAAGATTCCCTGGACCATACCATTGCCAGATCCCTAGAAATTACTAAGAAAATAATTGACTACATTAGAAACACAGCTAACACTCTCCTAGACCTCCAAGCAAAGAAATCAAGAAAATCAAAGCCATCAAACCATCAGGCAGTATACAAAAGATGAGATTGTGTCACACTCTCTTACAAACACATAACATTCATCTAAGATTGAGTACTTGTATGGTCTTAAGTCTCTGATGCATACTTGGATTACCAAAGACCACTTGTGGACGTCATCATTCTAAAGATAGAAGAATACATAAAGTAATAGATGTATTACTACTACTAAAATGAGAAGGGGAAACAAATTACCTTCCTTCAGAGCAAATGGCAGTTGGAGGTAATCAAAAGCTTTAAGAATTAGCTCTACATTTTCCAATAATACTTCTTCTGCATGAAATTCAAGTAAATAAACTAATGAAAACAAACATTATTCTTTGTAAAACTACTATCAAATATGCAATATAAACAGGAATCTGCATTAAAAATATATGAAAAATGTTTGCTCATTCTTTATGATGCATCTTTCTTCTTATAAGATCCAACTTCTTATGAGTTATAGGTTTTCTATAAAACATCAAAAGTGTGCAGAGAAGGAAGTAAAAGGAAAGGAAGATGAAACCTAAATACAAAATCAATGAATCAACAGTTCACTGCACTAAGTCTAGCAATATATTTTATTTTTATTTTTTTAAGTATATATAGTTGGAGGACCTTCCTATATTTTCTCTCATTTTTTAGTAAGTTCTTCTATTTCACTTCTTGTAGCATCAAGCTCAACCAGGACATAAGAAATTTAAAATTACTATTGAGACTCAATCTCCGACTACCCTTGAACCATTTTTTTTTAGTGGTCATACTTCTGGTGGATTTATTGCTTATTCTTTTATTTCTCTTTGTTATCTATTCATATACTTTTATTTCTAACGGTATTATGTCATAAACTCAATAACTAATACAAATTTTATGGGTAAAAATTAATAAAAACAGCTACTTCAAATGCCTTGAAATATCCATATATCTAATACAGAGTTTGGATACTCTTTAACAAATCTATAAGTATTCAAAAAAAATTAAGCAAAAGAAGTATTATAATCAAAGATGCACCATCCAATGTATTAAAAAAAACAGTAGATTGCTACATCTAGATCACCAATTTTATATTTGTTGGATACTCGGTTAAACCGTGTTCAATAAACCTTTTTAGAGTTAAGATAAGACCTTGTTTTTAGGTAATAGAAATATGCATGTTAAAAGAACAAAATAATGTAATATACACATAAACTAAATTAGTTTAAAATTTTGATAAAATAACAATCACAAGTAGGTTAGCACATGTATTTACAGAATATATACATATGTATAGCAAAGTAATAAATATCTTATGTATTAGTGCTTTATTAGAATAAATATTCGACTCCAAAACACGTATACATGCATCAACAAAATAAAACTTAACAAAATAAGGCTGCAAACAAAAAACTTGACTAGTTATGAAAGAAAGTTCAAACAAAGGAAAGAGTTACTGAAAAAAGTGAGTCCCGTATTTTTACCATTCCACAGTGTGATCTTGAGCTGCTCCTTGTGAATGTCTTTGATATATCGGCCTAAATAACCCAAAAGCAGTTGCCTCACTAGACCTTCAAACATTGCCCTTACTTTAAACCATAACCAAATACAAATAATCACAACTTTAGTGAGAGAAGTTTGTATGCTTAAACCAATAATGGTTAAATTATGTACAATACGATTTGCTTTGAGCTCAATTTCGTTCAACATTGAGAAACTTTTTACAGTGAAAAAATACTCAGTTCTCTACAGTTTGCAGATAAAATTTGGAACAGAATAAGAAAATTGTTCATCAAATTACACATACCATACAGAAATTTCAAAAATTAGCAAGCATAAACATAGAACTAAAGCACACCGAGGAAAAATACATAGAAAGTGATTCGAGGAAGAATCAATCATACCAGCGAGGTTTTTGATCAAAAAGAGGGGGAGGATTGCTTGTTAATTCTGCTGGAGAATGTGAATAAAAATCCCCAAAAATAATACTAAGCAAATGAAGAGAATCAAACCTCAAGAAACCATCGCAGACGAGGAAGAGAGGGTGAGATGCAAATAACAGTGAAAACTTTGAACTTTTTCTCCAATTAAGCTGGTAGTGACTTATTTAACGAACAGAAATAAGAGCTATTTGATATTCTCCGCATGTAGTCCCCGAGTAAAGGTTAAATACAATTTTCTTCACTATAGTAGATGTTTACAAATGTATCATTTAACTCTGAAAATTTTAACAATCAACTCATTAAACTTATTTATAAAAAGGATAGAACAGTTAACCATTTAACATAAAATTGTCGTGGCAATACGGCAATTGATGACTCAATATACTTCCTTTTACGTGAATAGTAATAAATGAATAATAATTAGGTCCCGCACTATAGAGATATTATGGAATATCAATTTTTACTTCAGCAAATAACAGTTCCCTAAATTTATATGAATTTTAAAGATCAAAACACAAGGGTTTTGAAAAATCAGGTACCTCCTTCATTACCAAAGACAAACAATCAGAAAGGAAGAGAGTGAAAGAGTAGATGACGTACCAGCAAGCGGTGGGGGCGGTGCAGGGACTGATGGTGACGACGGCAGCTCCGGCGGTGTCTCGTTTCTTCTTCTTCTTCTTCTTGGAGGGTAGAATTCAGTTTATTTTATTTTTTTGAATATTTTTTCGGTGAAATGGGAAGCAAAGGAGGAAACATAAGCTTGCAGTTGAGTTAAATCTCTGTGTTTATGCTGCTCTGCTTTCGCCGCCGGGGAGCTGGAGCTTGGGTGCTGCTCGGTTATCAAAAAGCTTTAGATTTGTAATTTTGGACTTGTTTATATGTTTTTAAAATGTTATTATATGTATTTTAATCAGAAATCGGAATAAAAACTTTGGACATGTTTGGTAGCTATCAAAATAGAATAAACTATCACAAATTTGATTAGAAAGTTTAAGTGCTTGACATATGACTTCTTTTTCTTTGATTTCAATTTATTAATTGATTTAGGGTTCATATTCTGACTTGTTTGTGGTGGATTTTGTTTAAATTGTATCATTTGTTTAGTTTGTTTAATTATATTTATGTTGTTTGTTGTATTTTTGTTTAATTAATTATTTTAAGGTGTTTAACCGCACGAAGTAAATGACGTAAACTTTGATGTGTGATTATAAAGTGATATAATATATTTTCGTTAAAAGTCAATTCATTTAACGGATTTTGTAACGATTTAATAAATATTTATAGTTCATTGACTCAAATTTTAAAATTTTCAGTCTAGGAATATATTTGTAAATCGAGATCGAGTACAGTGAGAAAAATCGATTTAAACCTTTTAAGTAAATGTTATTTGTTTAGCTCTTAATATTTCTTAACAATTCCACCTTGGATGCGGGAAAAAGTGGCTCAACCCTTTAAGTAAATGGTATTTGTTTACCTCTTAATTATATTGACAATTCCACATTTGATTTGGTAAAGAGTTTAAAATTATTTAGTAAAATTTTATTCTTCTTTTATAATCTCTTAATTAATAAGAGGAAGATTTATATTAAAAGCTGCATCTTAATAAAAAATTTAAATTTATGGAACATCTATAAATATTCTCCCTCTATTCCAAATTTTAATATCATTATTGATTTTTAAAAACTCAACTTTAGAATTTTTAAATTTAAAAGCTATATGCTATTACTTTTGGTAACGGTAACAGCGAAATATTTATTTATGACGAATTTTATTGTGTCACAAAATATGTATAGGGAAATCGGAGGATAATTTGAAAATTCGAATTGAGAACATTATATATAAATAGTAAAAATAAATGGATGCAATTCGGAAAGTCTACCGCCGAATAGTCATTTCATTGTCAACACCATTTGCTTTATGAACAAATAATATATGCCTGCTTTAAAATCCTAACCTACAAGATAAATTATATATATGCCTGCTTTAAAATGTTTTGCCACAAGATAAATTATATATAAAAAAAAAACCAATATAAATTGGTTAGGTGAACAAATAATATATGCCTGCTTTAAAATCCTAACCTACAAGATACAAGAATAATGAAAGTATTAACAGTCTAATATAAGGGTTATTTGGCTTTGATATTATAACATTGAAAGAATAGGATAGTTTAAATTTAAAACAAATCAGTAAACAAAATCTTCGACTATTAGCTATGGGCTATATATAAAAGGCTGTTTGAATTCTAAGAACAAGATATCATACCACTCTTCTATTTCAAAATTAGATTCGATATATTTCTAATTTATTATTATTTTTTCATTATTATTTTCAGTATCACGACACCACAACCAAATTCCTAACGAATATATTTGTTTTACAAATATATCTCTAATTTTAGAATGCAATGAGTAATATTCATATTTCAGAATAAGTTCAACAATAGGATTATCTCATAATTATTTTTATAATTAAAACATGAGTAGCTTATAAAAACAACCGATATAAATCGTTTAGTTAAATAAACATATTCATCTTGAATAGGGATACTATTAGTTACATAATAACTTTTATACAAAATAGTGACAAGTATCTATTCATGTTAATGAGAATATTATTAAAATACTTATATAATAAGGCTTTATCGAAAACGTTAAAAAACATAAAAAAAAAAAAATCAAAATTGTTAAAACCTTGTACGAAATATTTTAAATTTAAAACGAGTAAGTTAACAAAAACTCGACCAGTCTAAAACTTCAAGGTAACCGAATCTAATATTAATGTTGTATTGAAAAAAAGACAATTATTAGTAGGAAAATGACAATAATTAGCATTTATTTATATGAGCATCACTCTTTGAAGTTTTATAGAGTTACTGCAATTTCATTGAAATTGATATCAGGTGAAATAGTTTTATGCTAGTCCAACCAGAACTTCATAAAGAAGCACCCTGTTGAAATGAAAGTCTCTACCTCATTTGGTTGTTCTTCATCTCATTATTGTAATTACTAATTAGTACAACTTCATCACTTGCCACAACCTTTATACAAGCAATTCACAAAACTAGCATTTCACTCTAAAACAGTACCAAGGGCCAAGGACGAGCTCGATAATAGTGTAGTAAATAAACGGGAGTGGTTAGTATAAAGTTAACTTTAGTCGATTGATCAATACGACACGCTCATCTGGAGTAATCTCTCTTTCATATCAACACTGTATTTGTCAATTGACCAACTTACCATGAAGTTAACTTCATGATAAATCCAAAATAAACACAATAATAGAGAGGAGTATAGCTCATGAAATTCAATATACAATTGTAAAACAAAAAACAAAAAAAAACTCGCAATAATTCAAAAGGATCAAGAACCATGATAAGTACAATCATCAATACCAAAATTCCATTTGCAATAATGGCAAGCCCTAATAAAACACGATTACATAAACCAATGGGGTAATATAACTGCATCACTGTACTAGTACTAATAAAAAAAAATCCCAAAACTTTCTCAACATAAAATTGCTGAAACTGAGAGAGTAAACAACTACCACTAAACTTCAGGTTATCCATAATAGAATGTAAAAGATATCTGCAATATTAGAAACAAGTTTCAGACAATGAGTGAAGAAACAACAGAAAATCCACCCTTCTTGAACAGATAAACGAACTAAAAGAATAAATTGGTTAATCCCAGGAATGAAATCAAGTCTTTAAGCACCTGCCTCGGCTGAACTAGTCTGTTGCCGCAACTCCTCATCAGCATTCCTCAGCAATTGATCCCAACCACTCCCTGGGCTAATATCCAAGTAATCATAAGGAACAGCAGTTTTCAGACCTGGCTGTACTCCACACTGGCTCTCTACGATTCTAAATTCCAACTCGATCCCCTATTTCTCAATATTTTGATCAAGTTCTTCCCAAGTAAACAGCAATGGCAATGTAAATGCTCCCCAAGGGTTAAAATCCAAAAGCTTAACCATCTCATTCTTAGTAACATAAACATCAAAGCTGTACTTTTCTGATTCGAAATACTGCCTCACCTTATCCATGAAAAAATCCTGGATTATATTTTTGAAATGGTTTTTATTCTCGAAAAGGGAAGGATAATATCCAGTGACCTCACGCTGCGAAATTCCAACTATGAGCTGATTGTGAACAAAACAACGAAATTCCATCTCAGGACGGAAGGATGGGTACCACTTACGGAGGGCGAGGAAGAAGCGTGAGGGTCTTGACAAGGTCTTATCATAACATGAATCATATGCATGGCATAAATCATGGACCAGTGAGTTGGATGAGCGAAACAGAAGAGCTATCTCACCGAAAGAAGTGCATTTAAGATTCCCAGTCGAGCTGATCCAAGCGGAGTCTTTAGGGGCACTCCAATTCAGCTTAGGGAAGACAGCACCCCCAAGAGATTCAATTGATTCTTTGATCTTTAATTCCAGTTCTGGAAAAGAAGGAGGTGATGAAGGTCGTTCTGACTCATCTTCGGATCCTTCTGATACTACATAGTCCTCTTCCTCTTCAGGATTATGAATTCTATTTGGTAAGGCATCATCATTTGATATGGACAGAGGAAGAACGAAGGGACCAGAATCATCAAGAAGGTATTGAACAAAAGATTCAGGAAGTTCATGAATTAAGGTTTTTATGGAGGTTGATTTGAATTTTGAGTACCATTCTTGAATCTGGCATCTAGTTACTTCTTCCTCCTTCATCTTCCAGAAGCGGGTAAAACTGTTGAGACTCAAACTAAAGTTAAAGGCCCTTTCTTCTAATTTCTACACGATATACAAGTATGCAAGTCATAAGCTAAGAACATGACCACCAGTTCAACGTGGTAAACTGTGCCACCAACATTTCAAGCATTTTAAATTCTTCACGGCTTATGTAATAGTAAACCTAACCAATGGAAGGAAACAAAGTAATGCACCAAAAAGGATAATAAATAGACAACCAACCTTCAGTTATATAAATTATAGAAATTTATAATTGTGAAAGTATAAAGAAACAAACCATAACTTAGATTAGTGGAGAAAGAGAATAGTAAAATTTTAAAGCCGCCAAGACAGCAAGCAATAACAATTGTAATATCCAAAAACTCCAACTATCAAGTATGACTATCTGTTTAAGAGGGTGTTTTATATTCTCAGTTGGATCTGAACAAAACAAGAGTAACAAACATATTGTAATTTGTATCCACAAAAAATCAAACAACCTTCATGACATGTAGCATTTCAATGTCCTATAACAGGGATGCTTTTAAGTTTAAACCAGGGCAGGAAGAGTTAAGATAACATTATCATTATACACAATATTCTTCTCCTGTACCCAAAGAGAAAACGCAGTGTACGCATGACTGTAATAACAAGTATCAACTCAAACAAACCTCACGGAAAAGCAACCAGGTATTCCTCGAGCTGATGCTACTAAAATACGCTCTAATTACAAGCTAGATAAGTATAACAAGAAACCTATAGAAAATCATGATTCTAAAAGAGGGTTTAAGAAAAATAACAGCCTTACATTTATACAAGTATCACATAGTCTTCAGCTTTCACCAGCCTTCAAATTAATGGGTATTATTTTTTCAATAATAAAATTTGTTCCTTTAAAACAAACACCAATTAAATTTGTTCATTTAAATTGAACACCAACTAAATTTTGAGCTAAGATTTTCTCTAGTTCCAATTCTTAGGTGAGGATTTTAGCTTCCCAAAGGCAGTATAAGAAGCAAGTGGGCATGATTCAAGCAGCAGTTCATTTTTAAGGGCATATTAAACAGGAATTACAGAGCAATAATTCAAACTTCACACAAAAAACTTGTCTTTAGAATACTTCAACTCAAATTTACATCAACAAATTATAAATCAAATGAAGAACAACCAAGATTGCCTCGCAGCTTTCTTTCGCAATTTTCTTGTAAATTCCTAATCGATACCCTTTTGTTGGTAGTAATGATTGCAAGTAAAGAATTAGGGTTTCCGCTCATAAATAATTAAAACAAAAAAAGAAAACGAAAAAGCAAATGATTAATGAACACTTACCCGTGAATCCCAAAATTATTGCACTCACATGACACTTCAGCCTTAATTTTGTCCCTCTTTGATGTCTACCCATCTATGTCTTCAAATAAGTCTCGGCAGACATTAATATTAGACCGGAATATTGTACATTTTTAATTTTATTTTTGTTTTATTTTTGCCTGTGATAGTTAAAAAATGTACAATATTTATTTTCACTAAATTTTTTATAAAATATAGTATTTTAGGTATAATTTAGATATATATACAAAAATAGAAAAAATAAATACACCAAAACACTATATTTTGTATCCAAATTATACCTAAAACACTATATTTTGTAAAAATTCAAAAACCAATTTAATCAACCTTTATAATGTCAAAAAATATTTAGTAACCAAATCAAAATATAATAGTAACCAAACCTTCACTTAGAGGGTACATAAGTATTTTAACAAATACTACCTCCATCCCATAATAACTGTCGTTATAGAAAGAAATTTTTTTCCCAATTTATTTGTCGTTTACAACTTTCTAGAAGAATAAATTATTTACTTTCCTATATCACCCCTACCTTCTCTCATTGTCCTAAAAAAATTTTCCCTTGTATTAATAGTTTTCAATTTCCCATTAAGGGGTAGTGATGAAATTTCACACTAATTTTAATTAATAAATGATAGCACTAAATGACTTTCTTAATCCATGTGCATCAAGCTAAACCGACAATTATTATGGGATAGAGGGAGTACAAATTAATCAGTAACCAACTAGGACATCACCCGTTCCCAAGACAAAATTACAAGTAGGCATAAACAACAAATGATTCCAAATTCTTAAAAACAATTAAACTAGCACATCTTAAAATATTTTTGATGGGAGATAATATTTCGACTATAAGCATTATCTTCAATTTCATTCCCAACTTTGATTGGCTTATCTTCAAAATAAGACTCCAAATCCAGCAATTCCTTAGGATTCTTACAAACCTTTCACCCTCAATTTCTTACCTTTAAGAGGAGATTTGACCACTCCTTTCTTCTCCTGTTTTGGGACTTTACTGTAAGACCCCAACTTTTATAAATAAAGATGAATTTTTTATAAATATCATTTTTGAATATTATGGAGTTAATTTGATATAATGTTATAGTTGTGGGTAATATTTATAAATTTTGTAAAGTACGCAAGTTGTTATATAATATTCGATTAGTCGGGGAATATTCTGTTTGTCGGGAAATATTTGTACGACGGCACAATCATTGGTGGACCCCACAACAGAAGTATTGAGTAGCATAACATGTTTTATATATATATTGCATGATTCTATATCATCAATTCATAATTTTACGTCGTATATGATTGCTGCAAAATTACAGAGTTTGGGTTTTGGCCATATGGCCTTATACATGATATTTTATGTATTAATCATATAGTATCCCTAAATTTTGCACTTGTATGTTGTTATGCATGTTAATACAAAGAGACCAAGCTTTAAATGAACGGATTTGGCTTTATAACGAATCCGTGACATTGAATTTTAGGAATTTATGTTCAATACTTCAAGAACATCAAGAACAGTGGAAATTTTTATGTTTTAATTTTGTGATTATGTGTTTTAATGGCTTAAAATCACTTTACAAAGGTGGGGTTATGTTTATGTATAAATTATAACATTTGGGCATGTGTAATTTGGTGAAATTAGTGTTAAAAATGTGTTGATTTGGCTGAATTCTGTGTTCTTCGCGAACTGGGAAACAGATTATGGGGTCTCGCGCCGCGACGCCAACTCCAGAACTGAAGTCCCGCGCCGCAGCTGTGACGCCCCCAAAATTAGGTATACATCACCCATCTTGGGTCGTCAGATACATAGTACAGAATACAAATACAACTGATTAATACATCTGTCGTGTACAATACGACAAAACATAAACTGTGAGTTTGAATACAAATATTATCTTCTAGAGAGTATTCATACTCAAAAGGAGTCCTCATTACATTTATTAACACACCATTACATAGAATAGTGAGGACTACTAACTAATACTATCATTCGGACCATCACTCCGTACCCCGACTTGTCCCAGCTACGTTCTCATTTCCTGAAGAGAACAGTGAAAGAAAGGGTGAGCTCAACTAGCCCAGTAAGAAATATTATGACTAAGATAATGCAGAATAAATTATCATTAGCCTTCAACAATGTTAAACTGATAAAATATAATAGACATCAAGTTTAACTGTAGCGGAACAAGCAATCCAT
Organism: Panax notoginseng; assembly: GCA_016801055.1. Classification (NCBI taxonomy): domain Eukaryota; kingdom Viridiplantae; phylum Streptophyta; class Magnoliopsida; order Apiales; family Araliaceae; genus Panax; species Panax notoginseng. Next base: position 19,037,800 of record CM029020.1, read on the forward strand.
TAAAAGAGTCAAGTAGAAAATAAACTCTACTATCTTTTATGATTTAAAAAGTTTTTCAACACTGTGATCGCTGAGACTCAGCTTAATAAAATAATCCACATCATCGAATCACCCCTGCACTACGGCCAAGGATATTCGTGTATTCATTAATGGTCATGATCATGCCAACAACTGTCCATCAATGCACTACGAGCCAATGAGGACTTTTACCACATCATTTGTAACATTACGGTCATGATTACACCGAATAATCCCTGGTCATAATCATACCAAGTCCATCTATGCACTACAGGCCACAGATGACTTTCAACAGAATATAAACATGAGGATGATGACAATGATATAAGAATTCAATAAAACAAGTTAAAGAATTAATTTATCCAAGAATTAACAACGTCCAAATTGTCAACATGATACTGCTTTGTGGAGTAAAATTCAAGAATGATCAGGAGAATATTTCCATGAATAGATACTAGATGAAGCGCAAATATCAAGGATATTCCACTAATTTCATGGAGTATAGAAGTCAAAACTTAACCAACTGAGTATAATAAAGAATGGAATAACAAAAGAAATCACCATGCATGCGATAGACCGCACAGACAGGTTATTCCAACAGAATAATAAATAATGGAACCAGGTCCGGCGTAAACGCACAGACAGGATATTCCGACAGAATAATAAATAATGGAACCAGGTCCGGTGTAAAACACACAGACAGGATATTCCAACAGAATAATAATAAAATGGAACCAGGTCCGGTGTAAAACACACAGACAGGATGTTCCAACAGAATAATAAACGGAACCAGGTCCGGTGTAAAACACACAGACAGGATGTTCCAACAGAATAATAGAAGAATGTCACCAAGTATAGGGTAGACCGCGTATACTGGTTATTCCAACAGAATAATAACAAATGGAATAACAGAAGTTCTCTTCATGAATATAAAAGAAATAATATTCCCTACCTTAAAAGAACTGAATATTGGAAAAGTGATGTAGCAGAATACTTTTATTCTCTCTCTCTTATTCTCTCTATACTTTCTCTCTCTATAGCTTGAATGAATTCGTGAAAAATAATGAAGCCCTAGGCCTCTATTTATAGAAAAATTGAGGGTGGCTCTTGGTCTTAACGAAGGGTCAAATGACTCTTGGTCTTAACGAAGGGTCAAATGACTCTTGGTAATATTGAAGGGACAACTACTATTGACGAAAGTAATTACTATTGACCAAGGTAAATACTATTGACGAAGGTAATTACTATTGACCAAGGTAAATACTATTGACGAAGGTAATTACTATTGACCAAGGTAAATACTATTGACGAAGGTAATTACTATTGACGACGGTAATTACTATTGACGAAGAGACTCTTAGATGATGACATATGGCCCCCCATAAAATAATCAAACTTACCACAACGTCTCAATAATATAACATACTATACAGATGATACTATGACAATAATTTAAGAGATATGATGCAGCAATTACTGTAGCAATAATTGAGTATAGCTAAGTGACTTCTCACGTAAGCATTAATAATCAATACCGTGTGCTACTATGCAACCACGCGTATTACTGTACTTTTACTACCAAGTAGTTCAACAGTTTTAACGATTTTAACGTAATACCTCAGCTGTTATTTTTATAGAAAGATAATTTTGTCGTTTTCTCAATCCGACAATAATTCCGTTGTGGGGTCCACCAATGATTGTGCCGTCGTACGAATATTCCCCGACAAAAAGAATATTCTCCGACCAAACGAATATTTTATAACAACTTGCTTACTTTGCAAAATTTATAAATATTACCCACAACTATAACATTATATCAAATTAACTCCATAATATTCAAAAATGATATTTATAGAAAATTCATCTTTATTTATAAAAATTGGGGTCTTACAGCAGCACCACAGCGTCAGGTGTCAGGCCGTAGCGCCACGGCGCCGCAGCGCCAAGAGCCAGTACAAACGTGGCGCCGCAGAGCCACTCCCCAGAAAATTTAGAAAGTAGATATTAAAAATGTTTAAGTCTAACAATGTGTTAGTGGATTAATGTAATGAACATGTAAACATGTTAGAGGTATAATGTGATGATAAAAATAGTTGTTTAAACATGTAAATAACATAATTACATGTGGATTAAATTATTGAACACATAATTAAATTATTATTTATGAAGTGATATTATGTGGCAGTAAATGTGATAATTTGACTAAGTATAATTAATAATTAAAATAGACAAAGAGAATGAGTTTATGATGATTAGTTAAGTTATAATTAACTGGTATTGTCTATGTGAATGGTATGTAGGATTTAATTCAAAGAACGTGCTTAGTTAAAGTGTAATCCACGCACAAGGCAAGTTTCCTAAACTTAAACTCTTAAATTTGAGCAAGTTTCCTAACTCTACTTGTCATTATTATTCAAGTTTATTATTTATCTCGAGTAAATTATCATTGCCATTATTCAAGTTCAAATGTTATATTAAAGATTGATTATCTTTTCAAAGTATGATTTAGTTATACAATAATTGTTCTATTGTATACTTCTTGAGATTATTATTCAAATTGAATATCATTGTTGTTGAACCTTATTAGACTAGTGAACCCTTAATGATTCAACTAGTCCATAGTTGATGAGCGTTCTAAATTTCAGAACCCTTGATGAATTATCAAAACCAAACATCCTTTGGTGCGAACTCGAATGTTAAACTGAGATGAACAACCCTGTATAGGGGATTATTTACGCTTTAGCGTTAAGATATTGTGCACAGTATGGTACTAAGGGCTGATCCCCCTAAGTACGAGAAGAAGGTTCATAGTCTTATGACTGTTAAAGATTTCAAGTATAACCCTTGTTAACCTAGGACATAGTTCAAGGTCTTATGATCTTCAGAATTCTTTTGTGTGACAACCCCAAAATAGGTCCATTCCACCCAACCCATTTTGAGTCGTCAAATACATGGTACAGAAAACAACTACAACTTTATTACAACAATTGTCGTGCAAAATACAACAACACATATGCTGTGAGTTTGGATACAAATATATACCAAATGTGTCAGCACCTTACATTGATACCTATCAGTTTGCCACCGCAGAACGGCGTCCCCTACGGAGAGTCTGGCTTCGGTGCATCCCCCATCAACAGGAAGTCACCAGCGAGAGGCTCGGGGCTCTTTACTTATAGCTCTGATACCAAATGTGACTCTCATGGTGCTTCAACCACAGCACCTCACAATGGTACCTTACATAAAGGTATAGTCAAAAATTGTTTTAGAAACTAGAATCTTTGGGTAGTACTCAAGAAAACCTTCGTACATAGGAGGCCATGCGTCTAGGTTATGATAGATGTAAGACCCCGAATTTTATGAAATAAAAGTATTCAATTTTTCTATTTAGTAAATGGTTAAATTGATAAAAGTTAAAGTCATGGGTGAAATGTAAAAAATTTTCAAAATACGCAAGTGGTTATAAAATATTCATTGTTGTCGGGGAATATTCGTTTGGTCGTGGAATATTTTTCTGTCGGAGAATATTCGTACGACTGCGCAAACATTTGTGGGCCCCATAACAGAATAACTGTCGGATAAAGATAACGACAAAAATTGAGTTTTATAATTAACGGCGTAGTTGTTACCGTTAATACTGTTGGAATACCCAGTGGTTAAAATACAGTAATACGCGTGTTTACACAGTAGCACACGGTTTTACACAGTATTTTTGAATTATTGATCCTTACGTAAGAAGGCACTACTCAATAATTGTTACAGTAATTACTGTTCAATATTTTATTTTATTGATTCAATAATTGCTACGTTGAAATTTTATATTATTGTTGTTCAATAATTGTCACTGCACAGTATTTCCCATTATCAGATCAATAATTCATATTATTTGAATAATATTATTAGATAGCATTATTGGCAATGTCTAGAAAGTTCTGTCTAAGGAGAGGTTTGGTCATCTAATTGCGCGCTAGTAAGGAGAAATCCTTATTGGAAAGCCCCCTCTTTCCTGGGAACGGCCTGGTTGTCATAAATGTGATTCTGTAATATTATTTGTGAATAATTAATTATTGATTCATATGATAAGAAAATATTTATTTTATGTGGATATAAATGAGGGATATATTTTTGTGGTTAAAAAATGAAGGAGTTAATGTTGAGATTTTTATCCGTATTTTTGTCGGAATGGAGGTATTAAAAATCATGGTTTTTGAGATATTTTGCGGGGGTTATAATTTTTAATCCGACCGTTGGATCGTGGTAATTTTTGGATATGTTATACATATATAAGTTGAGTATATGTCCACAAATTTTGAACCGTTAAAAATGAACGTATGATTTATTATGAATTTTACGAGATGACTGGTTCAGAAATTGTTGAATTTTCGGAGTTTATCATTTTGGTGGAAAATTCTAGAATTGGTGGGCCCCACTTGTGGTTGGTGAAGAAATGTGCTGAATTATATTTCAAATGTGGTGGGTGGGAATAGTAGCAGGTAAAGCCATCAGGTTGTAGGTCAAACCTACCAAAATTTTCCTATAAATAGAGGGCTAAATTAGAATTGAAAATCACACCAGAAACATAAGCTTTCTCTCTTTCTCTCTCTATATTATGAAGCATATTTTGTGAGTTTTTAGATACTTGGTGAGTTACTATTCATCAGTGCAAGTTTCCTTCAGCATCATATCCGATATCCAGTCAGAAGTACTACTCTTTTGAGGTAAGGGATAGTAAGGGATTTTAAGGATTGTTATATTTTCCAGTTTCGTAATTTTCTGACCTTCAAAAATTCTAAAAAAATTTGAAATGATATTTTGATGAGTTTTCTTGATTGTGTACAAAAATGGTGATTTTTGGATGTATAGATTGAGAGTTATGAATTTTATGAGAAAATACTATTTTAAAAGTAACAGCTTATAATTTCTTGTGGTTAACTCCAAAATTGATGAAATTTTTATTGGGAGTACATGTATATGAAAGGAGTATACTCTGTGAATTTCAGAATTTTTAGATAAAAGTACAATTTTTGATAAATTTCTAAATATTCTGCTATTTTGGCCATATGAAAAATAGTAAATGACTTTTAAAAATTCTGAGAAAAATATATGTTCACTATGGGACTATATTATGCTAAATTCCAGAAAAGAAATATTTTTGGAACTGATTTGGTATTTTTCATGAAAATGTACTAGTTATGAGTAAATGAATTAAATATGTTTTGTGAAGTAAGAAAATTAGAAAATATGATTTTATGGCTTGAGAATCATATATGAGGTATATGCAGATTTTTGATGAGGGTTTTTGGTTATTGGTGATGAAATCTTATGAGTTTGGCATTTTAGGATGATTAAATGCATTATTTAGTAAAGTATAAACAATTAAAATAAATTGTTTATAAGCTTAAGAAATATTATTCTCTTAATATCATTATACCGAAATATTGGTATATATTTTATTGTGAAATTTCTACCTTTTTGTGTCGGGATTACTATTCATGAGTTACTATTCACGAGTTACTATTCACGGGTACTATTCAAGACAAAATTGGTTTCTTTTTCTAACTAAATTATAGTTGATTTATGAATATTACTCTTGAGATTAAATCTAGATATTTTGATTATATTGATTTTACTATTATATATAACATTTTTATAACCTTGATGTTAAAATTCTCTTTCACTGGAGTGTAAAGATGGGTAGATTATTGGTATGATCATGACTAGGGTTCTCTTTGGCCTGTAGTGCAAAGTTGAATTGTGACTGGTATGATCATGACCATTGAATTTATAATTGAATATCTTAAGCTTAAGTGCAAAGGTAAATTGATCAACATGGTTATAATTATTGTTTATATAAATTCTAAAATGATTATAATTCTTTGAGCTATGAATATATTTGGCCTGTAGTGCAAATATGAACTGTTGATGAATATCTTTGGCCTGTAGTGCAAAGATGATATGTTGTTGAATATCTTTGGCCTGTAGTGCAAAGATGAACTGTTGTTGAATATCTTTGGCCAGTAGTGCAAAGATAAACTGTTGACGAATATCTTTGGCCCGTAGTGCAAAGATGGATTTGTTAGTATGATTATAAACAGGAATTGTGATTTGGTATAACCATGATCTTTGATGTTTCAGGTAAAGACAGGTGATGAAAATATTCTTCGTCCTGGGTGCGAAGAAAAATTTATAGTCACAATTATGATTATGAGTTATTCATATGATTGTGGAAAGGAACTGTTGAGTGATGTTACATGGATAAAATATTGTTGGTGGATTTTTAACATGGAGAAGATAATAGACTTTATAGTCTATTTGACTCTTCTAATGGATTGCTCGTTCCGCTGCAACTATGGTTGAAATTTTTTATCATCTACCATATGTTCTAAATCTCTGATTTATTATTGATGAAGACTATTGATAATTTATTTATCTTTAGTAATGATATTCTTTACTGGGCTATTTGTGCTCACCCTTCTGTTCACAATTCCTTTCAGGTAATAAGAGTGTAGCTGGGTCGAGCGGGGGTAACAAGGGAATAGAACGGTGGTTATCATTTAGTAGTTATATTTGGTGAAGAAAATAGGGTGAGGCAAACCCAACGTTGGAAGGGTGTTTTGTCACTATCATACAAGATGTCTAATGACATACAACCTCGTGTCATCATAGGACAAGGTTGTGCTCATCCACTTGCTGAGTATATCTATGGGCACTACCTATATAATCTTGGTGTTTGTTTGAAGTATAATTCTCAATTAGAGACAGTAGAGATAATGATAAGTCAAGAGAAGACTCACCATTGGGAAGAATATGGTTGTAATCTTCTCGTTTTTCTTTGGGGTCTATTGGGTCAACCAAGGATAATTCTGTGGCCATATGATATCTATCATAACCTAGACGCGTGGCCTCCCATGTACGAAGGTTTCCTTGAGCACTTCCCAAAGATTCTAATTTCTAAAACAGTTTTTGACTATACCTTTATGTAAGGTGTTATTGTGAGGTGATGTCCACGGTTGGAACATGAGTCACATTTGGTATATATTTGTATCCAAACTCACAGCATATGTGTTGTTGTATTTTGCACGATAATTGTTGTAATAAAGTTGTAGTTATTTTCTGTACCATGTATTTGACGACTCAGAATGGGTTGGGTGGAATGAACCTATTTTGAGGTTGTCACAATAGATATCATATGGCCACAGAATTATCCTTGGTTGACCCAATAGACCCCAAAGAAAAACGAGAAGATTACTATCATATTCTTCCCAATGGTGAGTCTTCTCTTGACTTATCATTATCTCCACTGTTTCTAATTGAGAATTATACTTCAAACAAACACCAAGATTATATAGGTAGTGCTCGTATATATACTCAGCAAGTGGATGAACACATCCATGTCTTATGATGACACGAGGTTGTATGTCGTTAGACATCTTGTATGATAGTGGTAAACCACCCTTCCAACGTTGGGTACACCTTACCCTATTGGATTCACCAAATATAACTACTAAATGAACTTTTCTATACTGCTTCGGGAGAACATCCACAGCTAGAGACCACCGTTCTATTTCCCCGTTACCCTCGCTCGACCCAGCTACACTCTTATTACCTGAAAGGAATTGTGAAGCAAAAGGGTGAGCACAACTAGCTCAGTAAAGAATATCATGACTAAAGATAATTAAATTATCAATAGCCTTCATCAATAATAAATCAGAGATTAGAACATATGGTAAATGATAAAAATTTCAACCATAGTTGCAGTGGAACGAGCAATCCATTAGAAGAGTCAAATAGACTATAAAGTCTATTATCTTTTCCATGTTAAAAATCCACCAACAATATTTTATCCATGTAACATCACTCAACAGTTTCTTTCCACAATCATATGAATAACTCATAATCATAATTGTGACTATAAATTTTTCTTCGCACCCAGGACGAAGAATATTTTCATCACCTGTCTTTACCTGAAACATCAAAGATCATGGTTATACCAAATCACAGTTCCTGTTTATAATCATACTAACAAATCCATCTTTGCACTACGGGCCAAAGATATTCATCAACAAACCATCTTTGCACTACGGGCCAAAGATATTCAACAACAGTTCATCTTTGCACTACAGGCCAAAGATATTCATCAACAGACCATCTTTGCACTACATGCCAAAGATATTCATCAACAATTCATATTTGCACTACAGGCCAAATATATTCATATCTCAAAGAAATATATAATCATTTCAGAATTTATATAAACAATAATTATAACCATGTTGATCAATTCACCTTTGCACTTAAGCTTAAGATATTCAATTATAAATTCAATGGTCATGATCATACCAGTCACAATTCAACTTTGCACTACAGGCCAAAGAGAACCCTAGTCATGATCATACCAATAATCTATCCATCTTTACACTCCAGTGAAAGAGAATTTCAACATCAGGGTTATAAAAATGTTATATATGATGATAAAAATAATATGATCAACATATAGTTTTAATCTCAAGAGTAATATTCGTAACTCATGAATAGTAAATCGTGAATAGTAACTCATGAATAGTAACCCCGACACAAAAGATAGAAATTCTACAATAAAATTCATACCAATATTTCGGTATAATGATATTGAAAGAATAACATTACTTAAATTTATAAACAATTTATTTTAATTGTTTACACTTTACTAATTAATGCATTTAATCATCATAAAATGCCAACTCTTACAATTTCATCATCAATAACCAAAACCCTCATCAAAAATCTGCATATACCTCATATAGGATTCTCAAGCCATAAAATCCTATTTTCCAATTTTCTTTCTTCACAAAACATATTTAATTCATTTACTCATAACTAGACCATTTTCATGAAAAATACCAAATCAGTTCCAAAAATATTTCTTTTCTGGTATTTAGCATAATATAGTCCCATAGTGAACATATATTTTTTTCAGAATTTTTAAAAGACATTTACTATTTTTTATATGGCCAAAATAGCCAAATATTTAGACATTTATCAAAAATTATACTTTTATCTAAAAATTCTGAAATTCACAGAGTATACTCCTATCATATTCATGTACTCCCAATAAAAATTTCATCAATTTTGGAGTTAACCACAAGGAATTATAAGCTGTTACTTTTAAAATAGTCTTTTCTCATAAAATTCATAACTCTCAATCTATACATCCAAAAATCACCATTTTTGGACACAATCAAGAAAACTCATCAAAATATCATTTCAAATTTTTCCAGAATTTTTGAAGATCAGAAAAATTACGAAACTGAAAATCATAACAACCCTTAAAATCTCTTAATATCCCTTACAATCCCTTACTATCCCTTACCTCAAAAGAGCAGTACTTCTGACTGGATATCGGATATGATGCTGAAGGAAACTTGCACTGATGAATAGAAACTCACCAAGTATCTAAAAACTCACAAAATACACTCAATAATCTAGAGAGAGAAAGAGAGAAAGCTTATGTTTCTGGTGTGATTTTCAATTCTAACTTAGCCCTCTATTTATAGGAAAATTTTGGTAGGTTTGACCTGTAACCTAATGGCTTTACCTGCTACTATTCCCACCCACCACATTTGAAATATAATTCAGCACATTTCTTCACCAACCACAAGTGGAGCCCACCAATTCTAGAATTTTCCACCAAAATGATAAACTCCGAAAATTCAACAATTTCTGAACCAGTCATCTCGTAAAATTCATAATAAATCATACGTTCATTTTTAACGGTTCAAAATTTGTGGGCATATACTCAACTTATATATGTATAACATATCCAAAAATTACCACGATCCAACGGTCGGATTAAAAATTATAACCCCCGCAAAATATCTCAAAAACCCTGATTTTTAATACCTCCATTCCGACAAAAATACTGATAAAAACCTCAACATTAACTCCTTCATTTTTAACCACAAAAATATATCCCTCATTTATATCCACATAAAATAAATATTTTCTTATCATATAAATCAATAATTAATTATTCACAAATAATATTACAGAATCACATTTATGACAACCAGGCCGTTCCCAGGAAAGAGGGGGCTTTCCAATAAGAATTTCTCCTTACTGGCGCGCAATTAAATGACCAAACCTCTCCTTAGACAGAACTTTCTAGACATTGTCAATAATGCTATCTAATAATATTATTTAAATAATATGAATTATTGATCTGATAATGGAGAAATACTGTGCAGTGACAATTATTGCACAACAATAATATAAAATTTCAACGTAGCAATTATTGAATCAATAAAATAAAATATTGAACAGTAATTACTGTAACAATTATTGAGTAGTGCCTTCTTACGTAAGGATCAATAATTCAAAAATACTGTGTAAAACCGTGTGCTACTGTGCAAACACGCGTATTACTGTATTTTAACCACCGGGTATTCCAACAGTGTTAACGATAACAACTACGCCGTTAATTATAAAAACTCAATTTTTGTCGTTATCTTCATCCGACAGTTATTCTGTTATGGGGCCCACAAATGTCTGCGCCGTCGTACGAATATTCCACGACAGAAAGAATATTCCACGACCAAACGAATATTCCCCGACAACAATGAATATTTTATAACCACTTGTTTATTTTGAAAAAAAAATTCATATATCACCCTTAATTTTAACATTTATCAATTTCACCATTTACTGAATAGTAATTATAAGAAAAATTGAATACTTTTATTTCACAAAATTCGGGGTCTTACATTTTGATTCTTGTTATTCACTCTTGATTCAAAAGTTGAGCTTTTATTCAGATGTCTTTGATTTATTCGCATGTTATTATACTGTTATTTCATTTTTATACTTGTGGGCATTTGTGCTCACTCTTGCTTAATAATAACATTGCAGTTAAGAACGAAAGAGCTGACGAACCTTCCACTAGTAAGGGCAAGGGCAAAGTTAGCAAATGATGGAGACTTGTTATTTGATATGACTTGTTATTTTATATGACGTATTTGTTTAAGACTTAAGTTAAAGATGTTGTTTAAGACTTATTGTTAGAATTCCGCACAGATGTTTTAAGGTTAGTTTAACCTGGAATTGTATTTATTATTCGAATGATGTAATCCTTTTAAGGAAAATATTTTAATTCTATCTATTGTATGGTTTGCGTTTTTATGGGTAGATAGATAGATGATATTTGTGCAGTGAACACCAAATTCCGTGGAATTGAAGTACCCGAATTTGGAGGTGTCACAATATTACTACAAGAGGCAACACACTAAGAAGAATCGAAATTTGGTTTCTAATTTTCCAAAATAGAAAATAAGGGTTTCCAATTGAAAGAGTGAGAAACAACAAATGAGATAGACATGCAATTCAAATTGTCACGTATTATGCACAAAAACCAAAACAGTTACCATTTGAAAAAATGATTTGCCACATCAGCAACTCATTAAAACACTCAACTAAATTAAAGGGATACCAAATGCATTAATTGTGTAAATAAAATATTGAAAATGCTTTAATTCTGTAAATATTTTTCGGATGCACTTTTGTTGTATTTTTTTTTAAATATACTAGAAAGTGTAAATAACACAATTAAAATACAGAAAAAAACTTTATGCGACATAATAGTTAGACAAATTAGACCCGAGTGTTTTATAATTTCACTTATTCGCATTTGAATTTTTAATAATGAGTCAAAATACAAATAAGTGAAATTATAAATCAATCTTGTCCAATTTTCATATCAAATTATCATATTATCGTATAAGAGGTCTAAAATATATAATAAGTTGACCATGCATCTATTATGTTTATATATTGTTTTTAAACAAAAATATAGTTTAAAATTACTCTAAAATAAGCTATTGACAAACGAGAGCAGATTTTTTATCTCTATTTTTTATGTCTCTTTGTGTCCCCTACTTAAATTTTGATACTTAATTTTTTATTTAATTTTAAATTTAATTAATATTAAGTAAGAGATTAAATATCAAAATTTAAATAGAAGGACACTTAAATGGAGGGTCACAAGTGACAGGGAAACACTTTGTGTGCACGGGATATTATTCCATAAATAATAAATTAATAATGTGATTCTTATTCCATTATAGATCGATATTCACTGCATGGGCCCACAGGTCGGAGATTCCTCCCAAGTTGCCTAAAAAGTGTTCATTTTCTCTACCCACGCAAACTTTTCTTTCATTGCAGATTCAATGTATGTAGCCATTTTCATTTTCAGGGTTGTAATTTGTTTAATTTGAGATTCATTTATATATATATATATATATATATATATATATATATATATATATATATATAGAGTCCGGATCACGTCCGGACTCTCAGACTGGATCAAAATTCGATTTTTTTTAAACAATTAATTTTTTTTTAATATTTTATGGAACTAGAATTTTTATATAATACAGTGTTTTGGATGTGATTTGGATATGCATAACAAAACATGTATGTATGTACAATCTGTACATACATATTTTGGTATAGGTATCTAAATTACGCCCAAAACACTGTATTATGAGAATTTTTTTTTAATTATTTTAAAAAAAAAGGCAAAAAAAAAATCCGAATTTGATCAGATCCGGGAGTCCGGACATGATCCGTGTTGTGTATATATATATATAGAACCAGGATCCTATCACGGATCCCAAATTTTCTTAAATGACGGAACTTTTTTTTTTAAACAACTAAAAAAAATAAATAATATTTTATGAAATTTGAATTTTTACATAATACAGTATTTTAGGTGTGATTTAGATACATATAACAAAATATGTCTGTATCCAAATCACACCCAAAATATTATATTATGTAAAAATTCAAGTTTCGTAAAATATTATTTATTTATTTATTTTTAGTTATTTTAAAAAAGAAAAGCAAAAAAAATATATCCGGTCGGTTCTAAAATATGGGCATCCGGACCAGAACCGGACTCATATATATATATATATATATACACACATGTGGTTTAGCTAATTGACTATGAATTGCAACTGCGTGTTGATTAAGAATTGCAATTGCATTATTTGATTTTTGGTTTTAATTTTACGTTTCAGTTTCTATTTGGGTAGTGAGGGGAGGAATTGATTATTTATCATATAGATGAGATTACTGAGTCTGAGTTTTCAACTGGGTCAGTCGCCACTAATTTTTTTTTTGGAAAATAAAGTGATATTGAAGGAGTAGATTTTGGAGACTATTTTTTTCTGAACAATTGTTGAATAATCTTAGTAGTAGTGAACGACAAGTCTATCACTCAAAGGAATTCTGGTGAGTGATGTGCTTGTAGCAGATAGCACTGTTGTAGAAGTAACTAAAGATGGCTTTTGAGCCATTGTATTGGTATTGTCGGCCGGTGGCAAATGGGGTGTGGGCAAAAGCAGTGGAAAATGCATTCCGAGCTTATACACCTTGTGCAGACTCTCTGGTGATCTTTATCTCTTATCTGATTCTTTTGGGTCTGTGCTCATATCGAATATGGCAAACCAAGAAAAATTTGAAAGTTCAGAGGTTCCGTTTGAGGTCAAATTACTACAACTATGTGTTGGAATTTTTGGCTGCTTACTGTATTGTCGTGCCTTTGTTTCGATTGGTCATGGGTATATCTGTTCTAAATCTAGATGGACAGACCGGTCTTGCTCCATTTGAGGTGGGTCTTCTCCTCAATGATTATGTTTTATGTATGTTTCTCTCTTCTTTATACCTGCTAAACTTAATGAATTTGAGATATAAAATGATAAACAACAATGTGACTTGATTGTGTATATTGTGTGCCAACTTCATGTCGACTGTTTATATTACATACACTTCTTGTAGAATCACTTCAAGTGAAATAAAAAAAAGTAATTATTGGCAATTACTCTTTAGCATTTTGCCTTCATTGTCAAAACCTAGGCAGATAATAATATGGTTTGTTTTTATACAACATATATGTTCGAATGTATTCTACAATTTAAAAGAATTCGCAAAGATAAAAAGTTTTTACCTTTTATTATATAAATGTAAAGATATTTAGTTCAAATGAAAGATAGTTCTTAACCAACTTGACATAAGAAAAGAACTTGTCAACATTGATATATGCAAACTAGTAACCCTTTTTCATATTTTATTATCTTTTCCATACAGTATAAAGTTAGTTGACTTCATAACCCAACTTCGATTATATAGGATTTATATGTTGTTTGACAAATTTTGAATTGATAATCAAAGTATATCCAATGGGCTCCATAATAGGAGTGAGGGAGACATTTTCAATAAGTGGAATTAAGGAGAATTTTTAATGACAATATTTTTTCAGGATTCCTATATTCATAGTTGTTACGCATGGTGAGATGCGGCGGTAGTTGACCGCTAGGTCGCCTAAGCGATAAGGCGCCCGCCATGGCGTCCGTATGGCGACAAGTCGTTAATAATGTACAATTTATATATTATTATTTTACTTCAAAAGTAAAATGAACAATAAAATTTTATATACATTAATACCCAAATCATAATAACTAACACTATGAAATACAATTATAAACACAATTATATAAATACTTCACAATCAAAATTCAAAAATCAAACACTTGACATTAAAAATTAGTAGAACAAGTCAATAAAGCCACATGAAAAATAAAGAATAATGACTTTCCCATCACCTATTACAAGTATAATAAGTAATAAAATTACACGGCATAACAAATCCATGGGTTATGATTAGTTATGGGTAAAAAATGACTTAATCACTTAACTTGGGCCAGTTACCAAGGTGTGAACTTTGGTGGCTCTGCGTCCAAGGCGTTGCCTTGCCCTTCTCTAACGCTAAGACGCCTAGGCGTCGTGAAATTGCAGTCTTTCAGCTCAAATATGTTTGACAAGCTTAAATACCTAAGACTTTCGATGGCTACATCTTCTCAAATGTTAATGACGTAAAAGATATTGGACTTTCATTTTGCAACCTTTTGGCATTGTGATTTAGGTATATTCATAAATATCAAATTGCTATTCTTGGGTTCTGAAGACATCCATCGCCATAGACTCTAAACTCTATGGATTGATGTATAACAACTTAACATTATTTATTAAGTTTGATTTATCATTGAGCATGTCACTCTGCTAGTATGTGAGTACTTTTCTTTTCTGGTTATCTAAAAACTAATATAGTTACTACTGATATGGGGGTGGTTCTTCATTTTTCCCCCAGATTCTCAGCTGGGGCTGTACATAATTTATGCTGATGTCCCTTTATCGATTGCGGTACATAGTGCCTGCGGAGGATTTTTTTATTTGTATTTATTTTAACACCTTCCCTTCCTCTAGCCTTCATCGAAGTCAATAATAATTTTTACCCTAAACTTTTGTCTCTGTTTCCCGTCTGAATAAATTATCCCTTGTTGACGTAATGTTACATGATGTTCAATTTTGGAAAGAGTAAATTGTTCATTTTTGTATGAATTACATAACATGGTAAAACAATACAACAACCAGTTGTAAAAGAATTCTATATAAGTTATACATTTAATTTTGTTTTTTGCAGATGGTCTCCCTGATCGTTAAGGCTCTTGCATGGTGTTCCATGCTGGTCATGATTGGTGTAGAAACAAAGGTTTACATCTATGAATTTCGCTGGTTTGTCAGGTTTGGAGTCATTTATGCTTTGGTAGGGGATACTGTGATGTTAAATCTCGTTCTTTCAGTGAGGAATTTTTACGATAGGTTAGTGTTCTTATACCTTTTATGCTTCCAGAATCATATCTTTCTTTCATCCATTCTATTGTTTCTGAAAATCCCCCCACCCCCCTTTGAGGTACTTTTTAAACATACTTATTTTATAAGAAAAAGGAAGCTTCTAAATACACATATGTGCATTATTACACTTTCTTAAAAAAATATGCACCCACTAATATGTCAAGGTAATGTTGAAATTAATTGAGAATTTAGGTCAAGTCCCATACTTAAAGAAAAACAATACTGAGAATCTAGGTCACATTATAATTTATTTTAAAGAACAATGTATAAGACACATCATCAGGTGCATAACTTAAGTGAGTGAAGCAGTACTAAGAAAAAAATTATGGACTCATATGACCCTGAAACCTCAACATCTACCAGCGTTTTGTCCACACGAAAAGAGACATAATTGCCCAAATTGTTTTTGTTTAATATCACTTATGGAACACAACTTCTAGGATACTTTACTTGTCTGATATGACCGGTGCAGCATTTGGTTTGCAAACATTTGCACTCTCGATTTGGTGCTGATTAGGATTATCTTTCTTTATTTGTTATGGGCTTATGCTATGGCCTATAAGGGTTGTTATGCAATTTTTAAGTGCTATTTTTTTGTTTCCACTTATTATTTGGAGGGTGAACTTCTTTTTCCCCCTCTTCTTGTATTTTATATATTATATTGATTAAATTTCTATTTCTTAAATAGATAAGTTTATCGATCTCCATTATCTAGAACAAAGAAAATCAACATCCCCAATAATTATAAATAATCTATTAAGTGTCATCTTCAGTGCTTGCAAATTGTGTAGAACTGATGCATGCAATTCGGATAGCTGGAGCATGTGGGTAGAAAAACTATATATCTTTATATATGTATGGTCAGGCAATGAAGCTCATGGGGTTTTGTTTTTTCCGATTAAACGCTCATAGTGTTTTTTAATCCTTGCAGATCTGTGCTATATCTGTACATCAGCGAGGTTTTCATCCAGGTTGAATGCTTTTGTTATTTATTTATTCTTCTAATATTGTAGTTTATAGGCCTCTTTTCTAAATTTTCTTCAGAAGTATGTAGTTTGTGACTAAATCTGGAAATGTCCCTTCCAGGTTGTGCCTATAAACTCCTATTAGATCATACTACTGTTGCCAATTGCTAGATACTGGTTGAGGTTGTTAAATGACACCTTGACAGTGAGGAAGAAATTTTGTGGGGTTTCTGCTGAATCTTAGTAAATGGAAATTAACATGGATGAAAGATTGAAACTCATTTTTGATAATGTACGGGAGACCTGGTTCTGTTCAGCATTTATAATAATGCCTGTACTGGAAAGGTCTAGTGATCTAGTCTCTGCTTAGCTTTTAAACCTGACAATAATTGGATGCCCATTTTGTGATTTGCATAATTGATCTCTACCAGTTGGGACAAATGATGGTGCTCATTAATAATGCCATAAGGATTTGAACTTGTGCTTTTAACATTGCATCTATTTCCGGTAGTAATCAATTGAAACTATGCTTTTACTCTGTTGTAGGTTTTGTTTGGAGTTCTGTTGCTTGTGTATGTTCCCAGTTTGGATCCTTACCTGGGTTATTCCCCTGTGCAAACCGAATATGTGGACAACAGTGAATATGAAGAACTTCCTGGTGGAGAGTATATCTGTCCAGAGAGGCATGTCAACATATTCTCTAGTACGTGTTAATTAAATGTTCTATACCAAATGGTTCCATTTGGATAACTCAGCCTTTTTCTTGTCTGAGGTGATTAGACCCTTGTTTGTCATACAATGTAAAATTTTGTTCCACAAGCTCATCCTTGTGGGAGTACTTATTTACTACTTATCTTAAAACTTAGTTCTCTTTTGTACTTAACTTCTTTAGTAACATCATTGTAAATACGGTTTATGCTTATATGTATCATTTACCCATTCAACTGCTTCACCTCTACTAATAGTTTTAGTTCCGTGATGCTCTTACAGATATTACCTTTGGGTGGATGGATCACCTTATGAAATTAGGCTACAAAAGACCTCTCACAGAGAAGGATATATGGCAGCTGGATACTTGGGATAAAACTGAAACACTGAACAACAAGTGTGTGCTTGTTTCCCCTTGCAGATATTTCTATGTTATCTCATCAACGGAATTGTATTACGATAAATTTTGACTCTTTAGGTTCCAAAAATGTTGGGCTGAGGAGTCTCGCAGGCCTAAACCATGGCTCTTAAGAGCGTTAAATAGTACTCTTGGGGGAAGGTATGAATTGTCATATGTTGCTTGAAATTTCATACTTTATACTCGGGAAAATATTTACAAGAACTTTCAGAGCATATGTTGTCTACATGGAAAGAACAAAGGTATGTTCTTTGATTTTGCTAAGAGCTTGCTTATCTCCATCCTTTTGGATCTTGCAGATTCTGGTGGGGAGGCTTCTGGAAGGTAGTTGGCTCTTATCTTGCGTTAGATTCTCGTTTCCTTTTGAATGAGTTCTATAATTGTTAGATTCTTGCTTCCTGATGCAACCTGCCCTTGTAATTCTGTATCCATCTTAGTAGGAACCTGGGTAATTGAAATGTTAATTTTTAGGAATGTTATAGTCCAGGATTTTTTGATGTCCTTTTTATTCCTTCAAATATATGATATGATTAAATTTTTAACTAAAACTTATATTTCTAAGTTTAAACTCCTAGTAGTCTGTTTGTTAGCAATTTGTTGATTTTTTTGTTCCTCTTTGACCAATATGTAGATCGGTAATGATCTTTCCCAGTTCGTAGGGCCGATGATATTGAACAAACTCTTAGAGGTCAGTTTCATTTCATCAAGTATCTGGTATAGTAGATTTACTTTGTTCTTCATGTTCTCTGATATATGTCATATTCTAAAGGGATCTTTTTGTGTTGGAAATTAGGTTAATAAAGGTTCCCCCCCCCTTTAAAATCTTCAAAAAGATAATTTTGTCATCATCCAATTGTTTTTGTATTATCAACTACTTGTCCTTGCAGTTACATTAGTTATTTTTATACAATAAAGTTGGACCCGATTGGCTATCTGCTGTTGGCAATGGTGTACTGAGCAAGCTTGTTCTGCAGTCTTCCTTTCCATCTGATACCTTACATGGATTAGTTTATATGCAGTCTCTTAAAAACTAGAAGCGCAAAAACTCTGCCGGACTGATTTTCCATACATCAATGTTATGCCAACCTAACACTCAAGCTTAAAATCATATTCATGCAAAACTTGACTTGTTCTCGTAACTTTCTTAATATTAATAATATGAAGGAACTGGATCGGCTTCCCCTTTTGGTTATCTTGAAATTATATGAACCTATAAAAAAAGGATATGGAGGACTAAAAGGTGTCCTCTCTTGATGTTATTTTGCTTTAAGTTATAGAAATCATCCAATAGAAATGCTGAACAATCCTACTCTCAACCATGCAGATGATTATAATTTCTTCTTCTTTGTTTTTTTACCTTCGTTGTGATGCTCTAGTAACGTTGAGCAATGCAATTGATTTCTTTATTTATACTTATGATGAATGTCATTTGAAGGTCGTGATATTTTACTGCTCGACTGCTCTAAATATATAAATCTAAAACTTATATATATATATATATATATGTATGCATATAAATAAAAAATTTTGAGTGTGTGTGATGAAATTCTTGCTGGGGTACATGTGCTATATTTTATTCATTTCCATTAAGTAACTACCTCATATATGTTTTCTTATGGTAACCTGCAGTCTATGCAAAATGGGGATCCAGCTTGGATCGGTTACATCTATGCCTTCTCAATTTTCATTGGAGTGGTACAAAAATAAGCACTTCAATTTTCCATAACTGCCATGAAATATTTTCACTGAAAAACTTGCTTTATCTTTTAGATTATACTCTTTTCATGGTTTCCTACTTTTTTGATAGTATTCATGTGTATTATTAATAAATTCTAATGAGCTTCATTTTTATTAATTCCTATTGAAAGGAATCTACATATTCTTTTTAAGTTTGGAAAACGTTCACAACTATCAATCATTTAATCTACATAATCTACATATTATGAATGAAAATATGTTTAATCATACTTGCCCATGGGCCGACTCATTGTTGGTTTAAGCACATATTTTTAACACTTCAATTTTTCCCCATATATGTGGATCTTATTGCAAGATTATCTTACTTTCTCTGTTGCTATTGAGCTGTATGTTAATATTGTTGAAATGATAACACAATATCCAAGCTATATTTTGATCTGTGTTACTCGGACTCGCATGTTTTTGATGGAGTACCCGTGTTGACACGATCCGACACGGGTGCGGGATTTGTGTCGGGTGCGACACTTTCAATCCGGATACGGCACTTTCAAAATCCCTAAAATCTATTTTCGATTCAGAAAGGAAAGAATCGAGAAAGACTGAAAGAGAGGCAGAGAGCAAGAGAGCAAGACTCACCTGCGAGGCTGTGACTTGGATCTATCGACTCTGGCCATCAAATTTTCCATGTACATCTTCTCCTCCTCTTCTTCTTTTCTGATGGGAGATGATGTTTTTTTTATTTTCTAAGCCCAGTTGAAAATCTGATGGGAGATTATGTTTTTTTATTTTCTAAGCCAAGTTGAAAATCAGCCAAAATAGGTGGCAACCAGCTGTTTCTCATGAGGAAAAACAGCCCATGTCGGCCATATTAACACTAATGTCCAGCAAATAAACCTGCCCATGTGCCTGCATCATTTCCAAAGAGCAGCCCGTGAGTCTAAATGCTTAATAAGGCCCCACTTGTCAGCACCCATGTGCACAGATCAGCTGGCACTTTCACAGCAACAAGCAGCCCCACATGGGACTTTGACACAAGCCACGTAGCACGGTAAAAATATTCATATAAATGTTAAATATTCAGTGGTTATGCCAAGCGGCACATCAAAGAGTCTTAAAAAATGTTCCATTCTTTTAATGTAAAAAATATTTATTATTGGACATGTTAAATTTAAAATATAAAAAAATATATTATATGCCGTATTCCCGCACCCGTGTCTAAATTAAGATTCGTATCTGCATATCCTCTATTCTTTGATTTCACGTATCCGACACCTAAATTTGTACCCGTACCCGATACTCGCACCCGAGTTTGAGTAACACAGATTTTGATAGTATTAAGCACAAGGTCAGAGGTTCAAGCTTACTAGCGCCAATGTTGGCAGTGCTACCTTTGGGAGTTCTAATCACGGGTTTAGATGCTAGATCCGATTTGCAAGAGGTAAGTAACCAGATTATCCTTGACGGCTTGTGCTGCCAGGGATAGATCAGAGAATAAACATGTCAACAATGGAGGTATGAAGGTTTCAGTAGTGAAAATAGAGCGAGTGATTACATTTTTCTGTTAGATAGACTTTGGTGTTTATAGGGTTTTTGTTTATACTTCTCACATCGACACATGCCTATAGTGGTGACATGTCGTCGCCTTGGTGGTTAAGATCACTCTTCACATGTAAAGTACATCCTTTACTTGGGATTTAGTTAACTAGCCCCTCTAAATGATTTTTGGTGAGTGGAGAGAGAGTGCACGTGTTTTCATCATTAAGCTTTTGGGACCACAGGACATGTGTCACTTAGATGGAGCTTCGGCCTTATTTAGGCCATTCGGGTCGGGATGAACTCACTTCCAAGTGGGTTATGTGATGTAGGATTGAGGTATATCTTAACACTTCGGTATATTTTGTGTATTTTTTTAGGAATGATATAGGGCATAACCTCAAATTTTCGTTCACAATTTGAGGAAGATATTATATTGTACACTATGATGTTGTAGGTGCTCAATCTGGTGCCTATTTTACATGTTAATTTCTTTCCTTTGGAAGTTTAAAATGCTCAATTTCTTTGAGGTGTTATTTATTGCTAATATTTTTCCATCCATACAATTTTCATTTTGTCCTTGTATAATGAGGTTCATATTTGAAGTTGATAGCTGCTATTGCTTTTAATGGTCATATCTCGTTTCTAGAAACTATATTCAACTTACTTGAAACCTTTGGAATAATAGGATTGTTTGAATTCTATAGGTGTTTGGCGTTTTGGTTGAAGCTCAATATTTTCAGACCGTTATGCGTGTTGGCTACCGCCTTCGATCAACTTTGGTAATATTTTGTCGCAAACCATTTGTTAAATAATTTGTTGCTTTTACTGGTTTTTCTAGAACTGGTTGAAACCAGTGTGTGTATCTGCATTTACTGTTTCATGATCAAAAGAGAGTACCAACATAACTTTAGCAGTGTCTGGCTCCTCAGCTTTATTCTATGATATAATTGATTGTTTTAGAAAGAAGAGGATGGGCGTTGGAAGGTCTTAGTAGTTGGCATTGCCTTAAGAGGGAACATGGTCTAGCTCTACCTTACTTTTTCTACTACAGTTTGAGCCATGACCAGCTTGCAGAAATTTCCTTGCGAGCCTAATTTAGTTAAATTATGAAACCAGTAAAAAGTGTGGTGTTTCCTATATATCAATTCTATTCTTCAATCCTCATTTTTGGCCTAGGTCTGAGCTCAACCTTGTCAACTTTGGCAGGTGATTCCTCTTTGTTGCAGACAGCCGCACCTGATCATATGAAAATTCATAAAAGCCAATCAAGCGTTCAGTATCATTATATGATTTTTATATTAGCTGGTTTCCTGCTGTAATTCTTTGATGTATCAATAGTGAATAGAGAAACACTATCATGCCTGGATAGTTCTAAGCACTTGGTAGTTGATTAGATGGTCAAAGAAAACGCTATTAATCATCTGTTGACATTAGTTTTGTGCTAATGTGAGGTTGCATAGATTGTGGTGTTTAACAGGGAGGGTCTAGGCATCGTTAGATTCTTATATTTTACTTCAGGGATTTGTTAGTCGCTTAATGCTTTTGTTATTTGAGTTTTATAAAGTAAACATAACTCGCCGAATCAAATAAATTTCTAATCATCTAACCTTCAATAAAATGTTTAAAACCAGCCTTTAACTGTCATACTGAAACTGTCATAATTACTAATGTAGATTGCTGCAGTATTCCGCAAGTCCTTAAGGCTAACACACGAAAGCCGCAGGAAGTTTGCATCTGGAAAGATTACCAACTTGATGACAACTGATGCCGAAACACTCCAGGCATGTTTTTGCATATCATTTCTATGTGCATATACTTTTTAGGATGCAAGTAAGAAAATCTGCTGTAATGCCACAAAATTAATAAATTTATTATGCTGACAGATAAAATTATGATGTTCAATGTCCACTATAATTTGGGGCAATTTTTTTTACCTATTAGTCTGAGGGAATATCTTAAAATTGAAATTACAGCTCCGCAAACTTGCTCCATATGATTCTTGCACTCTAAAACACTTTTATAGAGGCCAGGGTGGTATTTAAAGGCAATGTATATTTGAGGAGCCAAGCCCACAACCTTCTTACAATATAATCCCGGATGGTCATCCACATGATTAGGTAACTAAGAAATCCTATTTTTGTCATGAGTCATGACTCATGACACAGCATGAGCCCCAACACCAGAATGAAGTCAATGAAGAAAAGGACTTGATGTATGCTTATTGCCCTGGGAACCGAATTCCCTTGCTTGTGCTTTTGTGGCTGTCAAGATTAGAAATCTAAAACAAGCACGGGAATCTAATCTTTGTGAACTTTCTTGGATATCATACCATAAAACTGACTCTCTTACCTGGTCTAGTCTTATTGGAAGTATAATCAGAGTTGTTAATTAAGAAAAAGACGTATAATAAGAATATTTTCCACTCTTCCTTTTCTCTCAACTGCCAGATAGGATTTAGGAGAAGAGATTCAAATGTTACCTCTGGAAGTCTATAGTTTCTATAGCATATCTAGAAGCTTCCCAAATTAAAGTTGTTTATTTTGGATTGAATATATAGTTCACTTTACTTATCAAAAAAGATTATTGTACTTGCTTTCAAGTATATAATGTTAGTGGTAGATTCTTTAGAGTGGTACATATTAGTCCAATGTGTCTGCGACATTTTACTCTTCACTTGTGTACAAGTTCTATTGTTGCTTGATAGCTAATTGTTTCCTGTCTTTCAAACAGCAAATTTGTCAATCACTTCATACTTTGTGGTCTGCTCCTTTCCGAATCATTATATCATTGGTTCTTCTCTACCAACAGTTGGGTGTTGCTTCACTTCTTGGCTCGCTTCTGCTAGTTCTTATGTTTCCCATACAGGTAGGGTGTTTTTGGTTTTCTGATGTACCTTAGAAATAATAATTATTGTCATATTGGGCATTTATATTTGACTTTCTATTCCTCCTGTATTGATTCTGTTTTTCTTGGCGAAGATTGTTTGGGACCATTTGACAGACCATTTTAAAGTTTTGACTTTTCTGGGTTGTTTTCTTAGTTCATCCTCTTCATTCCAATCTCTTGGTGATTATTGTCGCACTCATTTAGATATCAAATTAAGTTAGAGACTACAAATTTCGTAGACCTATACATAAAATATTTTTTGAATAAATAGGCTAATACATACATACCCTCATAGTACCTTCAAAACATTGTTGGGTGTTAAGTGAGTATGATTGATTCCTTGGAGGGTAGTTCTTTATTTTTTTTCTTCCAAATAATGTCCAAGGAACTTATATGAGACTGTAATAGATCATGATAATCAAGAGCTTGATTATGAGTATTACCATCTAGGTTAGCCACATGATTTTTAATTATTATTATTATTTTTTTATTTGATTTATTTTTATTTTATTTATGGTTAGAGCCATAAGAGCTTTATTTTCTTTGAGGTGAAGATGCTTTTTGAGGTTCTATGAGTATTACCTCTTTCTTTATTCCATTCACCGTACTATGTGTTAAGTTGTTAACAATAGAATTGCTCATAATTTCAAAAATTTGTCCTGTGGAACAGACGTATGTTATTAGCAAAATGCAGAGATTGAGTAAGGAAGGACTACAACGAACTGATAAGAGAATTGGCCTCATGAATGAAATTTTGGCTGCCATGGACACCATAAAGTATGTTTCATTTTGAGATTGTTTCTCTATGAGTTCTTGCTACATTCAGTAGTTGAAAGGATCACTCTGACTCTGTGAAATAAAATGTTCAGATGTTATGCATGGGAAAATAGTTTCCAGTCAAAAGTTCAAAGTATTCGCAGTGAAGAGCTGGCATGGTTTCGGAAAGCGCAGTTACTTGGGGCGGTATGTCATAAATAATGCTTTGTCAAAATTCACCGTTCTTTCCATCAACAAAAAAAATCAAAATCAAAATCAAATTTTCGATAACTTAGTTTTGAGTATTATTTGTATGTAATTTCTAGGGATATCCGGATAAGATTTGTTATTTATTTGTCTATTGATATGTTGGTATTAATTGATAGATACTTCTCCAATTGTTTTATGTTATAATGTTTCAGTTTCTGTATTGGCTGTTTTACCCAAGCACACTAGAACATGTTTCAGATCCTAAGAAGTACGCACCCGTAGTAACAGAGACAATGATATGAACGAGTATTGCTATAAGATACCATTTTCTTGTGTCTAAAAGGGTATCATACAGTAGAATAAAATGGTGCATTGTTGTCAGAGCTAATTCACAAGCAATAGAAAGGATAGGGCAGATTAATTGACTGAATGATTAAAATTAAAGCAATTCTGAAAGGTTCCTAGTATTTCCATGTATTAATTATCATAAACTGAAAGCGTGTACATTTGTGATTTATTGGATTGTTGATGGCTTAGATATTGTTTTACATTTTGCAATCCTTCTCTTTGTACTGACCGCTATATGCACTTGTAGACATGCGTATGCATACACAAACAACTCATCCATATTATCTGGGACTCCAAAGTTGTTTGTTCTTTCTCTCTTTTTTTACCCTTTCAACTTCTTGGTATCTTTTCTAATTTCTATTTTTTAGCTTTCCCTATGTCTTTCTCTTTTATTTTTTTAAATTTATTGTAACTTTCCTCTTTTTCCTTTGTTTTGCAGTGTAACAGTTTTCTTTTAAATAGTATACCAGTTGTTGTGATTGTAGTTTCATTTGGACTGTTTTCTCTACTTGGAGGGGTTCTAACACCTGCAAAAGCATTCACATCACTTTCTTTGTTCGCAGGTTTCCACTTTTCATGCTTCCAAATATAATAACACAGGTTTGGTTGTTTCTACCTCTGTTATGATCTCCTGTTATAATCTCAAGTCTCACACGCACAAGCTGCTGTATGTGGAATTATAATTTGTAGAGGGCATGTTCATGTTGTTGCTTATTTTGTATCTGCGGCCTTCTTACTTTCATTGCATGGTATTGTGTACTATTCTTTTACATGATAGCGGAGCTCGGTTTTTCATCGCTAGGGAGAAAATACACCAAGTTGGAAAAAACATTTTTGGCTTGCAATAAAAAAAAGTCGATTTATGTTAAAATTGATAATTGTATTACTAATACTACCTCCATTCCAAAATATTAGATCATTTGCCTATGTATACAAAGTCAAGTGATCTTATATTTTGGAACGGAGGGAGTAATTCAAGTTATTTATTCTTGGTAAAGTCTCATTATAAAATCACGATGCAAAAATAAAACTAAATTTTGGATCAGTTTCGTCTATTTTTATTGTTATGCCATTGGGCCATGAAAAATCCTACAACTTGAAAAAAAACAAAAAACTATACGCATGTAAAAAGTCATATCTCATTTTAAATTTATTTTTTAAAGAAATTATTATATCTAAAAATGTCTTGTTCAAATCTTGACATTTGAAAAAAATTAACAAAAAACTAGGACTCTCTTTTCAATATGGAAGTAGTGCAATTTATAAATGTGTTTGAATCTTCTATGAGTTTAAATAATAATATTAATGTTAAAAAATAAGTTTAATTGTTTGTTATTTAAAATAAAACTGAAAACTTTGTTTTTTAAAGGAGACCCTTACTTTAGCTCGCACAACAACAAAAATAAGACTTTTAATTTGAGATGGAGGGAGAATGTAAAGACTCAAGGCTCATTAGTTGATAAGTTACATATAGCGGAACTACCCTACGAGTCTCAAATATAAGATATTTATGGATAACTTTTATCTTATATAACAAACAATAAGATATTTTTAAAGACTTAAGTAAAAAGAACCAGAAATTATTTTTTTCTTTAAACTTCAGTAGGGGCAACTACCCCCCAGTTGTCATAACTTGCCTCAGCAACTGCTTTTTCATGAACTAGTGAATATCTCTATGTTGCCTATTGCAATTATTGATATTATTTATCGGCTTGGAACTAGCCTCTTGTTAACCAATTTGTTGTTCAACAACTTCCTTTCATTTTGACAGGATTTAGCTTCAGTAGGTTATTTGACCATGTAATCATGATTCCCTTAAACCTTAAATTGATTAGCATGTTTTTAAAAGTTGTTTTTATTTGGTAGGTTTTTACCAACTAGAGACAGAAAGACAAGTTTTACAAGACTAGTGGCTTATTTAATTAACGTGATCTTACTTGTGTTGTATCATGTGATATATGTAAAAATGTTTTGGGTTTCAGAAGGGTGATTCATTAAGTTAAGTATCATTCTATTTTTACTTTGTTCATATTGAAGTCAGGTTAATTACTTGTGAAGCTATTTTGAGTTTAATCCATTTAATTTGATCTACCCATTTGGGGGAAGGATGATATAGAAAACTTAGCTTTAGTTCTTCCTAGGTCCAAATATCGAACATAAATTTTTAGTGTACTTCTCAGAAAGTGATGGGATTATTTTGACTATGTTTCTGTCTGTTTTTCACTCCATCTGTTTGAAAGTGTTTTCTTGAATGATATAAGGCGAAAGTAGTTAGTTCTTACAAGCTTCTAATTTTGTAATCATTTGACAGGTTGTAAATGCAAATGTATCCGGTATCCCTGAAGCGTCTGGAGGAACTTCTTTTAGCGGAGGAAAGAATTCTTCTGCCCAACCCAACACTTGAACACAGACTTCCTGCTATCTCAATCAAGAATGGGTTCTTTTCTTGGGAGTCAAAGGTGAATGTTCCATTCTCTAGCCTTTGTATATCCATTAAGCATTCATTTACTCACCCACCCACCCACTCACCCACCTACACAGATATTGCCTGTGTCATGGTTTGAGGTTATCTTATAATTGAGCATATTTAGTAAATTGTTTTTAAAATTTGTAAAAATTCCCAATATTGGCTCTTATAAGTGAGAAAACTCTTAAAGCTATATGGACTGCTTTCGAGGTGGGGATGTTAATGCATTTAACTTCTTAAACTTGGTCAGAAGGTGAAATTCAAGTTGCGGAGCATATAAATGACTAAGTGAGTTACGTTGTTTACTGAATGGAGGATGCAATGATTCCATCTTCCAAGGGTACTGTTAAAACTACCAAAATAATCTAATTTGACTGAGAAGAAAGTTGAAAAAAAGAATAGAAAAAAAAGGATTAAAGCATCCAAAGCTAACAAATTGGCAGTTGGTGAGAAGGCCCAGATGCACTCCAAATATTACACATCAACATGAAAGATCAAACCCATGCAATGAATTAAACTGCGTGATAGGAGGTTTGATCTACCTAGTTTTCATACAAAGTTTGTTGATATATTTATGGTTAAGGCATATAGAAAGATGAAATGAAGAGATGAACAGGAAAAGAGAGACATATTTTGAGGGGTGAGCTGTGCAGTAAAGGCAAGTTGGCCTGATCACCCTTTGACTAGACAAGAAAACATGGTATGAGTCTCATCAGGTACACTAAGTGGTAGTCCTTTTTATTAACCATATGATTAAGTGTTGATTTAAATGAGGAAAAAGAAAAGGAGTATGAGGAAGATTTTTTTAAAGAAGGACATCATTCTGTCATTTTTTTTTCATTTTGTTGTATATATATGTGTAATGAATAAGGACTACATGAAGTTACAAGTAGAATAAACTCGATATAAAATAGAATAACAAGGCCAGAGAACACAAACAGTTGCACCTTTTTACTTTTTTCATTATCGTTGCTTCACACCAAGTATTAGAGTGCATACCATCTAAATTTAAGCATCGGTTGTGCCCATTTGTGCTCTGTACTAATAGTATCTATATACCTTTTTCATATATTATTTATCTTGATGGATGTTTCATTATAATTTTTAATGTAACTAATACAGTTGGACTCTTACCAGTTGCAATGTGCTTTGGAAATTTCTCCAAACTCGTATTTCTTTCTTTTTATTTCCAGTCAGAGAAGCCGACGCTGTCAAATGTTAATTTGGATATACCTAATGGTAGCTTAGTAGCAATTGTTGGTAGTACCGGAGAAGGAAAGACATCTCTTATATCTGCAATGCTTGGAGAGCTTCCCACTGTTGTAGATTCAAGTGTTGTTATCAGAGGAACAGTTGCATATGTTCCTCAAGTATCATGGATCTTCAACGCCACTGTAAGTAAAAGGATGATTTTTATGTCGTATCAATTTAATATCTTAGTCTAATATCCAATTATCCACCAGTATTTAGTACTTGGGGTTTTCAACTAATAACGATCTTTGGTGATGCTACATGCTAGCATAAGGAAAGGGTATGTGAAACCGTAACTTTTATGTTTTTGTGGTGTTGAATCCAGTTAAGCCAAAGGCGATCCAAATGATGTATATTTGATTTTTTGTTCTTTCCATTTTATTTTGCGACCTCTTGATATGCATTGCTAATTTTTTCAGGTACGTCAGAATATATTGTTTGGATCTGTCTTTCAGGCTTCAAGGTATTCAAAGGCAATAGATGTGACTTCATTGCAGCATGACCTTGACTTGCTTCCGGTGAGTTCTTATGCAATCTATCCTCATGCTGCTAGTTCTTATGATGTTTAATAATGTTATGTTTTTTCTTTTTCATTTCTCAAACTAATTCTCTTACCTTTTTCAAATGCTTGTATGCTAGGGTGGTGATCTTACTGAGATTGGTGAAAGAGGGATTAATATTAGTGGAGGGCAAAAGCAAAGAGTATCCATGGCCAGGGCTGTATACTCCAATTCAGATGTTTATATATTTGATGACCCTTTAAGTGCTCTGGATGCTCATGTGGCTCGCCAGGTATTTACTTCACTTATAGTAATAAATATTTTCTTTAAAATATATATTTTATTAATATTAAAGAGAAGATACAATAACACAGAGAAGAAGAACTCCAGCCTTACTGGACTAATAAAAAACAAGACCAAATGAGCACTCAAAAAAAGTGTAGACTACAAAGATCAGTCACAAAAGTATCCCTAAAGTCCCCTATAGTAGAAATCCGAAGGGATGAAAAAAAATAAAGAAATTCACTTCTAGTGATAAGAATACTTAATAGTTATTATAATATTATCTGTTTCTGCTACATGATGCATATCAAGAAAAACTTGACCACCTAAATAGCTAATGCTTGAAGGTATAATTTATAGTCTTTCGCCTCCTACTCCAAATGCGCTACTTGCCAAAACAGTGTTTTTATGCTATGTAATATATATGACTATTCAAATGGACAATATCTGTTATTGGTAATTATATTTTATATTATTTTGCATCTCCAGGTTTTCGAAAAATGTATTAAGGAAGAACTGATAGGGAAAACCAGAGTTCTAGTCACAAACCAGCTTCATTTTCTTTCACAAGTAGACAGAATTGTTCTAGTTCATGAAGGTATGGTGAAAGAAGATGGAACTTTTGAGGAGCTGTCAAACAATGGCATATTGTTCCAAAAGTTGATGGAAAATGCAGGGAAAATGGAAGAATATGTCGAAGAAAATGAAGATGGTGAAAACATTGATAGTAAAACTTCAAAACCGGTTGCTAATGGCGTGTCCAATGAAATTCCGAAAGATGCGAGCCAGACAAAGAAAAGTAAAGAAGGGAAATCTATTCTTATCAAGAAGGAAGAACGTGAAACAGGAGTTGTCAGTTGGAATGTTTTGACACGGTAAGAAGTAACAATTTCTTCTGCTAACAAATACAAATGCCTTTCTCATTGGGATACTTGCATTTAGAATTTAGCCCGATTTCTACAGCTATCCTTGATGTTTATCAATTACCATGTTGTGAATAATGTAGTCAATTGCTTTTGAAGACCAAGGTGCCGAACATATAGATATCTCCTATTAATAGATACTTGAATGATTTAAACTTTACCCATTACTATATTATTCAAACAGAACAGCTGAACTTAAATACAAATAGTTCTTCTGCTAAAAATATAATTACGAGGTGCTTCTGATGGTTGGGAAGGAATCCAATGTTAATAACGTTTTCCTCATAATTTGACCTTGAATACATAAGTCAGGACTTATAATTTAGAGAACTCGTTATAGTGAGAAAATATGGTAATTTAAACTGCAGGAGATGCCCTCTTGTAAAAAAATTTCTTCCATACTAAAAGTTTTCGACCATCTTTGCTTGAAAATGAGCTTCAAGGACTTGCAAAAAAAAAAGAATTTAAAAAATGTGAGCTTTGTGCTTGAGCAGCTATCTTGCCACCTGCTTTGTACTTGATCATGCTTTCTGCACTTTAACCATTTCTATGCTTTTGCATCTCCCCATACTATTTTTCCTTACTATCAGAACCCTAATATTGGTCTCAATGTTCCAATACAATATCAACAAGTTGGTTGTTAGCCTGTTAAGTGATAATTTTATATATAATGATATATCATTTTGAACGGTTAAATCCAAAGTTGCATACTACATGATATTGAAGTAACCAATTAAGGCCGTGTATGTACATACGCAACATGACACAGCCCCTTCTGTCACGTGATGTAGAGTAGAATAAGATCAAAATATTTTGATCTTCTGCTTCTTATGTTTTGCAGCATTTTATTATCTTCTTTTAATCCCCTTTATTCCTTCCTCCATATATTTTGATCTTCTGCTTCTTATGTTTTGCAGCATTTTATTATCTTCTTTTAATCCCCTTTATTCCTTCCTCCATCCTTGTCCTACACCATCATGTTTTCAAAACACTAGGGTAACTTCCGTTTTCGGAAATCTAGCATGCATTGGTTTCTCATTCTATCAGAAAAAATCTATGTACTAATGCAATGC
Organism: Panax notoginseng; assembly: GCA_016801055.1. Classification (NCBI taxonomy): domain Eukaryota; kingdom Viridiplantae; phylum Streptophyta; class Magnoliopsida; order Apiales; family Araliaceae; genus Panax; species Panax notoginseng. Next base: position 19,069,571 of record CM029020.1, read on the forward strand.
AGGGACAATGTGTAGAATGGCTTAGAAATTGGATAAACGAAGAACAAAGATGGGGAAAGGGGGACTTGTCCTTGCAAGGATTTGGTAGATATACACAATGCACAAAGAATCAATATATTTAACATTCTAATTAAACTTGTGGAGATCACAATACCTGTATAAAAAACCTTATATTTGGAAACCAAGTAAAGTCTAATGGTAATATTCTACTAATATAAGTATCCTATTAAAGAAATAACTCTAATTCCAATGTAACTTGGGTAACCTAATTAAATAAGAAAACAAAACTCCTAATTACTAGTCTAAATGATCTGCCTACTATAATTAAAAGATCTACAGTAATTATAATTAATTAATCTCCAATAATATTACAAAATAATTAACAAACAATATTTTGTTCTTCCTGAAGTTCCGTATCAAAATGAATTGATATTCAACATTTTCCTTTAAAGTGAAAAGGTCCTGAGACCATGAAAGTAATCATGATCATCGAAAAGGCCTAGGTTTTGATATGTATGTTAGTTTTATTTTAATTTCTTGAAATGTGGAAATTGGTTGTGAACCATCAAAGTTGTGTAAAATCCCAAATATGTGTTTTTCAATAGAATATTGACACGGTCCGAAAAGGAAGGGAAATAAGAAAACTCAAGCCCAAGAGGAGTTGACACTGTTTTTATCATAATTTTTTATCCATTTAGAGTTACGGGGCCCATAATATATCAAATCGAAGCTTATGACAAACCCTACAAGACACATGCCTTTGGCTATGACAGACACCATTAAAAGCCCAATAAAGACCTGGAAAGATGTGTTTGGGTATTCCGAAGTTTTTACCAGTTTTGAACTTATTTGGATTATTTCGTAATTTAGCTATTTCTTTTGTAAATAGGGTTTCCAGCTTATTGTTTAGTATTTAAAGGATGTTTCTAGGTGTTTTAGGGTTAACTCTTATTATTTTGATTTTATAAAACATTGTGGTTGCGTAGTCAATTTATCAAACTTTGTGAAATCATGTGATTGCAAAGTTACATAGATTCAATTCATGTGATTGTTTTTATTCTTTATTTAGTCTTTCGTTGTGTCAAATATTGTCACTTATATATTTATAAATTAATAGTATTTCATTAACAGAAAATTTAATAGATATATTCTCTTGCATATTGATATTTGAATTGATATGAAGTCCTTTTTATAGCACACTGACAAAATACAAAAAAAAAAACAGTTGTTTCTTCAAAAATAGGATATGACTCTAGGAAGATTGATAATATCAGAAGTTCAGAAAGTATCTACTTTTTCTTTCTATGCTAATGCTATTTTTAATTTTGCAGGTATAAAAATGCATTGGGAGGATGGTGGGTAGTTATGATACTCTTAGTGTGCTATGTCCTAACAGAAGTTTTTCGAGTTCTCAGTAGCACATGGTTAAGTATTTGGACAGATGAAAGCAGCCCAAAAAGATATGGTCCGGGTTTCTATAATCTGATTTTTTCGCTTCTATCATTTTGTCAGGTATGTTTTACATGGGCTGATTATCAGTTTCCCTTCCAATCAAGTTAAACATTTCTATTTATCTACATCACTGAATGCAATGTTGGAATTATTCAATTGCCACCTATTTCTCCTGTAGCTTAGTCAACATTATTCACTACATACATCACAGAAATCGAACTCATTGCTTGTGAACAATATGTGTGGATTCAGGTTATTGTGAATTTGGCAAATTCGTTTTGGCTGATCCTATCAAGCCTTTATGCGGCCAGAAGATTGCATGAAGCTATGCTTAACTCTATTCTAAGGGCTCCAATGGTCTTCTTCCATACCAATCCACTCGGACGTATTATCAATAGGTTTGCGAAGGATATAGGTGACATAGATCGGAATGTTGCAGTTCTCGCAAATATGTTTTTGGGCCAAGTGTCGCAGCTCTTATCAACTTTTGTGTTGATAGGAATATTAAGCGTCATGTCCTTTTGGACTATATTGCCGCTTTTACTTTTGTTCTACGCAGCCTATCTATATTATCAGGTATATGAGACCCTCTTATTTCATACTTGTTCATTCACTCTTTTAATTTAATTGGTAAGTTAATGGGACTGAGATTCATTAGGACTGAATGCATGTAAACATAGATTTTGGGTTTTGAACATGTTATTTTATTTCAATAGTGAAGGGATAATTACTTTTATAATGTAAATAAATAGGCCACATAGACGAGTAGGATTAATATAGTACTCTACAAACAAGCCGCTCATTTTACATTCTTTTCTTTAAAATATTTCTCTAAAATAAAAGGTGACATTGTCTCTAAATCTTTTGACATTCTGTGTCTAAAAATTTTCACCTTCTCTTTCTAAAAAAAAATTCAATCTCTCTCTAAAACTTTTGTAAACAGTCTGGGGTTGGTCTCCTGTTATTAAAATTGTACTCTATTTACTTTTAGATAAAAACAGTGTATCTTATCTTTTCTTATTTATTCATGTATTGAAATATCTTCATCACTCTGTAACCCAAAGATTTTGTGTAGCACTTTCTCATACAATATGGTTCGCGAATTATTTATGCGGTTGTTATGTCCGTTACAGACTACAATAGTCATTCTTATCATCTTATTCTCAGTGCTAAATCTGTCTTCTCTGAATATATTTTTTCCTACACTAATAAGTTCTGTTAACTGCTTACCTTATTGATCTTTTTTCTCTATCCTCTTTCGGGATAGTTATATTAGTAATTACTGATTCGGTCAAACATCTTCAAGCTACGCTGATGTGGGCATATGCAAGCTGGTAGTTGATTTCTTCTAGGACAAGTTTAAAAACCTTGAGGGCATGCATTCTAAACAAATGTAGAGCTGAAGGAATGTCTATGATCAGTATAAAACGAAAGTTTAAATGTATAATTACGTTGAATTAGTTTAACGCTCATTAAAATTGCATCTGGGCCCTTTGATATAATAGATAAATTTGCTCATTTCATTTTTAGCTTTTCTGCCCACTTCTCTTTCCAGTTACTATTTTTTTTTATCAGAAATTTCTGTTTACTATCATGTGGAAAGATTTATGAAGCATTATATTGGATTCACATGTTGCTAACGTATCAAGATTCAGTCAAACTATGACCACTATCCCTGCCAAAACTGCTAGTCTGAACAAATTTTATTAAATACCACGAATGTCTTTGAATCAATTTGGATTTTAGATTTTTTCCCCCCGTATTCGTGCAAGTGACAATTAGCTTACTTGGACTAGGTTCAGATCTGCCTGCCATTATCTGGAATAAGGTACTATTTAACTTAAGAATATTCTGCCCTTGCAGAACACAGCACGTGAAGTGAAGCGCTTAGATTCGATTACCAGATCTCCAGTGTATGCACAATTTGGAGAAGCGTTAAATGGCCTGTCAAGTATTCGTGCATATAAAGCTTATGATCGGATGGCCAAGATCAATGGGGACTCGATGGACAATAATGTTAGATTCACTCTTGTGAACATCAGTGGAAATCGTTGGCTTGCAATCCGATTGGAAACATTAGGGGGCATCATGATTTGGCTTACTGCAACTTTTGCTGTCTTGCAGAATGGAAGGGCAGAAAACCAGGTGGCATTTGCTTCTACAATGGGTCTACTTCTCAGTTATGCATTAAATATTACGAACTTATTGACTGCTGTATTAAGACTTGCAAGTCTAGCTGAGAATAGCTTAAATGCTGTCGAGCGCGTTGGCACATATATAGAGTTGCCTTCAGAGGGTCCCTCTATTATCAACAGCAACCGTCCTCCTCCCGGATGGCCTTCTTTGGGATCCATCAAGTTTGAAGATGTTGTACTACGTTATAGGCCTGAACTTCCTCCAGTGCTGCATGGTTTATCATTCACAATTCCTCCAAGTGACAAGGTTGGAATAGTTGGGAGGACTGGAGCAGGAAAATCCAGCATGCTCAATGCTTTATTTCGGATCGTTGAACTGGAAAAAGGAAGAATCTTAGTTGATGAGTACGATGTTTCGAAGTTTGGATTGACAGATCTTCGTAAGGTTCTTGGTATTATACCACAAGCACCAGTTCTTTTCTCAGGTACATTCTATCCGCAAATTGTGGACTTCTTTTGGGTGCATTCAAGAACTTGGGGGGAGGGAGTTTGAAGCCAACATTTAGTGGGGGTGGCTTTAACAACAAAGCTGACCCCATTGGACAAAATGGTGGATTTTATTGAGTGATATAAAGCATGCTTATTTTTCAGTATTCTTTACTGTAGATGTGGAGTTATGTCTGGCAGATCTTGTTTAATAAACTCCTCTATAGATTTACATATTTTCAACCATATAACCGTAATGAAGACTAGAAGTCAAGAATAAAGTGGAAGTTTTTGAAAACTATCACAATCTGTACATTTTTTTTAATATAAATTTCTGACGACTCTGCCACATCTTCTAGATTACTCTGATGTAGAAAGCGTGAAAGAGAAATTAAGGGCTTTTAAGGGCCACTTTTTGTTGGTCTTGGGGCTAAAATTGAAAGGAGGGGACTGGGTTTAGGTTTTACAAAAGGGCTAGAGAAAGGATAGGGTTTTCAGGATTGATTGTTCATGAAGATTGCAGGCTATTCTGGCTGTCGCGACATTATCCTGAGAGCAGTACTTTTGGGTTTTAAATTATTTTTGGGTTCTAGGGTAGGAGGAACGAATTTGTTTTTGGCCTATGAATTTTAGATTCAAAGAGTGGTTTCCAAGTTGATTTATTTTATTAGAACCATTCATTCTATAGCTTTACTTATTCTAATCTTTATTCTCTTATTTCGTCAAGGAACTGTGAGATTTAATCTTGATCCCTTCAGTGAGCACAATGATGCTGACCTATGGGAGTCTTTAGAGAGGGCTCATCTGAAGGATGTAATTAGGAGGAACTCTTTGGGGCTGGATGCTGAGGTACATATGCATAATTAAGTTTTTAGGTTTAAGCATATATTGGTGTAATGATATAATTGCTCATGTCAAGAATGATATCACGTGTCAGTTCATAGGTATTTTTTCCTCTAAATTCTGATGGTTTAAAAGAATTCTTTTCTAAAATAATTGTTATACATTTGATGTTATTTAGTCTACAATCTAAGCTCATTGTGTTACTCGCGATATCAATCAGTTTGTACAAGGAATGAGCATTTGGCGACCTTGTTTACTGCAGAGTTACAAATTGGAGGAATACTTTATTTTTCATTTGTTTGATGAAGCAAACTAATTCAAGTACAGCAGTAGCTCATGCCACAGTACATACATGTATTCTCATCAATAGAAGTATGGTCATTTGCCTCGGTGCAGCGTAAAATGTTCATTAAGAAAATAAACATAGGAATCTTAACATGCAACATATACCCTATAAAATATTGTCGTCAATTGCCACTAGATATATTATGGGAAGGTTTGGCTTTGGAATTACATTTTACCAATGAGCTATAGCATCTCCTAACAAATAGGTCCAGGTTCAAGCTGAAGGCCTTTTTTCATATACCCGTAAAGGGTCTAGTTCTTGTAAGGTTGAGGTTAGTATTATTACCCCCTCACCCACCTTGAAATAAATAAATAAATATAAAAATAAAATCTGTATTGTTATTTCTGCAGAAATATGATCTATCTTCAGAGCAGAAAAACATAATCAGCAACAATAAATAAAGCTGGGCTAATTTCGGGCTACATTAGAGTTTAGATACTTGAAATTGATTTAGTCGCAAGATCATTTTCAAACACTACTATAATAGCAACGAAAATTACTAGTATTGTTCTGTAGGGATATCATCTACTTAAGCCATCGAATCTAGATGTCTAGCAATCAGTAGCAAATATAGGAATTGGACTCAAGAGGGCCAAAGTGTATGATGGTTCCATTTCTTGTAATAGCAAAAAAAATTAGTGGGTGCCAACGGCCAAGACTTTGAAGTTTGAGGAGTCTTTAAAAATACCAACATAAAAATTAGGAGACTCTAGGGAGAATCAGATATTGTGGGGGCACTGGCCCCCTACCTATGCTACATCCGCTATGCGAGCAAGAGTATCTAGACTCTAGAGTGAATTAATGTCATGTTTGAAGTGACTATAAATGTGTAGGATGTCAATTAATTCTGTTAAAAATATAGTATGCTGTTTCACACATGAACATATAATCTAGAAAGTGGTAGAATAAGATCTTAGGTGTTAATTATTTCTAATTTGTGATCTTGTATACAAATATAAAATTAAATTCAGTATATCATTTTTGTCCAAATGAGATCAATAATTCCTTAACAGTAGAGAATGTTGATATACTTTGTGAACACAATGTATGCTGGCTAACTATATATCAATGTTTCCTTTTTATCTTAACTTCACCAAATGGTTTCATATGCAATCTAGTAAATTTAATTGTGTCTTTTCAAGGTCTCGGAGGCAGGGGAGAATTTCAGTGTTGGGCAGAGGCAACTATTAAGTCTTGCTCGAGCTTTGCTTCGCAGATCAAAGGTTCTAGTTTTGGATGAAGCAACTGCTGCTGTTGATGTTAGAACTGACTCTCTTATTCAGAAAACAATTCGAGAAGAATTTAGATCCTGCACAATGCTCATTATTGCTCATCGGCTAAATACCATTATTGACTGTGACCGAATCCTTCTGCTTGATGCTGGTCAGGTATGGAATGTTTTCTTGTCCCGTGCTTCTTGCACATGTTTTCTTAATATGGAAGAGAGAAGATGAAGTCCAGGTCCAAATGAGATGCTTGAAGCTTATCTCTAATAATTCTATAGAATCTGCAAAGGAATTTCCCTATGTTTTAGAAAATATGTTCTTTATTTTAGTTTAGCTACTTTGTCACGTCAGAATGAATTTTCGGCAATCTATACCAGGTTCTGGAATATGATACCCCTGAGGAACTGCTCCAAAATGAGCGAAGTGCTTTCTATAAGATGGTTCAAAGTACAGGGGATGCAAATGCTGAGTACTTGCGTAGTTTAGTACTTGGAGGGGAGGGTGAAAACAGATCGGAGCGACATGAAAAAAAGCAACTAGATGGGCACAGGAAATGGCTTGCCTCGTCACGCTGGGCTGCTGCTGCCGCGTTCGCTCTAGCTGTTAGCCTCACTTCGTCACAAAATGACCTTTTCCAGTTGGAACTTCAAGAAGGTGATAACAGTATCCTCAAGAAAACAAAGGATGCAGTTGTAACTCTTCAGGGGGTTTTGGAAGGGAAACATGACAAAGTTATTGAAGAGACACTTGATCAGTACCATGTTCCCAGAGATAGATGGTGGTCGGCTCTCTACAAAATGGTTGAAGGTATTTATTAATCCCCAGTTGCATTACATCCATCTGCGTGGACCATAATATATTATGATTAATTTGATGTGTGAATAATATCATATGAACAAATTCAGATTACTTCGTTCCAAAGTTAAAAGAAATAAAATTTATTAAATATTGAACTCAACAGTTAAGATTTTGATTTATGGCTTGATAATAAGCACTTGCGAGTTGAATAATGCAGATTTATCACACATCTAAATAGGTACACTTGGAAAGAGGAACTTCTCTTTTACCCTACCAAACAGAACCTTCACAGATGAATTTCAAGTTTGTTTGTTTTTTTTTGATAAAGCCAAACAGGGTTGTATCAACTTAGCTACATGCATAATATAGTTATAGAAAACACAGAATAAAATAAGATACATATTAGTAATACACGAATACTCTAGTTTATTCGAAGTTAATTTTTTTTCACATAATTTAATACAATCTCGTCCGACCCTGATATTGACAAATGGAAAAACCCCTAAACCTTTAAAGTCAATTATATATCATGGCGAATTTTGTACCAAATCCTTCTTATTTTTATTTGGCGCACAGAATTAACAGACTTACCTGAATAATGGTGTTTCTGTTCTTATTCATTTCTGTTTAGTAATCATTCTAATGACTAAAGATACTTTTTGTTACACTTGATGAGTCAAATTTGTTATTATTTCCAGGTCTTTCAATGATGAGTAGGCTGGGTCGAAACAGGCTTTATCGATCGGAAGATGGTTTTGAACACACAACAATCGATTGGGACCAGATTTAGATGTAGGAGGAGGGTCTGGTTTGTATAATTCAGTAGATAATATATAGGGTAGCGCAGAGATTACTATGCTATCTTAGGCTATACCAAGGGTCATTCAATGATGCAAGATTATGATATCTGATTCTGCAGTTAGTTTGGCTAGTATTGTATAATTTGCAAGCTGCTTACCTTGTATATAATCTGCAGATGACATGTCCATTCAAAAGCTTGTAACTTGATGTCACAAGCTTTGTAATTTCGTTGATGTTATACTTGGGAACTCAATTTCAGGCTTTGGAATTGATATTAATCTTATATTTTGACATGGAGTGAGAAGTTATATGTTGGACCTGTCTCTTATATTTGTAACAATTTAAAAATTATTTTATCTCATGATTATTATTATTTTTATTTAATCTCACAAACTATTTGTTCTTGTTTTTTAAAAATAGTTGGAGACCTCGAAAGAATTATATAATACTAACTCTTCACTTAAAATTATAATCCAACACAGTAAACAACATCAAATAAGAGAAACAAAAAAACATAAAAGAGATTTAGGAGTAGGGTCTCCAAAAAAGGAAAGAAACCCTCCCCAAATCGGACTTTTCCATTTGTTAGACAATTCTACACCTAGGTCTGAAAATGAATCGGAGTGCTTTCAAATCCGGTTCAAGATCAACTCGAAAAATTCGAGCGAGACTCGTATTCAATTTTTAAACGAATTGAATTCGAATTCATTTTTATAGTCGGATACATACAAGTCGAATATGAGTCGTCTATTGTTCGCTTATTTAAAGTATATCACATACGTCACTGATCCCTACTCGGTACAAGTTTGTTGATATTTACTGGTATATCAAATATTTTATGTTTCATGTACATGTCTATCAATTGATTCAAGAGTGATAATATCATCTCATTAATTTTTTATAAAACTCGAGATTTAGTTTCAAGAGTTTAAATTTAAACTATTTCAAATAACTGACTGAGTTAATTTTATCTGCATTATCATAGTATAAACGATCCGGTTCTGATTTGTATGTCTCAAATATTGGAAAGTAACTCGACCAAAAAATGAGTCTGAGTCAAATAATTATATTCGAACTCAAGTACGTATCTGAACATCTTTAAAATTTTCAAATAGAATCTGAGTAGTTACTGTTTGACTCAGATGCGATTATTTTCACCATAGCTACACTTATCTCTATTTTTTATTTTTATTTTTTTCAATGATGGATTATCTAATGATTCTTTAGATGATGTTCCCTCTGTTTAACAAAAAGAATCCTATTTGCCAATCATTTCGGAAAGAATCCTATTTGCCAATCATTTCGGAGCGAATGGCTACCTGCCACAAAACCATAAGCCATGCTTTATGTAAATATATATCAGATATCTCAATATCAGTCACAAAGCCTAAAATTTGATGAATGTATATACACATAAAATTGCACTATTATCCTTCAAAGTGGAAACTAAATGGTACCAGAAAACACAGACTTGGACAAACTCCCCAAAATGAAACCCACAACTTTAAGACATTGGGCTCAATGATCCATCAGGACCATCTGCAGGTCCGGCACCGCTATGAATGACCTCAAATGCCTGCATATAGGCACTTGAAAACCCCATTAGTGCCCGGAATACATTGGGGAGGCTAGTCTGTAGGTTATTCAGAGTCATGGCTCGAGTAACTTCAACTGAGTTAAGATACTTGACTTTCTCATCATCCACCTGCTTCTTCAACACCTCGACTTTAGCACGCTTTACTGCTAATGGATGCTTAGGGCTCAGAACCGAATGTGCATCTTCGATAGTAAAACTCACCTCAAACTTCATCTCCATTTCAACCAGTGAGTTTAGTTCCCTTAGAAATCTTTTCTCAAGCTTATCGGATCTTTTGAGCAGGTTAAGTTCCTCTTCCTGCTGCAAGATTATCGAGTGGATGGCTGACAGAAGGCTTTTAATGGCCTCTGCTGCTACCTAAAAGTGTGCACAACCAGAAAACTTTAATACAAAAGTTTACAGCCAAAAAAGCATATGGTCCTCTAGGAGGAGACGCAGGACAAGGATTATTATTGACAGAAGATTATATGGGTAGCATGTGTAAATATACTCAGTGTTATCAAAGCATGGTAGTAGCAAGATACGTAACAGAAAACTGATATAAATTTAGTCATATCTGCACTTTGAAATTTTTTAGTACCCTCACTGCCTAAGCCATATGCATACACTAATTCTATCATGAATAACCCTTTTGGGCTCCAGTAGAGTCATAAAAATTTTCAACTTAAAAAAAGAGGGGGGGGGGTGTTACATAGCTCATGTACAGTGTTACCAAATTTCAGTAGTACACAGCACAATCAAGATTGCCAAGAAAGTTTCAAAACACCACCTATTCATGATAATGTTTTTCTTTTACAAGGCAAATATTGAATCTAGACAAATATATCAGACGACATCCGCTTTACTAAATGAAAGAAAAAATTGTCTTGTGATTACTATACCCGGTAAACAGATCAGACTTCAAATTAAGCCAAATTAAAGAAAGCTATATATGTGTGCCCCTATTGCATCATGTTCTATGCCCTTCCAAATCACGTAGCAGAGAAATCTATATTCATTAATCACCTTTTTCTGCAAACACTTTCAAGGAATTATAAAATTAGGATCATACACAATTTGGATCTACATTGGCGACTACTGGTTCCAAATACCATTAAAAAAGCATACTTAAATATCACGGGAATAATTCTTTGATTTTTGCGATTAAAAAATTGGGAAAGAACACACGCACATATATGTATAATTATCTAATTATATGCATGTAAATCTATAACATTGATCATATTTACTGCATGAGAGTTGGCTAATAAATACCTTGTCAGGTAACCTGTCAAGGGCAACCTGCCATTCTTCGCAAAGTGTATGAACTGCAGATGAGCCAGCAGTCCATTCACAATCATTCACAAGGCAATCTGTGAGCTGGATCCACCTGGAGAGAGCTCTCACATATTCTCGTTGAGATTTCATGAGCTTGCAGAAGCTGTCATACCAGGAAGTGACCTCTGTTTTTAGCTGAGCTGCCGCCTGCCTATGGAAATTGGTAGTTGGGTCAACGCATTGGTGATTTGTGAGATGATTCACCTGCTGGGAAATATGGGTTTGAACTTGATGGCACTCGTACATTTTCTTCCACATATGCATCAGACTGCAATTTTATTTTTCTATGAATTAAATAAAAGTGTATAATGTATCCTGACAAGAAGAAAGGTAGAGCATCCACCAAGAGACAAAATATAGATGCCTGTCAGGAATTTTCATCCTTGATCAAGAAAGAAGAATTTGGGCAAGTTTATGGTAGTATCTTAATTTACAAGGATCATCTAATAGGACCTTAATTGACCGGCCTTCGAAGAATATATGAACTTGTTTTGTTGGTGATTTCACAACCTAGTCTAGCGATTCCAACTTGGTTTAAAATAATTGACTTGCTTCACAGATTTGCAAACAGAAAGGTCAGTTGCCTTAATTTTGATTTGAAAAGCATTCAGTAAATGTAACATAAGTCTAGTACCTAATCCAAAGTTTAAAATTTCAAGAACCATTTTCAGTCCATGCAATACAACACAAAAAACAATGGCATAGTCGATTAATAAAACAATTTAATGACAGGTTTACCCAGAAGTTAACGCAGACAGCTGTGGGTGCAGCTCCCCAGTTATAAGAACCAAAATGGTTGAGCAAGTCCGGCTGATTGACTGCTGTAGACGTATGATGTCAGACTGCAAACTCTCAACACTTGCTCGAGTTTTCTCGGTTTTTGTCCAGTCCTGATCTTCATTTTGCTGTTTTTGCAGTTGTAAGGATTTTTTTTCACACTCTAATTTGGTAATCTCTTCCTCCTACAATGAGATCATAAAAATAACTTCAGAAAAGATAAAGGATAAAACTAATTTGAAGTTGCATACTCTAAAAAAACAAAAATGTTTTGTAAAAGAGGGCTTAATGATCCATTTTCTATTCTCATCAGATCCTGATCTATTGCAACTAAACCCAAATTTCCTTAACCATATCAGAGGCATAACACTTGAACTATCCTGTAGAATATATCATTGCAAGTGTTATTAAGTAATTTAGAGATTTTTTTTTCCTTTTGTTGTAGTATTTTGACATTACGAAGATGCACTATATATCACAGCAATGACCAGCAGTCATTACATGGAATTGGGAAAGACAAAAAAGGCTTATTTCCTTGGTTGGCTGGTTGCTCATACACAAGTTTCTCAGTTGGTTGTCCTATTGAATGGGAATATGAGGCCAAAGTATCCTCTGAAACAGAGAGAAATCGACACTGAAGACCCTCATTTACCAGTTCTCTAGACATATTAAGCATCAAAGCAGTAAGCTGACAATGACTTAAACCTATGAAATAATTGTTGTTCATGTGGAAACAAACAGGTCCGCCAATAAGACATGTATAAGCTGCATGACAGAATAAGCATTCCAAGTTTTTTCTTTCTTAAGTTGTGGAATATGATAATATATTAGGCTTTTTTTTGTAGGTAAGTTTGGCTCCAAGTATGGGGGAATAGGAGTCCAAGACCTTGAGGTTATTCATCAAGTCCTCTGCCATGTCTCCCATCCCCTCAGGTTAATATATTAGGTATTCATACCTGCCAAGTTAAGTGTTTTTAGTTTCCAAAGACTTTGTAAGATACAGGGAAAAAAATGCATCCGATAAGAAGTACAAAGATAACAATTGCAGGAAATAGGTTCCCCAATAGAGTATGGAACCGGGCATCAACATTAAATCACCAGCGTGACCTATTTCTTGATAACCATACACAACAACATTGTGTAGAAGCATTGATAAAGTGACAAATATGAGAAGCTTTCCTGATAACCATATGGGATGCCTTAATCCTTCATTCATAACCATATGGTGATCCTCATTTTCAAAATTTGCCAGCACCCAGCATCCACTATCCTCAAGGCTTATATCACTATGAGAAGTATTAATTTTACTTTGAAAATAAACACAAATCTAAATGCAGTCGAATCAACTAGGACAAAGAACGAGAGTTGTATATTACACTATTGAGTTGTTCAAGTGAAAACTATGCACATTTTCACTTTTATTGCATTAAGTAGCCACTACCTTGACTTCTTTATAGAGCGTATTCTCCTCATCATATAGCTTTCCAAGGGTAATACAGTGAGCTCCAGGTTTGCAGGCTTCACTAGGACCAGAGAACTCTATAACATCTCTTGTATGATGGAGTGACTTGGACGACCAACTCCATGTCAGTGCACTAAAGACCTTTGCAGAATTGGATCTCTTTCCTGTGCATGGAACAGTTACCTTAAGATCCAGGGAACATTGAGAATCAAACATTCAATAATAGAAAGACTTATAACTAATTCACTGTGAACAAACATACAAACACACACAGAGGATATCACAATCATATCTAAGTATCTCAACTCCATGAATGGATAGGAATAAGATTCTTCACCAAGAATACAATGTGTTCTGGAATGACCTAGTCTTTTGATGGATCAAAACTTAGCAGTCTTATGAACATGTGCAGAAACTACAAACTTGAGACAGTTAGCTCAGTGACTAATTGTCCTTACCATACAGGAGTAGATTGATTATGGACAACTCTACAACTTGACAACCATTATTTTCCAACCTCCTAGACTCGTGTTATCTCTTCAACTAGTTGTTGGGTAGTGATCTCTTCCTCAAGAAATAGAAAAGAAAGAAAATCATACACACTATGAAAAAAGGATGAGATGTGGTTCAGAACTGATGGGCTTCAAATATATATAAACTATATCTAGTATAATAAGCCTTTGGAGTGAGTGTATGCTCAGTATAGTCCTGACCTACATAATTTGTTAGAATCACAAATAAAATGTTTGGAAACATTTGTAAAATATCAATATTGGGTCAATAGTATGACTTACCAATGTGTTCTTAATCAGATTTGACATGAATTTCTTAAATTGAGTGGTCTAGATATCTTGTTGTTTAAGGTGTCAAGATGATTTCAGAATTATGACAGTGTTAAATCTTCACTCATCCGACTGAAACCCGCAGAGAAGAATAACTGAGCAACACCTAATGAACTTTTTCTCTAAAAGAAAATGGGTATGCTTTTAAATTATACTCAATATGTAAGACAATCTCAGGTACATGACTTTTTGGATCTCAAAATTGCTCCTTATGATTCCAAACATTAACTTTACAACAAAGAAAGTAAACTTCAGAAAACGAAAAAGACAATTCAAGAACTAAAAACAAAAGGAATAATGTTATAGCAAACATCAAAACACAAAGTAATATGCTTTGTCCATGAAGTAACTTGTAATAAAACATGCTTGTTTTCAATCAGTGATCCTCAGACTACACTTATACCGTGATTAAAGAGAAATATGGAACCTATGCTACCATCAAACGTACAACATTGACTACAGTTGGCATCAAAGAAAAAACAATGAAAACAATGGTAAAGCATCTAAGACACAGTAAGTCAGAACAAATTACAGAGAATTGTTGTACTAATTACTTTTCTGTGTTTCTCTTTTTACAGCTCAATCAGGTAAAATTTCTTGTTATAATTTATAAATTATCTATAAAAGCTTAAGCATGATACAAGAAGATAGTGAAACATCAGAGAAACAAAGAAATACTTTCTTTTTCAAAAGAATAAGTAAAAAAAATTATTTACTCTTGTTTTCTTTGTAATTCTGCCAAAGGACAGTGTCCACCACATTAATGTCAAATAGAACACCAACATTTTTCCCGCCAGCTGATGCTTTCAGGAAGTAATCATCTAGCTCCTTAACAATACTGGATAAGGTCCTCTTACTCGTTGACACTACCATGGCCATATCTGTAGTGTCTTTAGTATGCCAGCTCATCATTGATGAATTATCATCCAGCAATTCAATTTGATGTGCTTTCTCAGGCAGAAGACTTACAACATTATTACTGTTAGTTTCCTCTTCTAGATTTTCTTCCTCAAATTCAGTATTTGCCTCGGCCCAGTTTTCCTCCTCAACCTGATTCACTGTTTCACTCTTCTCCTTATATTGAGGAGAAGAAGTGCCAAAAGGATCCCAAAAATCCCATGATGAACTTGGAACCGGAGGTGGTGGTGGGGTGCAACTTTTATTCTCGTCAAGTTCTATAATTTCTTCTTGGGCAGCTTCCACCTTGTGGTTATCCCCAAACTTTCTCAAATCAGGGCTAAAATTAGGTGGAGGCGGAGGCGAAGGAGGCAAAGGGGGAGGAGGCGAGGGAGGCAGTGCAGGGCCAAATGGGTTATCCTCAAGTTCCAGTGACTCTGACTCCGTGAACTGGCGAAGGGTTACACCGGTATTTTTCAGAGATGTCAAATACTCTAACTGGGCCTCAGCAAATTCTCCTCTAAATCTCACTACATGTTTCATTAACCTCTTTCTCTCCTTGCAAATGCGCACTCTTTCTTCTTTATCAATCCGCGATGCAACACAACCCATTTTTACAATATTGAAGACTATAAAACTGTTTATTCTATCTGGAGTCTACTCTAGCTTGTACATGTAGCAGAGAAGTACCTAAAAGGAGGACCCAGCTCAATAAGAGATCCAAGTATCACAGATGACAGAACATTCCCTGTCCAAATTCACTGTGATTACAGTCACTTAGGTTCCTATTTCAGTTGATTTCAAAGCAACAATGAGACCAAAACCAATTTGCAGCATTTCTTAGTTTCAATTATCAAAATCTTCATACAGTAAAAACCCAATAAAGTTGAATGTCCTATCTTAAACTAAATTTCACAACTTCATGTCAGATAAAAATAATCTTCAAAACAAAAGATAACAAAACAATACCTGCAAATCATTCAACCCCAAAATTTACTTTTTCTCACACACATGTACTGAATATCTGCATTCTTAAGGCTGAAATATAACAATAAACAACAATGAGCAAGTGTACCTAGCTTCATAATCTGCTCAACTCAGCTTTTTAGAAACCAACCAAATCTGTTACAAACACCATTTTATTGGGTCTGCTTGTTTCTATGATATTCCAAGTTTAAGAAAGTTAAAAAGATTTAAGCCCAAAAAACAAAACCCTAGCTGCTCTACTTTACTCCACACCCCGAATCCACTGTATACCAACTCCATGCATTTTGCTGACCAAAAACACAAAAACAACACCAAACAAAAATACCCACTTCATAGATCTCCATTTTCACCGAACAATCCAAATTCTTTTAAACAAACAAAATAAAAATTCTGCTAAATATAACTCCAAATGGGTCTCCTCGATGTTCTGCTGTTCCCTTTAAACTCGCCGCTAAAAGTCTAAAACATTCACTGGCATTTCTGTGTTTCTTTTTGAAATTTTTTTGTATATTTGTATATAAAAAATGGGAAAGGACAAAGACACAATGGTAAAGACTTGGAAACTGTCAGAGACAGATCACTGCTCCATGGACTGCAAAATACTGGGGTATATTTTTTGGGCTTGTGATAAGTTCAGCAGAAAAAATAACAGAGATTTCAAGAAAATAAAATTACAGAAAAGAATAGATATCCAAGAAAAGTTCCAAAAATAATTATACTTTCATTTCATGCTCTATAAAAAGGAGACATCAATGGGTACGAGAGAGAAGGTGCAGAGAGAGAGGTTGAGGGAAAGGAGTAAGCTCGAAACCCAAGACTATATGAGAAGCATCCAAAGCACCAGAGTGAATGCGCATGTTAGCAAAGAGAAAAGAAAAAGGAACTTTTACACCATGTAGGTGTCGGAAATAAAATACTTTTAAATTAAAGTTAAAGATTTGATAATCAGTGACTCTTTAAAAGTATTTTTAATGGGTAGAACTGCAAACTCTAAAAATATTTAAAGTACTCTTTTGACAATCTTTATAACCTTTGCCAAAATAGTGCGCATGTTAGAAAGAATGAGCTACTGAGCTCATGCCTGTTAGCAACTTTTAGATAATTTCATTTTTTCTTAATTATTTATCGTTTTATATAATTTAAGAAAAGTAATTATAATTTTTTTTAAATTATTTTTTTAAAAAAATATTACAAATGTAAGAGAGAATAAAATAAATATAATAATTATAAAAAATTAAGAGTATTATAGATAATTAATATTATATTTAATTGGCTTAAATATGAATTAGTACCCTAAACTATAGGTCATATTCCACTTCGGTGATCCACCTTTCAATTTTGTCAATTAGGTGTTTAAACTATCAATTTTTTCCTACACAAAATTAAACACGCCACGTCAGAAATTGCTGACGTGGCCAATTTTGTGGGGTCATAGGAAGCTTATGTGTCAAAAATAATAATTTTTTAATCCAAAATTAAACAAATATGATTTTATAAAGGGTAAATTGGTCAAATAACAATTAAAATAAAACAAACATTAAATTAAAATATTATATCCTATATCAGATTATCGATCAAACAATTCCATATTCCATATCCCAAACATTAAATTCCTTTTTCTTCTTCACCAGAAAAAAAATCTTCACCGGAGGGAGAGAACGCCGGCCGAGTTCATCATCTCTTCTTTGAAGCTTTTAATCACCGAGTCTAGATCTTCAATCTCCGGCTCACTATCCGGGTCACCGAGTCTAGATCTTCAATCTCGGACTCACTACCGCCGTTATCAGATCTAGGGTTGACAGAGAAATCGATCTGCCGAGATTTACGGAGATTTGAGAGTTTAATGGCAGACCCACCACATAGTTTCCTCTATTTCTCTCCTTCCAGAAGAGATTTTCAGTCGATGGTGGATTTGATCTATCGAGATTTGCGGAGATTCGTCGGTGGATTTGCGAGTTTAATAGCAGAAGAGATTTTCAGTCGGTGGATTTGCCGAGGCCAGATTTCTCCTCGATTTCTAGGGTTAGGAGTTTGGGTCCAGATTGAGGTCTAAGGTTTTATTATCAATCAATTTTAGGAATAACATGATGATAAATTTTAGGGTTTTGTTATGTTTATGCTTGGTGTTGGGATTTTGAAGGATGGATTTCGTCGGAATCTGGGTCGGAATTATTATTAGTTGTTTGATCTTTATTTTTTATTTTTGTTCGTCGGAATCTGTGTTTGAATTATGGATCTCGCCGGAATCTGTGTTTGAATCGGTGTGTTTTTCTCTTGAACAAGAACTTTTGATGTGTTTGATCCATTTTACCCAACACGGAGCTTGAACCAAATGCTAAATTTGGTGTATGAACTCATGGAGCTTGATTCAGATTGGGTTTTTTTTTTCTTTTGATTAATTAATTAATTTTGTTTAGTTCGACTAAATGGGTGAGAAATTGATTTGGTTTGATTTTATTAAATTATTATAATATTTTATTATGTTTTTGACATATTTACCCTTGATGGTTAGAAGAGATAATTAAAATAATATTTTTTTATTACACATAAGCATTAATTTATCTAGTCAGCGGGCCACGTCAGCAATTTCTGACGTGGCAGCCTCAATTGAATTAAATTAAAAAAAATTGATAGTTTAATCACCTAATTGACAAAATTGAAAAGTGGATTACCGAAGTGGAATATGGTCTATAGTTTGGGGTACTAAATCATATTTAAGCCTATTTAATTCTATACAATTATTTTTACACAATCTTAAACATATATCAAGGAAACACTCTCTCTGTCTTTAAGAACGGTCCAAGTATATTTTTTATAAAAATTTAAAAATAATCAAATCTATTCTTAATAATTCTACAAAATTATATAAAGTGGTGATTATATATGTTACGTTTCATGTGCATGATTATATTATAAAATATTATACATTTTATTTATTACCACATCATTTAAAATATATTTGAGATTAAAAATTGTAAGACCTCAACTTTTATAAATAAAGATGAATTTTCTATAAATATCATTTTTGAATATTATGGAGTGAAATTGATATAATGTTATAGTTGTGGGTAATATTTATAAATTTTACAAAGTACGCAAGTTGCTATATAATATTCGATTGGTCGGAGAATATTCGTTTTAACAGAAAATATTCGTATGACGACACAATCATTGGTGGACCCCACAACGGAATTATTGTCGGATTGAGAAAACGACAAAAATACTTTATGAAAATAACGGCGGAAGTTTTACCATTAATACTGTTGAACTACTCGGTAGTAAAATACAGTAATACGCATGGTTGCATAGTAGCACACGGTATTGATTATTGATGTTTACGTGATAAGTCACTCAATTTTGTTTTATTGGTATTATCAATGTAATAAAACAGAAAAGCTTTTTATATAATAAAACATAATACTTTTATAAAGTTATTCGTTTTATTAGGCTAATAGTAAAATCTTTTTATATAAAACAGAATACTTTTATAAAGTTATCTGTTTTATTAGACAATAATTAGAATATATTATATTTTATTATGCATAGTGTTTGCATAGTACCTGCATAGTATTTGTATAGTAAAATCTTTTATAAAGTTATTCGTTTTATTAGATTATAAATAGAATATATTATATTTTATTTAAAAGATTTTGCTTTAAATATGGACCGTCAGATTAAAGTAAATCAATCTGGACCGTTCATGAATTAGTTACTATGCAGTCCATTCTTCTATAAATAGAAGCTCATTCCTTCATTATTTCTTACGAATTCACTGAAACTCTAGAGAGAGAAGTTATAGAGAGAAAGAAGAAAAGTATTCTGCTACTGCACTAGTCATATATCCAGTATTCTTCTTCTTAAGGTAAGGGGTATTATTTATTGTACTCGGTATTCTTTTTTTCTTATTCATGAAGAGAACTTCTATTATTCCATTCTTTATTATTCTGTTGGAATAACCTGTATACGTGGAATACCCTATACTTGGTGAAATTCTTCTGTTATTTCATTTTTATTATTCTGTTGGAACATCCTGTCTGTGCGTTTACGCCAGACCTGGTTCCATTATTTATTATTCTGTGGGAACATCTTGTCTGTGCGTTTACGCCGGACCTGGTTCCATTATTTATTATTATGTCGGAATATCCTGTCTGTGCGTTTACGCCGGACCTTGTTCCATTATTTATTATTCTGTCGAAATATCCTGTCAGTGCGTTTACGCATGACCTGGTTCCGTTATTTATTATTCTGTTGGAATAACCTGTCTGTGCGGTCCATCGCATGCCTGATGATTTCTTTTGTTATTTCATTCTTTATTATACTCAGTTGGTTAAAGTTTTAGCTTTTATACTCCATAAAATTAGTGAAATATCCTTGATATTTGCGCTTCATCCAGTATATTTTCATTGAAATATTCTTCTGAGCATCCTTGAATTTTACTGCACAAAGCAGTATCATATTGACAATTTGGACGTTATTGGTTTTTGGATAAATTAATTCTTGAACTTGTTTTATTGAATTCTTATATCATTGTCATCATCCTCATGTTTATATTCTGTTGAAAGTCATATGTGGCCTGTAGTGCATAGATGGACTTGGTATGATTATGACCAGGAATTATTCGGTATAATCATGACCGTAATGTTACAAATGATGTGGTAAAAGTCCTCATTGGTCCGTAGTGCATTGATGGACAGTGGTTGGCATGATCATGACCATTGATGAATACACGAATATCCTTGACTGTGATTCATGGATAATTTATGGTTGTGATACTAATGAATATCCTTGGCCATAGTGCAGGGATGATGTGGATTATTTATTAAGCTGAGTCTCAGCGATAAAAGTGATGAAAAACCTTTTAAATCATAAAAGATAGTAGATTTTATTCTTTACTTGACTCTTTTAATGGATTGCTTGTTCCGCTGCAGTTAAACTTGATGTTTGTTATATTTTATCAGTTTAGCACTGTTGAAGGCTAACGATAATTTATTCTGTATTATCTTAGTCATAATATTTCTTACTGGGCTATTGAGCTTACCCTTTTGCTTTCATTGTTCTCTTCAGAAAATGAGAACGTAGCGGCGACTAGTCGGGGAACGGAGTGACGATTCAGAGGATAACATTAGTAGTCCTCACTATTCTATGAAATAGTGTGAAAATAAATGTATTGAGGACTTATTTTGAGTTTGAATCCTGTTTAGAAGAAAGTGTTGTATTTAAACTCACAACTTATGTTTTGTCGTATTTTATACAACAGTTGTATAATTAAGTGTTATTTGTATTTTATACCATGTAGTTGACGACTCAGAATAGGTGATGTATACCTATTTTGGAGGCGTCACAGTTGGTATCAGAGCTTAGGGATATGATCCCTGGCTAAAATGTGAGACTAGAACTAGGAGGGGAGAGACAGGAAATTCCTTCGTTAGTATGACCTACCTAAGTTTATTTGGTATTTAATTGGTCGGTCAAAGTATAGGGATATTATATTACATGTCAATTAACCTTTGTTTTGTGACAGTATCTGAAAATGACATCCGAGAATGTTGAGAATAGCAATGGAGCACAGGAGACCGTTGAGGTTCCACATATCAATAATCAGGATAATGTGCATCAGGAAGGCGACAATCCTCATGCAAATAACAACACTGACCAAATGATGAATGATGGAATGTTCAGATGTTTTATGCAATTCATACAACATCAGGCGAGAGAGGCTCTTGTCCAAAATATAGGTGGAAACACTAAAAACTCTCGGGCGGTCACCGCTAAGCAGTTCAAGGAGCTGGGACCAAGCAGATCACCAAGATATTTGATGTCTTGGGATGCGCTGTGACGCCCCAAAATAGGTATACAACACCCATTCTGAGTCGCCAAAATACATGGTATAGAAACAACTACATCTTTACTGTTACAACATAAGAACTGTGAGTTTAAATACAAATATTGTCATCTAGACAATATCCACACTCAAATAAGTCCTCATCACAATTATTGATATATTATTTCACAAAAATGATGAGGACTACTAAAATAACTTCTAGAACCATCATTCCATACCCCGACTAGTACTCGCTACATTCTCGCCTCTTGAGAAAAATGGAACAAAAAAGAAAAGGGTGAGCTCAACTAGCCCAGTAAAGAACATTATGACTAAGATAATACAGAACAAATTATCGTTAGTCTTCAACAGGGAAAAATCTAATAGAATACAATAGACAACAAGTTTTAAATCAATAACTGCAGCGGAAACAGCAAACCATTAGAAGAGTCAAGTAGAGAATGAGTTCTACTATCTTTTAAGATTTAAAAGTCCATCTTCAATATTTTATCCCTGTAACAACAATCAATAACCAACTTTAATCAAATATTCATCTTTACACTACAGGCCAAAGATATTCATTTATATCACCAGTCGGTCATGTTCATCTCAACACCTGTTCATCTTTGCACTACGGGCCAAAGATATTCATCAGTTAATCATTCATCTTTGCACTACAGGCCAAAGATATTCAGTAATATCATCATTTAGGACTGAGGATGATGAAAAATATCTTAAAGAAAACGAATCCAGTGAAACAAAATAACAAATATTAAGGATTCGTATTTCGATTTTTTCATGTCCAAAAATACCTTATAATTATTCATAGTGAAGTAAAATTCAAGAATGATCAAAACATGGATACAATCAAAGCTAGTACCCAGAATATATATTTTGGACGAAAAGAAGAAAATTTCATTTTTTGGTGAATAGTAACTCGTGAATAGTAACTCATGAATAGTAACCCCGACGTGAAAAGTTCTAAATTTGATAAAAATTTCCAACCAATATTTCAGCATAATGATATTGAAGAAAATAATATCATTTTTGAATAAAATAACATCCCTTACCTCGTAAATACAGTACTTTTGGTCGGAATACCGGTATAAGGCTGAAAGAAACTTGCTCTGATGAATAGAAACTCTCAAAGTATCTAAATACTCATAAAATACATTCAATAATCTAGAGAGAGAAAGAGAGAAAACTTAAGCACCTATTTATAGAAAAATGCTAGTAGAACGCCAAAGGAGACTAAATAATAAAATATTATTATTACAAAACTCATTTCTACGCATGCCTAAAGACCAATTCAGCCACCAGCCATCCTTGACCCAAATTAGCAGCCCACATGTGTTAGAATAAAAGTGGGTCCCACCCATAATTAATAAAAATTATTTTATTTTCCAAAACTTCAATAATTTATAGAAAATAACCCTTTTATCAGAAAATTCGAATCTCGCGATTTTTTATAGGAAATTCAATTCTCTACAACTTTACAGAAGAAAGTTTTTCCAAATTCCAAACAGAAATTGACCGAAATCCATAAACGGGCGATTTTACAGGCTATAATCAAATTTCAGTCAAGAAATGAGGTCCACCGACACACAAAACATGTGTTAATCATTTAATACAACAAAAAAATACTCTTCCTCCTCATATACTCATATATCCCACATTCATTGTAAAACTATCACTATTATTATATTATTAAATATATATAATAAATTATTTTATCAGAAAAGATAAAATATTATTTTTTTAATAATTGTCACTTAAAAAATTTTCTCTATCTATATCCACATAAAATTAATATTTTTCTCATCATATAAATCAATAATTAATTATTCACAAATAATATTACAGAATCACAGTACTGACAACCAGGCCGTTCCCACGAAAGAGTGGGCTTTCCAATAAGGATTTCTCCTTACTGGCGCGCAATTAGATGACCAAACCTCTCCTTAGACAGAACTTTCTAGACATTGCCAATAATGTTATCTAATAATATTATTCAAATAATATGAATTATTGATCTGATAATGGGAAATACTGTGTAGTGACAATTATTAAAATAACAGTAATATAAAATGTCAACGCAACAATTATTGAATCAATAAAATAAAATACTGAACATTAATTACTGTAACCATTATTGAGTAGTGCCTTCTTACATAAGAATCAATAATTGGTGCAATACAGTGTGCTATTGTGCAACAACGCGTATTATTTTGTTTTAACCACCGGGTATTCCAACAGTATTAACGGTAACAACTACGCCGTTATTTATAAACAACTTATACTTGTCATTTTTTTCATCCAATCGCTTTCCGTTATGGGGCCCACAAAAGACTGCGTCGTCGTACGAATATTCCCCGACAGAAAGAATACTCCACGACCAAACGAATATTCCCCGACAACAATGAATATTTTATAACCACCTGCTTATTTGAAATATTTGCGCATTTTACCCATAACTAACCTCGTTAATCAATTTAAACTTACTATTTCAAAATAATAAATAGAGGGAATTTAAATTTCATTTATTAATAATTTGGGGTCTTACAACCTCCCCTTCTTATGAAATTTCGTCCTCGAAATTGACGTACGTACCTGGTGTTTCGAAAAGATAAGGATACCTCGCTTTCATTTCCGTTTCTAACTCCCAGGTCATTTCCTCAATAGCATGGTTTCTCCACAAAACTTTAACTTGTGGTATGACCTTCGTGCGTAGGACATGCTCCTTTCTATCCAAGATCTTGACAGGTACCTCTTCGTACGTTAAGTCTTCAGCTATCTCGTCCGGTTCTAACTCAATAACGTGGTCTGTGTAAGACCCCAACTTATTAATGAATAAAATCAAATTTTCTCTAAATATTATTGTGGATAATAAGGGGTTAATTTGATATAATACTTTGGTTATGGGTGAAATGTGCAAATTTTGCAAAATAAGCAAGTGGTTATAAAATTTTTATTTTTGGTCGGTGAATATTCGGTTGGTCGTGGAATATTCTTGCTGTCGGGGAATATTCGTACGACGACGCAGCCTTGTGTGGGCCCCATAACGGAAAGCGATTGGATGAAGAAAAGGACAAGTATAAGTTGTTTATAAATAACGGCGTAGTTGTTACCGTTAATACTGTTGGAATACCCGGTGGTTAAAATACAGTAGCACACGGTATTGCACCAATTATTGATTCTTACGTAAGAAGGCACTACTCAATAATTGTTACAGTAGTTATTATTCAATATTTTATTTTATTGATTCAATAATTGCTGCGTTGATATTTTATATTATTGTTGTTTCAATAATTGTTGCTGCACAGTATTTTCATTTATCAGATCAATAATTCATATTATTTGAATAATATTATTAGATAACATTATTGGCAATGTCTAGAAAGTTCTGTCTAAGGAGAGGTTTGGTCATCTAATTGCGCGCCAGTAAGGAGAAATCCTTATTGGAAAGCCCCCTCTTTCCTGGGAACGGCCTGGTTGTCATAAATGTGATTCTGTATATATTATTTGTGAATAATTAATTATTGATTCATATGATAAGGAAATATTTATTTTATGTGGATATAAATGAGGGATATATTTTTGTGGTTAAAAATGAAGGAGTTAATGTTGAGGTTTTTGTCAGTATTTTTGTCGGAATGAAGGTATTAAAAATCAGGGTTTTTGAGATAGTTTGCGGGGGTTATAATTTTTAATCCGACCGTTGGATCGTGGTAATTTTTGGATATGTTATACATAAATAAGTTGAGTATATGTCCACAAATTTTGAACCGTTAAAAATGAACGTATGATTTATTACGAATTTTACAAGATGACTGGTTCAGAAATTGTTGAATTTTCGGAGTTTATCATTTTGGTGGAAAATTCTAGAATTGGTGGGCCCCACTTGTGGTTGGTGAAGAAATGTGCTGAATTATATTTCAAATGTGGTGGGTGGGAATAGTAGCAGGTAAAGCCATCAGGTTGCAGGTCAAACCTACCAAAATTTTCCTATAAATAGAGGGCTAAGTTAGAATTGAAAATCACACACCAGAAACAAGTTTTCTCTCTTTCTCTCTCTAGATTATTGAGTGTATTTTGTGAGTATTTAGATACTTTGAGAGTTTCTATTCATCAGAGCAAGTTTCTTTCAGCCTTATACCGGTATTCCGACCAGAAGTACTGATATTTTGAGGTAAGGGATATTATTTTCTTCTTAATGATATTATTTTCTTCAATATCATTATGCTGAAATATTAATATGAGTTTTTATCAAATTTGGAACTTTTGTGTCGGAGGTTACTATTCACGTATACGGCACTATTCACGAATACGGCACTATTCACCGAAAAATAAAATTTTCCCTTTTTGTCCAAGATGTCTATTATGGTTACTATCTTTGATTGTATCCATGTTTTGATCTTTATTTTTGAATTCTGCTTCACAATTGATTATTATGAAGTATTATTGATCTTGGATAAACTGTTATACGAATCCCTACTATTTGTCCTTCTGTCTCATTGGATTCGTTCTCTTTAAGATATTTTTCATCATCCTCAGTCCTAAATGATGATATTACTGAATATCTTTGGCCTGTAGTGCAAAGATGTATAATTACTTGATGAATATCTTTGGCCTGTAGTGCAAAGATGAACAGGTGTTGAGATGAACATGACCGACTGATGATACAAATGAATATCTTTGGCCTGTAGTGCAAAGATGAATATTTGGTTAAAGATGATTATTAATTGATGTTACAGGGATAAAATATTGATGATGGACTTTTAAATCTTAGAAGATGTAGAATTCTTTCTCTACTTGACTCTTCTAATGGTTTGCTGTTTCCGCTGCAGTTGTTGATCTAAAACTTGTTGTCGATTATATTTTATCAGATTTTTCTCTGTTGAAGACTAACGATAATTTGTTGTATATTATCTTAGTCATAATATTCTTTACTGGGCTAGTTGAGCTCACCCTTTTCCTTTTTGTTCCATTTTTCTTCTCAGGAGGTGAGAACATAGCAGGATCTAGTCGGGGTATGGAGTGATAGTTCTAGAAAGATGTATTAACAGTCCTCACTATTTCTGTAAAATAGTGTTTGAATAATTGTAATGAGGATTTATTTGGGTGTGGATATTGTCTAGAAGACAATATTTGTATTTAAACTCACAGTATGTGTTGTCGTATTTTGCACGACAATTGTATTATTGAAGTTGTAGTTTGCTTTCTGTACCATGTATTTGGCGACTCAGAATGGGTATTGTATACCTATTCTGGGGGCGTCACAGTCTGGGTCTTTCACATATTTACGTAACACAGATATATGAAAAACATTATGAACACGAGACATACTTGGAGGTAACGCGAGTCTATAGGCCACATTTCCTACTCGGTCAAGAATCTGAAATGGACCAATAAATCGTGGATTGAGCTTTCCTCTCTTCTCAAATCTTATAACTCCTTTCCATGGAGCCACACACAACAATACATGATCCCCAATGTCAAATTCCACGTCCTTTCGATGAAGATCCGCATAACTCTTTTGTCGATCTTGTGTCGTTTGTATACGTTGTCGAATCGTTTGGATCTTCTCTGTAGTCATTCGTACCAACTCTGGTCCTAGCAACGTTGTTTCTCCCACCTCATCCCAACATACTGGAGAGCGACACTTTCGTCCGTATAATGCTTCAAATGGGGTCACACCTATACTTGCCTGATAACTGTTATTGTAGGAGAATTCCACCAATGGTAGGTACTTATCCCAACTCCCTTTGAAATCTAGGACACAAAGTCTTAATAGATCTTCAAGGGTTTGAATAGTCCTCTCTGATTGTCCGTCCGTTTGAGGATGGTATGCCGAACTAAATCGTAAATCTGTGCCCATAGCTTTTTGCAAGCTAACCCAAAATCTTGAAGTAAATCTTGGGTCACGATCCGAAACTATGGATACTGGCATGCCATGCAGTCTCACAATCTCATCTACGTATATACGAGCAAGACGTTCAAGGGAATAAGTCTCCCGTATCGGCAAGAAATGAGCAGACTTAGTTAATCTATCAACAATAACCCAAATAGCATTTATGCCTTGAGAAACTGTGGGAAGACCCGTAACGAAATCCATGGTAATGTGTTCCCACTTCTATTTCGGAATCTCGAGTGGTTGCAATGGACCCTTTGGCACTTGATGTTCCGCCTTTACACGTTGATAAGTTAAACACCTCGAGATAAACTTTTCAATCTCTCTCTTCATATTATTCCATCAAAATGTATGTCGAAGATCACGATACATTTTGGTACTTCCAGGATGGATTACAAATGGTGTATTGTCTGCTTCCATCATGATCTTGTACTTCAAATCAGAATCGTTAGGAACACAAAGTCTGGAGTGGACTCGAAGTATTCCTTCTTCATCGATTCTTGCTTCTGGAATAACACCTTCTTGCACTTTCTTCTTCATACGCATCAGCTCTGGGTCTGTGGTTTGAGCAACTTTAACTTTGTCAATTAAAGTTGGTTCTATGCGTATACTTGACATCATCGCACTCGTTCCTGCATATGATCTTCTGCTCAACGCGTCTGCTACCACGTTTGCTTTTCCAAGATGGTATTGAATAGTGTGGTCGTAATCTTTCAACAACTCGAGCCAACGTCGTTGCCGCATGTTGAGTTCTTTTTGAGTGAAGAAATATTTGAGGCTTTTATGGTCTGAATAAATCTCCACTTTCTCCCCATATAGATAGTGCCTTCAGATCTTTAGCGCGAAAACGACTGCTGCCAACTCTAGATCATGAGTAGAATAATTTCTCTTATATTCTTTAAGTTGTCGCGAGGCATAGGCTATAACTTTTCCACGTTGCATGAGAACACATCCTAGCCCTTTGCCTGAAGCATTGCTGTAGATAACAAATCCATCCGAACCAGATGGTATGGTCAAAACAGGTACCGAATGAGTCTCCTCTTCAGCTCTTGAAAACTCTTCTCGCATTCCTCGCTCTATACGAATTTGATATCTTTCCGAGTTAACGGGGTAGTGATTCGAGAAAACCCTTCCACGAATCTCCGATAATAACCAGCTAAGCCCAGAAAGCTATGTACTTCGGTCACCGTCTTTGGTTGCTCCCAACTTTGTATTGCTTCAATCTTCGACGGGTCAACAGATACTCCATGTTTTGACACCACGTGCCCTAGGAATGCCACTTCCTCAAGCCAGAACTCGCATTTCTTCAACTTAGCATATAACTTGTTTTCACGCAGCCTTTGGAGTACCAGCTTCAAATGATGCTCATGATCTTCACGGCTTTTGGAATATATGAGGATGTCATCAATAAAGACAACAACGAACTGATTCAAATAATCATTGAATACTCGGTTCATCATATCTATGAAAGCCACAAGAGCATTAGTCAATCCAAAAGACATGACTAGGAATTCATAATGCCCGTACCGAGTTCTGAAGGCAGTCTTTGGAATATCCTCAGTTTTAACCTTCAGCTGATGGTATCCAGAACGAAGATCGATCTTTAAAAAGAATTGTGCTCCTTGTAACTGGTCAAACAGGTCATCAATACGAGGTAGCGGATACCTATTCTTAATAGTGACATGGTTTAATTCCCGGTAATCAATATAAAGTCGCATACTCCCATCTTTCTTCTTTACAAATAAAACAGGAGCACCCCAAGGAGATGTACTAGGACGAATGAAACCGATGTCCAACAACTCTTGTAGTTGGACCTTTAACTCCTGAAGTTCAATAGGAGCCATTCAATATGGGGCTTAGAAATGGGCTTTGTACCAGGTTCAAGATCAATAAAGAATTCAATTTCACGTTCCGGGGGTATACCGGGAAGTTCTTTAGGAAATACGTCAGGAAAGTCAATAACAAAAAGAATATTATTCAAATTTGACGTGTCTTTATTCAAATCCATAACATGGGCTAAGAAAGCTTGACATCCATTTTTTAATAAACGAATGGCTTTATGGCTTGATATAACAGGGATGATTTTAATGACTTAGTTGCTTGAATTCGTACAACAGGTTGTTAGGAATATGAAAACTAACAACCTTACGAAACAATCAATTTTGGCATGATGAGTAGTGAACCAATCAATCCCTAAAATCACATCAAAAGTAAGTATCTTTAAAGAGATAAGGTCAACAGGTAATGTGATGTTGCCAACTTGGATCAAACAAGATTTATAACAGTGGATGTGATGAAAGTTTCTCCTAACGGAGTCTCCACAGATAAATCAAAGTCTAACTTCTCCAGAGTCAAGTTTAAACGTTGAGCACAAGCAGGAGAGATAAAAGAATGGGTAGAACCGGTATCTAATAAGGTTTAAACTTCGCAAGAATTTATGATTAGCTTACCCGTGATCACCTCGTTTGGGTTCCTCGCATGTTGACCAGTCATGACAAACGCTCTTCCAGGAACCGTTGACTTTATCTTTTCTGGGGCAGCTTTTTGAGTCACCATCCCCGCTGGACTTGGTTTTGCTACAGTGCAATCTCGAGCGATATGTCCTTCCTTTCCACAATTATAACATACATTAAACTGTTGTGGGCAGTTTGGGCTGATATGTCCTTCTTTTCCGCACTTATAGCATATAACCGGTGGTCGTTCTCCTCCCTTGGAACCAGTTGTTGCTGGTGCTGACGTCTTCGTATTGTCATTGTTGAATCTCCTCTTTTTAAAATCTCCTCCCGACTCGCTTCTTCTATTTTCATAGCCACGATTACCACCTGAGTGGTTGCCGTTCTTGTCTGTATTTTTCTTTCTCCGCTGGTTATCATTGTTCTGATGACTGCTGTCACCGATATGATCCTGGTCGTGGTACCATCAGTTGACCGTACTCGTTATCTCGCTCTCTAATAACTGAGCCTTGTTGACATACATCTGAATAGAGAGAAAATTTATGAGAAATGAGATATTGACGTATGCCGAGTTTCAACCTCTCAGAAACATCCTCGTCATCGTTCCTCA
>CM029020.1:19700431-19858789 GCA_016801055.1 Panax notoginseng
GAAATCAGTCAAAAAATATTTGCACCTATAAACGTCTGTCTGAAGAGATTTAAGAGTTCTGTCATGACATTTGTATTGGTGATGTCATTGTTAATAGCACTTCATACTTAGGGTTGAAACCATCATATGAAGTATATTCCCTCTTCTTACAAATCATTCAGTATTCTAAAAATCCCCGCCTAGGTCAGCCTAGGCACTAGGCTCCCCCTTGGCGCCCCGCCTAGGCGTTAGCCCTCCCTGGGGCCTCGCCATGGCACTAGGCCCCCTGACGCTTCACCTAGGCCCAAGGCGGCAGAAAAATTCCTCCAAAAAATTAGGCGGGGCATAGGTGGGGTCTAGGTGGTGAGATTTCTTTTATTTTAATAACTACTCAAATCAGATCTTAATATATTTATTTTTTTAATAATTTACCATATTCATAATACATGTTATAGCATATCAAATCACAAAAAAAGTGAATAATATCAAGTCAAAATGGATAATTTTATTATAGTTGTAATTTTTCGAACTTGTACCAACTTCAAATTATATAAATGATGATACATTTGTAATATTTACTTTAATTCAATATAATTCTTAAATTTATGTTTAGTTTCTTAAGTTTTAATATTGCATTAAGTTTTTGAAATTTTATTATTTAATAGCAATCTTGTTTATGAATAAAACTAATACGTTAAAAATATGTTTGAACTTTGAACAATTGCATGTTTGTGTTTAAAATTTGACATTAGCAATATGGATATGTGTTTGAACTTTAAGCAAATGCCTTTATTATCTTTATTATAGATTGTTTTACTTTATATTATTATTTTGTTTGGATAAATGTAAAATAAAATATTAAAATTGGCTTAAAATAAAATATCCCGCCTAGGCCCCGCCCAGGCCCCGTAGGCGCTAGACTCCCCTCGGCCTCCCGCCTAGCGCCTTTTAGAACATTGAAATCATAACAGCCATGAAAATGCATTATTTATGTTGTGCCATCAATATCAATGCTTTGGAAGGATGCAATGTAACTTTTACAACTTGCAACTGATATATGATTACTTATTGCCCAATTATGGTTTCTATACTGCACGTGATTTACCTTCTGAAGGTAGCAGAATTGTTTGCGTTGCATATCAACTTATAACTGTCAATAGTTCCATAAGTATGAAATAAAGTGAGGCGTAGTTGTAATTTTGAATAGCTACGCTGACCTGGATGTACTGTGCTGCAGTGCGCTCCCGAAGATCATAAAGACTGGATTTTCAGCAATTAATCTCATATACTTTTTCACAGCAGGTCCAGATGAGGTATAATGTAACCTTGTTTTTTGTTATTAGTAGTTTTTTTGTATTGTATAAAGTGAAGCTACATATAAACCTCTTTTGTACAACTGATCTTGTATCCCTTCATGTGGCACATCTCATTTTTTTATTATTGAAATCAAGGTTATTGAATACATTGATTAAATTGTGGACATTACCTTTTCGCATGGCCAAAATTTCAGCAGTTGTACTAATTGTGCTGTTTGGGATATGATGTCCTTCTTCTTCTTCAAACCCCCCCCCCCTCGATTTGGTGCTGCTATTTTTCTTGTCAAGCATTGTTACCATTGTGCATTCGACAAACTTCTGGCCTATGTTATTGTGAATCTGTTGCCTGATGTGATAGTGATCGTCTTTCTTCCAGGTAAAGTGCTGGCAAATTCGACGACAAACAAAGGCTCCTCAGGCTGCAGGAGCAATTCATACTGATTTTGAAAGAGGGTTCATTTGTGCTGAGGTGATTTGTTGCATGATTTTCTTTTTGAACTTGATCACTGTTGCCCTGCATCTCTACAAAATTGGTTACTGGGCAGCAGTTTGCTACAAAGTTGCAAAATAAGTAAAATTTTTATTTTTATTTTGACAAATAAAGCTGCAAAGTTCTATAATGTTTTATATATTGTTGATTTATTTTTTTCTTTCATTTCCTCTTATTGTCGGAAATCACCCAACTTTTACTCTCCACTATACTTTATTACTGACTTAATATGGTAATGATCGACAGGTAATGAAATTTGAGGATCTAAAGGAACTTGGTAGCGAGTCTGCAGTGAAGGTACCTATTTCTTCTCTATTATTAGTGTGCTCTTTTTTTTTACAAATATATAAAACCAATGTTTTAACTTTTACGTGTCAAAATCTAAATAACTTAAATAACATAAGCAAATGATTTTTGTTGGGTCAAAATTCTTTTGGTTATAGTATAATTTGACTTTAATAATTTATCTTGCTTGTCTTATCTTATATATTTAAATGAATGGTGGTCGTAGACTAAAGGGCTATTTGATAAAATTGAATGAAATGGTCCTGAATGGCTGAATGAAATAGAAACTCTGATTGATAATTGAACACTTGATGAATAAAAGTGTTTGATAATTATTTGTCTGAGTCATTTAAATGAAGGTATTTTCCCATTTTAACCCCCTTTTTAATAATATATATATATACACACACTGTCACTCACGTATCAAATTATTATTAATGAACTTTAAAACATGTAATAATAAATTTTATAATCTAAAATATATTATTTTTCAAATATAATAATCAAATACATCAATGTCAAGTATAATAATACTCCATTCGTTCCAAAATATAAGATGGTTATTGAATTTTTGAAAGTCAATTTTAGATATTTTAATTTTGTAATATATTTGTTAATAATCAAATAATACATCAATATCAAGTATAATAATACTCCATTCGTTGCAAAATTTAAGATTGTTATTAAAATTTTAAAAATTAATTTTAGACATTTTAAATTTACAAAATATTTTTATTTTTTAAATATAATAATACAATTATACAAAGTACATCAATATAAAATATAATAATACCCCCTCTCAATAACATAACATCATTATTATTTTTTGGCTTAAATATACATTATTATCCTAAATTATTGACCTTTTTTCACTTTGATGATCGACCTTTTAATTTTTTTAATTAGATGATTAAACTATTACTTTTTTTCATTTCAGTCCAATTTAAGTTGTCAGGTCATAAATTAATTACATGACGTGTGGCATATGTGCTTGTGTGTTAAAAGAAAGGCAGTTTTGAATTTTCTTAAATCAATTTTTTGGTCTGAAAGGGTAAAAATATAATACTAATATAATATTAATCGAAATAATAATAATAAATAAATAAATCAAATCCCATATCTTCACTTCTCAGATCTCTCATACGTACCCAATGATTTCAACCAAACGCCACCCAAAGCCACAATTAATACCATCTCTGCATATACCCAAATCATATATACCCAAATTCAAAAAAAGAAAAAGCGGATCAAAATCATGTATTGTCCAAACTTAGCAAACATAAGATGGCTTGGGTACTTCAATCGACACAAGTAAAATAAAGCAAGTAACAATCTCTTCTATGGCAAAATAGAAGGTCGGCGACGAATCTGTACCGTTGCGGTACCGTTGCTTCTTCTTCTACTCCTTTTTTTTTGTAATCTTTTCTCGGATCAGATTGGTAAAATTTATAACTAGCAACGATTGTGGAAGCACAGAGAGTTTTGGGGGTGACTATGAAATTTGGGGTTTTTTTTTCATGGCGTATGGGTTGTGAAGAACGTGGACAATGAAAGTAAGGTTCATGCAATTGGATTTTGTTACCTTTTTTTACAGATCTGGGTAAGATTTAGGGTTCTATTTTAGAAGCAAAAAAGAGGAAGAAAGTTGTAGATTTATGAATATTTTTATTTTTTAAAACAAAAAGTAGTAGAAGAATTATAATGATGCTTGAGTTTTTTTTTGGGCAAAGATGGGTGTGTGGAATATTTGGTGTGGATTGTGGTAGAAAGCGGCAGAAGATTTTGATAGGGCTGATGTGTAGCTTCCATTGAAGAATGAAGAGGAATGATTTTAAGGATATTTTTCATGTTTGATTTTATTAGATTTAATGTTAGATATTTGATGATGGTTTGACATATTTGCCCTTTAATATTTAATAAATATGAAACTTTATTTTAAATAATATTATTTAATTACACCATAAGTATTTATATGCCTAGTCAGCGGGATACGTCATCAATTTATGATGTGACAACTCAAATTGGACCGAAGTGGAAAAAATTAATAGTTTAATCATATAATTGAAAAAAATTAAAGGGTTGATCATCAAAGTGAAAAAGGTCAATAGTTTAGGGTAGTATTTTATTTTTAAACCTTAATTTTTTAAAAGTTATCGTTAGATATTTTTTAACTTAAAATTGGTATAAGTTCATTTAATTTTAGTAAATACAAAATACTAATATTCATGAAATTTATTGTTTTATAATTGAGAATAAATCATATTTCAAATTATTTTTTAGAAAGTTAATAATTATTTTATATTATAACGAAGAGAGTGCTAAAATTGATAACATAATATTAATATATATTATGACATGTGATGAATACAACAGTATACAATATTTTACATCTATTTTTTTGACTTTATATTTTAGTGCAACTCATTTAATACTTGTTCATCTTTTTTTCTCTCTTTCCTAAAAATATTTAATTTTGGTGCAACATAAAGCATATGGGTATGCACGTAAAAAATCCATTCAGCTACCCCGCTTACCGAATCAGCCGGCATTATGATGCTTATTAGGTCAGCACTATTAAGAGCTATTCATATTTTTAATTTTACAAAACAAACAAGCTTAATGACATTTCTTATTCGTTCAGCACCATTCAGACTCAAAAGTAGTTATCAAACACCCTCTAAGTGGTGCTTAAAGATGGTGGTGGTTATTAAAATGATGTGTCACGCATTAGTTTTGTTTTTGACAAACAGCAAGTCATTTATTCTTCTTGAATTGTAGATAAATATTTTATCCAATAGTAGCAGTGGTAGTTTACCCCGTCCCAAAACATAGAAGGTTTTTATGAAAAGTTTGAC
Organism: Panax notoginseng; assembly: GCA_016801055.1. Lineage (NCBI taxonomy): Eukaryota > Viridiplantae > Streptophyta > Magnoliopsida > Apiales > Araliaceae > Panax > Panax notoginseng. Next base: position 19,705,357 of record CM029020.1, read on the forward strand.
TCTTGACATAATCAGTCGCCAATATAACAAATTTATGAAAATACAATGAGGTGTGATATTGTGATTTGGAAGTTACTCGGTTTGGAATGTTAAGGTTGGGGCATTTGCTTACATTTGCATTTGGACTGGTTCTAATATTTGATAATTTGTATACCATCTGTAGTTCATAAAACACTTTTTAAGTAAACAAATACACGAACATTTTTATTTATATCTGATACATGATTGGATGATCTTCTTTGGATATCCTTCTTGAAGGAGTAAACATCGACACTAGTCTCTACGAGTAGAATGGACATACTAGCACTTTTCTACTGTTTTTGACCTTATAGAAATACTGCATAATTTCTCTGCATTACTTTACAGGCTGCAGGGAAGTATAGACAAGAAGGGAAGATGTATGTGGTCCTAGACGGAGACATTATCTTCTTTAAGTTCAATGTTTCTGGTGGTGGGAAGAAGTGAGATACACATCCCTATAGGCGTCAAGGTTAAAGAACTGTGTTTTCATCATTATATTATGTAATTTCTATGCGACAAATCTTTGAGTTGTAACTACTCTTTTATCCATTAAATGTCCTTACTATGCTGATATGTTTTGTCAATTACTCAATTGTTAGAGAAACCAATTTATAATAGTAGCAGAATTTCCCCTACTTGATCAAGCAGATTTTGTTAGTACCAATCAACTTCATTTTGCTAGTAGTGACTACAATGCACAGCTCCATCTTAATGAACTACACTGTAACGCTGCCACCGGGATGGCGGTGTCAACCCTCCATTGCTGCCACTAACTATAGCACTCTGCCAAAACTGTTCACCACTACTATAGATGTTCTTCTACCAGATGTAATGATTAGTTGATGTATGGCATAGCCTTGCTGAAAGGTTGAGGGTTTCTTCTATAAATGATACCTCCTCCTCGGCTCCGTTTGAAAATAATACAGATATGAATAATGACGTGTTTTCGTTCTATGTTTATTCTTAAAATTCTACTACATTGTGTCGTTTTACACAGGTATTTTTGTTTTTAGTATTATTTTGTTCTTTTGGTTGCCTCTTAGAAGTTAGAAACAGGAAGGGGTTCATAAGATTCATATCAGTTGATGATTGCTCTCTATTCTCATGCTGCCCTACTTCCAGAACATATGAAACAGACAGACCTAGTGCAGGAACATTTTAGTGTGGGGTCTTATTATCCTTTTTATGAAGTGGATGGATGATTATGATGTAAAGCCATAGGCCACAATATTTGAAAGAATCGTCAACCAACAATCCAAGTCAAAATGGGAGAACCAGGAAAAAAACCGAATTGAAATACTAGGAGCCTGAAGTTTTATTCATTTATTTATTTATTTTATACAGGAAGGCAAAATGTAAAAGTTTGGACTTCAATAATGTCTCCGTCCGTAACAACCGATTGTTATAGACACTATTTTTGCAACTTTGATCCTAGCCGTTGATTGTGATAATAAAAGGCTTAGATTAGAATTAATTTTTCTCCTCTAGCGGCAGTAACATCCCTTCTAGCGACATGCTTGGACTTAACTGCCGCTAGAAGCTCTAGCGGCAGGAGATTTGGTTTTTTTTTTTGTAGCGGCAGGAGGTAATTGGAGTTGACGCTACGTAATCAAACACATCAATTTTTAGGCCCTTATAAAAACATACAAAATTTTAGTTTCCTCAAACATATCAAAATCTCATAGATATATTTTATTTTTTAGTTAATTTATGAAATACTAAAATTTTAAAAGTAACAAATATAATAATAAATAGTATCATATTAATTGTACACAATAATTTTGTTCGATATAATTTATTTAATTTTAATTCAAATAAACGTAATTATTGTTATTATTATATTTGTTACTCTTAAAATTTTTCCCCCTTGTTCAACGACTAACATTAGGGAAAGGAGGGAGTATTATTTTTGGACCAAGTTTTAATACTTCCCTATCACTATCATGCCATTATAACTCCATTTGTTTTCCCAGACAGTAAAAAACTCAACTGTCGTACTAGTTGTACACAAAAAGGGTTTACTCAGGGGTCAATCATAACATCATTTAACATTAAAATTGTTTGGTGCTGATTAATTTTCTTGCCAAATCATGAAGCTTTTTGACCTGTAAAATTAAAAATTAAAAAGTGACAAATTCTTTTCTATGAGAGGCTGGCCCAGAATTTATAAATCATGGATGGAGTATCTGCATTCCACAAAAAGTTTCATTTTGTAGGCCTTTTGTCTATTTCTAATATTTTTAACAATTGGATTGTGTTGATTTTACAAAAAGGTTAGGATTTAGGATAAATGAGGTTGTAATATACATAATAAAATGAGATTTATAAGTTTTTTAATATTTTATGTGACTTTGTCCTTACTCATCTCACTCTCTCTCTCTCTCTCTCTCTCGTTGAGTAGGAATTTTTTGGTGTTGTTATTATAATTATTCTACAAAATTATTATTAATACATTTTTATGTTTTTGTTTTAAGACTTGATCTAATAATTAACTAGATCACACAATGGATTGCTAGAAGCGAGAGGACCACTCTCTTCGTGCATGACGTGGATGGTTAACTTTGAAGTTCGGTTAGTATAATAAATTAATTAATTGATCATTACAATATTAACATATAAAAAGAGAAATTATCTCGTACAAAAAACCTCCAATTATACAAACAATGCTCTCAAGTCTAAGAAGCAAGTAGGGCCCACAAAGAACACGTGTCATCTTTTGGATGGTGGCCCTAACTCCTAAACAGTGATTTCATAGGGTCCCATTGCCCAATCCCCATCTCATTATGCCCTCTCCAACGTCCTCACCAACATTACCTCAGGCTATAGATACAGAATTTATATACAAAGACACAAGCCCTAGTCAAAAGGGCAGAGGTGGGCCCGGTCTCATTTGGTACTGGCCACACTACCCCATGCTCTGCTCTTCTTCACTTCACTACTCACTAGTAGCATCATTTCCCAATAAAAGGACCTCAATGTATCTTAAACTAGATTTAACACAACCTTTGACGTCCACTATATCAAGATTCTTCACTTTTTGGAGGTTAAATCACCCTTTTTAGAGATAATTCCACCCCAAAAACCACATCATTTCCCGCTTTTTTCTTTTCTTTTCTTTTCTTTTCCCATCGGTAATTTTTGACAGATTATAGTAATTTAACGGGGGTAGTTAAAGAAATCCTCGAACAATGGAAAAAGTTGGAATATTTAAGAGGGCTTCTAAATAACCAGACAAAATTACAATAAGATACCCCTTCGGGTTCATAATACTAATTGTCTAGAAAAATTTTGTTCTAATTTATTTACCGTTTATAATTTTTTAAGAGAATAAATAATTTATTTTTCTATATTATTCCTAACTTTTATCATTCTCCTAATAAATTTTCTCTCTTATATTAATAGAACTTTAAAGGATAATGATGAAATTTTATATAAATTTTAATTTTTAAATGATACTTCATTCGTTCATAAAATATTATCGTTTTAGAAGAAAAAATTTGTTTCAATTTATTTGTCGTTTACAACTTTTTAGAATAATAAATTATTTACTTTTCTATATCATTCATATTTTTTCTCATTATTTCAAAAAATTATTTCCCTTGTATTAATAATTTTTAATTTCCCATAAAGGATAGTGATAAAATTTCAAATAAATTTTAATTATTAAATAATAATATTAAATAATTTCTTAATTCATATATAAAAATCTTAATAAACAATAATTTTTTAAAAATAAAAATAATAGAATTAAATAACTTTCTTAATTCATTCATGAATGTTATTATACAAGCCCGGTAGTAAAAATTAAGGATTTTGTAGAGTACACCGTCTTTTTTCTTTAAAGAGAAGAATGTGATGGTTAGGCATTTCTTTTATGGTGTTTTTTTTCTTTCTTGTGAACATTTTGAAAAAAGGATTTGCACTTTGTACTGAAATTGCCAGAAGTTTTGGGGTTTTAAGTAACTAAACTCTGCTTTGTTAGAGAAAGTATCTGGGTCCATTTTTCTCACTTGTCAATTTGGTGAAATGGCAGTTTTGAAGGTCCATTTACTCCATTTATCATGGGTTTGTTGTATATGAATGTTCTGAGGCTCTGAGCTTGTTTGCAGAATATGTGCAACAAACTTTGATGCTCACATAGTCTGATAGTCACATGTTTAGGCAAATCTGTAAGTACATTTACAAAGCTTCTATCTTTGCAAGAGAGAGGCTTTATCTGCTGAAACCCTTGAATTAATTTGAGAGGGACCCATTGTAGAGACATTGTTCACACAGCTGGGTTTGGTAAGAAATTACTGTGCCTTTCTTGCTTAGATCTTTGTAACCAACTCAGTTTGTTTGGCTCATTTTGTGTAGCGTAAAGTGTTCTTGCTGAAGTTGCATTATTACTTTTATTGAAGTAGATTTATTTTTTCGTGGCTCTTGTGACTATTTCCCTTTAAGGTTTTTGAATCTGAGTTTACTGTGATTCTTGGTTCTTTCATATTGCTAATATCCTAAATGGGTGAAGCCATTTTAGGGTATAACCTTAGTTTATGTGTATAGTTTCTGCTGAAAGGTGTGTAACCCCATATTGATTTGTGTAAATTTTCCTACTGAGAGCTCAAAAATCTGTTTGGTACTTGAAACTATACTTCAAAATGTGTTGTGTAAAGCTATTTCCTGGGGTTAGTATGAAGCTATTTAGGCTTTTGGTGGTGACCTTTGTTTTAGAATGCGCCATGGGACAGCTTCCTTCCCAGGACATTTTGGCACTGCTTGAATTCAAGAAGGGAATTACCCATGACCCGACAGGTTATGTGCTTGATTCATGGAATGAGGAGTCTATTGACTTCAATGGGTGTCCTGCATCTTGGAATGGCATTGTTTGCAACGGTGGTAAGGTTGCTGGGGTTGTCCTTAATAACCTGGGTATATCCGCAAACGTGGATTTGAGTGTGTTTTCAAACCTTACAATGCTTGTGAAGCTTTCAATGTCAAACAACTCTATTACTGGAAAAATTCCAAACAGTATAGGTGACATTAAAGGTCTTGAAGATCTTGACATTTCAGACAATCTGTTCTTCTCTTCTTTACCGCCAGAGATTGGTAACTTGGGGAGTTTGCAGAACCTCTCATTAGCTGGAAACAACTTCTCTGGCTCTTTGCCGGATTCAATTTCAGGGCTTAATTCAGTTCAGTCTTTGGACTTGAGTCGTAATTCCTTTACTGGGCCAGTGCCATCATCATTAGCAAAGCTGAATAATTTGGTATATCTTAATCTATCTCTTAATGGGTTTGAAAAGAACATCCCAAAAGGTTTTGAGGCAATTGAAAATTTCAAGGTACTTGACTTGCATGGTAACTTGTTTGATGGTAATCTCAATACAGAATTCTTGCTGCTTACTACTGCAGTTCATGTTGATTTGAGTGGGAATCTGCTTGTGAGTTCTACTTCTCAGCAGCAGAAGTTTCTTCCTGGTCTTTCAGATACTATTAAGTACTTAAATCTTAGTGGTAACCAGCTTACAGGATCTCTTGTTAGTGGGGGTGAGCCACAGGTGTTTGAGAATTTAAGGGTGTTGGATTTGAGCCACAATCAGCTGTCTGGAGATTTGCCTGGATTTAATTTTGTTTACGAGCTCCAGGTCCTCAAACTCAGCAACAACAGATTTTCTGGGCTCATTCCTAATGACCTTTTGAAAGGAGATTCATTGGTTTTAACTGAATTGGATTTGAGCGGCAACAACCTCACAGGTACTCATTTATATACGATCTAAATTTATTGATTTTGAGTTTCTTTGAGATATGTTTCGATGTAGTTAATCATTTCTGGGTTGAGCATTGTTTTGTTGTGTAACAAGAGACCTTTTTTTGATATATATTTTATATAGGAATTCTGTAGTTGGACCTTATAGTTATATTTGTCTTACATACTTTTGTTTGCTACTTCACACATTCTACTACATTTTACAGGGCCAATAAGTATGATCACAGCAACAACTTTACACACACTCAATCTCTCCTCAAATGGGCTATCTGGTGAACTTCCTTTGGTGACTGGAAGCTGTGCAGTACTTGATCTGTCAAATAACCAATTTGAAGGAAATTTAACTAGATTGCTAAAATGGGGAAACATTCAAATTCTTGACCTCAGCCAAAACCGTTTGACAGGGCCCATCCCTGAGGTAACCTCACAATTTTTGCGTCTAAATTACCTCAATCTCTCTCATAATTCTCTAAGTAGTTCTCTCCCTAATGTTATTACGAAGTTTCCAAAGCTTACAATCCTTGATCTCAGTTCTAACCAGTTAAATGGACCTCTTCTACCTACTTTACTGACATTGCCCACATTGCAAGAACTTCACCTAGAAAACAATATACTTGTTGGAAGTGTAGAGTTCTCTCCATCTTCCTCAGATGAACCCAGTCTTCGCATTCTTGATCTTTCTCATAATCAGCTTAAAGGCTATTTTCCTGATGGATTTGGCTCATTGACTGGACTTCAAGATCTCAATCTTGCGGGAAATAATTTCTCTGGTTCTCTGCCAACCTCCATTGGTGGCATCAGCTACCTCAGTTCATTAGATATTTCCCAGAATCATTTTTCAGGTCCGTTGCCAAAGAACATACCCGATAGTCTAGAAAGATTTAATGCATCATACAATGACCTTTCTGGCATTGTCCCAGAAAATTTAAGAAAATTCCCACCAGTTTCTTTCTTCCCTGGAAATTCTGATTTACAATTTCCAAATCCTCCTCCTGGATCAACTCCTGCTCCAGCAGGACATCGGAAAAGGAAACCAATCAAAACAGTTGTCAAAGTGACGGTGATAATTGCTTGTGTAGTTGCTGTGATAATTCTTATCCTGCTTGCCATCTTTATTCATTACATGCGCATATCAAGGAGACCTGTGCCACAACATATTACAAGTAAAGACATCCACAGGCAGGCTCAACAGAATCCTTCTGGCTTGCGTGGAAGAGACAGTGCTGGTGCTGTGGTAGTTTCAACTGAGGACCTTATGACCACACGTAAAGGATCGTCGTCTGAGATAATTAGTCCTGATGAGAAAATGACAGCAATAACGGGATTCTCTCCATCAAAAAACAGCCATTTCTCTTGGTCGCCGGAGTCTGGAGATTCATACACCGCTGACCTATCTAGATTAGATGTAAGGTCACCTGATAGGTTGGGCGGTGAGCTCTACTTTCTTGATGATACAATCTCATTTTCACCTGAGGAACTTTCAAGGGCCCCAGCAGAAGTCTTGGGGAGAAGCAGCCATGGGACTTCCTATAGGGCAACACTGGATAATGGGTTGTTCTTGACTGTGAAGTGGTTGAGAGAAGGAGTGGCAAAGCAGAGGAAGGATTTTGCAAAGGAGGCTAAGAAATTTTCAAATATTAGACATCCAAACGTGGTTGGTTTGCGAGGGTATTATTGGGGGCCCACACAGCATGAGAAACTTATTCTTTCAGATTATATATCTCCTGGGAGTCTTGCAAGCTTTCTCTATGGTAATGTCTCTTCCTTTCTATTCAAACTGTTTCTATATAATCAAACATGTTGGGTGTCGCTAAATATTATTATATTATGCATGCCAAGGCCTGCAAATAGTAAGCAATAATAAGATTAAGGCATAAAGTGAGTTGCTAAACTGTTTCCTTGATTTCCCTGTGAATCTATGCTAATATGCAGCATGCGTTTTTGTACAAGACCATGTAGATTAATGTGGGCCTTTATTGAGAGCACTCCAGTTCTATCTAGTGGGTTGACCAAATAATGTAGAACTGGGGCCTTCGTGATTTTCAAGTGCAGTTTCATAAAAAAATATTAACTGAAGAAGCGCTTACTAATGATTTATATATATTGACCCCATTTTATCCTCTGTTCCATGAAAAGAGTCCCATTTTCAAATTTGTAAATACTAAGGTTGTACTTTTGTTCCATGTTTACTCCTAAAAATAATAAATTGTTAAGTTTAGTAGTGGTTACATGATAATCAAAATTTAAATTTGAACTTGAGGATATTGTTTCATTTTATACTACTATCAATGATAGAAAGACTCTTTATGTGGAACAAAAGAATTGGCCAATGGGACTCTTTTTGTCGAATAGAGATTTGAGAGCATCTCCTCTGTTGTCTGCTACCATGGACCGGAAGAGTTCTTGCTTTTTGATGCTTCTTCACTTTTTGGGTTCAGTCAGCCACATATTTTGTTCCATGATTATTCTTGTATTTGCATATATATCTTGCCTGACTTAACTTTTATCTGCATTGCTGATTAATCGGCATCTGCAGATCGACCTGGAAGAAAGGGTCCCCCGCTATCCTGGGCCCAAAGGCTCAAAATTGCAGTTGATGTTGCACGTGGCCTGAATTATCTCCATTTTGACCGCGCTGTTCCACATGGCAACCTCAAAACAACCAATGTACTATTAGATAGCCCAGGTCTTAATGCTCGTGTTGCTGATTACTGCCTCCACCGCCTCATGACCCAAGCAGGTACTATAGAACAAATTCTTGATGCTGGGGTTTTAGGTTATCGGGCACCCGAATTGGCCGCTTCCAAGAAGCCATTACCTTCCTTCAAGTCCGATGTTTATGCCTTCGGAGTGATTTTATTGGAACTTCTAACTGGAAAATGTGCTGGTGATGTGGTTTCCGGTGATGATGGAGGGGTTGATTTGACGGACTGGGTGAGGCTGAGGGTAACAGAAGGTCGCGGTCCAGATTGTTTTGATGCTGCATTGTTGCCCGAGTGGGTGAATCCAGCTGCAGAAAAAGGATCGATGGAAGTTCTTGGGATAGCACTTCGATGTATACGGTCTGTATCTGAGAGGCCAGGTATCAAGACTATATACGAGGATCTTTCATCTATATAATCTGTTAGTTTAGTTATGCGGGAATCAATAGTTCATTGGCTTCCCTTTTCTTAGTCTGGCATTTTAATCTATTTAGCTTATTTTATTACCATTGTTGTAAAGTTGGGGAATGTGTCTATTTGTAAAAACTTCCCTTTTTTGCTGATGTGCTCTGGATTTTGATCACTGCTTGGATACCTGTTGTGAAAAAAGAAATGGTTTTTTTTAATCCCAGCTTCTTTAGAAGATATCTTCAAACAATCTCCCACTCTATGGTTTTAATCCCTTGATTCTGCTAGCTTATTAGTTATGAGGTTATGCCGCCTCTCCAAGCTCCTGCCGAGTAGCACACTTGCTATGATCATTGCTGCAAATTTATCGTAATTCTACTCCCAAGTCCCAAGTAATACTTGTGGTTCTATTTTGTATATATAGATAGTACTGGAAAATAAAGCAAGGGTTAGCTAGGTAGGGCTTGGATTCGAAACTTGACAAAGTTCAAATATGAATGTTTGGACGCCATTACTTTCTTTTTCGTCAAGTTCTTCGAGCCTATGAGTGGCACAAAGACAAGAAGAAAAGGGAACAAACCCATGACAATCATGAAGTGAAGCTTGCCGTGCCATTTTGTTTCTCAACGGTAGCAGCGGTAGTGTTTTGTGCGTTTCAGTCTGATATAGTGTTGGAATAAAATGTTTCCAGCTGAACAAGATTGTCTAGTGCTTCGGAACAAACACTTGTACATAATAAGAACATTGGGCAAGGAATATAGATTCTGATGCAGAAAGTAAGCAAAAGATGCAGGACAAGCCATCTGCTATATTAATATGACACTTCCAAACCCTGCTTGAACATGTTGGCTTGTTAAAGTCCCTTTCTTTCTCAACATTATCAATTTTACAACACTAAATCAAACTGCATTCACCATCATTCAAGTGGCCAGAAAACAACTGACTCCCCCCCACCCCACCCCTCTTTCTTCCACAATTACTTGTCAGAAAACAAATGCATTGCAATTTGCAAAGATAAAACACAACTTGTAAGTTGTTACTTCTTCATTACTTTGTGTTCTAGCTAACTTAGAAATTAGGATCACTAAACTAGAAATTAAAAGTAATTACAATATTTCTTACTTTTTGATTAGTATTTGTGCCTAACAAACTTTTATGGTTTTTGCAAACATTACGAAATGATGATAAAATGGAAATTTTTATACAAATGAGATAAAAAGATGAAAGGAAAATGCTAAAGGGAGAGGAGAGGAGTTGAGTTGAAAGACATGTATGATAACTCCTCCACTAAAGGAAATATAAATGATACTATCTCCATTCTAAAATTAATATAATTTGATTTGACTTTTGAACTAAAATGACGATGTATTAAATTTTAAAATTAGTATGACTTGCACAATTTTAGAATGAAATAAATTTTGTAATTAATAGTTTTTGTTATATATTATAAAATTATAATAATTGTATCAATTAAAATTAAATAAATTACATTAATTTAAAATTTAATATGTTATCGTTTGACTTCAAAAATTAAATTAGTATGACGGCGTATCAATTTTCCTTGTGGAAATATCAATTTCTTAATAATATTAATCAGGGGCGGATCTAGCTTAAGGACAATGGGGTCAATTGACCCCACTGAATTTTCAGGAATAAAAAAGAAAGAGAATAAAATTTAGGGTATTTAATAAAAAATTTAAAATTTAGATTGAAAAATACCATCCTCATTTTAAAATTAAAGATATATTTTGATTTTTTAAAATCAATTCACGAAATCCTAAAATTTAAAATTGATATGAAGTTATTTAGTTTTAATACAACAAATATAACAATGGTAAACTAACTATAAAACACTACTAATTATTATCTTTGTTGTTTTCAAAATTTGAATGAACTTATATCAATTTGTTATAAAAGATTACTAAAAATTAAGAACAATGATTAGTAGAAAAGAGAGAAAATTCTCATTGTATTTTCATATCTCATCCCCATCATTTAGACAATACAACTATTTATAGTTAGGTACATCAACATCAATATTTGGAGGTTTCAAAACTCAAAAGTCATGAGTTTCAAACCTTAAAGGATATGAGAGTTACAAAGCTCAAAGGTAATTACAATAAAGAGGGGTAGGAATGTATCTAGACATGGGTAGGAAAGTATCTAGACATCCACACACAATGTATAATTTTATAGCACTCCCCCTTGGATTTCTATTATATAGCCATACGCATTGAAAACTGCCTTCATTAAAAACCTTACCAGGAAAAATCCAATGGAAAAAAAAAACCTTGGTTAAGAAAAAAAGAGTACAGCGCGTATTAGCTTCCCCTCATTAATGTATCCTTAAGTCTTTCAGCTGTTGCATTCCAATATTGTGACGCAATCCTTTAAACGTTGCAGTTAGTAATGCTTTGGTGAACAAATCTGCTAGATTATCTTTTGAGCGAATTTGCTGAACATCAATGTTATCACACTTTTCAAGGTCATGTGTGAAAAAGAATTTTGGTGAGATATGCTTTGTTCTATCTCCTTTGATGTATCATCTTTTAATTGAGCTATACATGCAACATTGTCTTCATACAGAATGGATGGAGTTCTTTTGTAGCAATTTTCTAAGAATATGTCTCGTTAAAAACCTTACCAAATAAAAACCCAGTGGAAAAAATTTTGGCTAAGAAAAAGAGTACAATATTCTTGTATAACTTCTAGTGCCTTGGGATTGCTTCATTAAAACCTTGCAAAAGAAAATTCAGTGGGAAAAAACCTTAGCGAATGAAAAAGAGTACAATCAGCACACATCCTTTTTACTCCCTTTCATATAGTACATAGAATTTCCATTGTTCATGGTAAAAATATCATTAAGTCGAAGCATGCCAATATTGTGCACCATTTTCTTCAAAATCATAGTTGGTAATGACTTAATGAATCTATCAACCAAATTATCACATGATCATATATGCTTGATATTAATATCGCCATTCTTCTAGGGCTCATGTGTATAAAATAATTTTGGTGCAATATGTTTGGTTCTATCACCCATGATATAGCATCCTCTAATTTGAGTGATACAAGCGACATTATCTTCATATAATATCATTAGACTATTACTGATCTCTGCATCAGCAGATCCAACTAACTGTGGTTTTGATCCATATTTACTTGTAAGTTAACTGCAAATGCTATATCAGGTCATGAGAAATTTTACAATATACATCAAAGCACCAATTGTACAAAGATATGGTACTTCAGGACCAAGAATTTCTGAATTATTTTCTTGCGGTCAAAATGGATCTTTCTTGATATCAAGTGACCAATTTATCATTGGAGTACTTAAAGGATTAACATTATCCATGTAAAGTTACTTCAGGATTTTTTCTGTGTATGTTGATTGATAAACAATAATTCCATAGCTCAATTTGTAGGCCAAGACAAAAATTTGTCTTACCAATATCTTTCATCTCAAATTGTTGTTTTTGTCGACTCTTCTGGAGCAAGATCTTTCATCAATAAATACAGTAATAATAGCAAATCCATATTATGATCTTTTGATAAAAATGCATGCACAAATTGGATTATTCTCAAATTCTTCTTTCAAAAGATATCCACTTAGGCGATTATACCACAATATGCATCTGGATTGCTTTAACCTATATAAAGATCTTTGTAGCTTAATAGAATACATATTTCGAGATGTAGAATTATATGCTTCAGGCATTTTATATCCTTCAGGGATTTTCATATATATATATATATATATATAATTATATAATGATCCATACAGATATGATGTAACAACATCCATTAATTTCTCTTTCTACCAAGCTAATTAAAAATTTGAATGTAATTGCGTCCATTACAGGAGCATATGTTTCTTCATAATTAATACCATGTCTCTGCGAAGAAACCTTGTGCTACAAGTTGCGCTTTGTACCATATAATTTCATTTTTCTTATTTCATACAAATACCCATTTGTATTCAACAGGCATCACACCTTTAGGTGTTCGGACTACAGGTCTAAAAATTTCACGTTTACTTTGTGAATTTAGTTCTACTTCAATCGCCTCTTTCCACATTGGTCAAACATTTATACGTTGAACATTCATCAACAATTTGTGATTCATATTTATGATCATTACTTCTGGTAATATCAAGAACAACTTTATATGAAAATATGTTGTCGACAATAATTTTATTTCTATCCAATGTATCTGTCTCCTGTAAATACATAATGTATCGAGATCTCATTATTTTCAGGTACCTGATCCTCTTCAGGGGATAACTCATCCTCTTCAGGGGATAACACTTCAAGAGTTTTATTTACAGGAGATTTTTGTTCATAAGTTTTGGATAGATCAATAATTTTGTAGCCTGTTTCATCGGTATAGCCTCTTTATAGGCTGCAACTTGTTTTTCTTGTACTTTATTCTTCTGAAAAATTCTATCTTTAACACCGATCATTCTTTCATGTTTCAGGTGTGACTTTGATTCAATTTGCTGCTGCATTAATTAATTGTCCTACAAGGACATCAATCTCTGCTAGAGTATTAGCAGCTAGAATGTGAAATATCACAATTTTCTTATTATCGGTGAATAATTCTGATAATTGATTTGCAATTCATTGCAAATGAATAATCCTTTGAACTTCTAGTTCATATTAATTTGTATAAGGATCAAGATTAAATAATGTTGAAACATTCCAATTAATCTCCCGTCGTTGTGACAACCCCAAAATAGGTTCATTCCATCCAACCTATTATGAGTCGCCAAATACATGGTACAGAAAATAACTACAACTTTATTACAACAATTGTCGTGCAAAATACAACAACATATATGCTGTGAGTTTAGATACAAATATATACCAAATGTGACTCATGTCCCAATCGTGGACTGCACCTCACAATGACACCTTACATAAAGGTATAGTCAAAAACTGTTTTAGAAATTAGAATATTTGGGAAGTGCTCAAGGAAACCTTCGTACATGGGAGGCCATGCGTCTAGGTTATGATAGATATCATATGGCCACAGAATTATCCTTGATTGACCCAATAGACCCCAAAAAAAAATGAGAAGATTACTATCATATTCTTCCCAATGGTGAGTCTTCTCTTGACTTATCATTATCTCCACTGTCTTTAATCGTGAATTATACTTCAAACAAACACCAAGATTATATAGGTAGTGCTCGTAGATATACTCAGCAAGTGGATGTGCACAACCGTGTCTTATGATGACACGATGTTGTATGTCATTAGACATCTTGTATGATAGTGACAAAACACCCTTCCAACGTTGGGTTTGCCTCACCCTATTTGATTCACCAAATATAACTACTAAATGATGATCACCGTTCTATTCCCCTGTTACCCCTACTCGACCCAGCTACACTCTTATTACCTGAAAGGAATTGTGAAACAAAAGGGTGAGCACAACTAGCCCAGTAAAGAATATCATGACTAAAGATAATTAAATTATCAATAGCCTTCATCAATAATAAATCAGATTTTTAGAACATATGGTAGATGATAAAAATTTGAACCATAGTTGCAGCGGAACGAGCAATCCATTAGAAGAGTCAAATAAACTACAAAGTCCATTATCTTCTCCATGTTAAAAATCCACCAACAATGTTTTATCCCTGTAACATCAATCAACAATTCTGGTCCACAATCATATGAATAACTCATAATCATAATTGTAGTTCTAAATTCCTCTTCTCATCCAAGACGAAGATAATTTTTATCACCTATCTTTACCTGAAACATCAAAGATCATGGTTACACCAAATCACATTTCCTGTTCATAATCATACTAATAACTTCATCTTTGCACTACGGCCAAAGATATTCATTTGTATCACCAGTTGGTCATGTTCATCTCAACACATGTTCATCTTTGCACTACTGGCCAAAAATATTCAACAACGTGCCATCTTTGCACTACGGGCCAAAGATATTCATCAACAATTCATCTTTATACTACTGGCCAAAGATATTCAACCACAGGTCATCTTTGCACTACAGGCCAAAGATATTCCTCAACAGTTCATATTTGCACTTCATCAACAGTTCATATTTGCACTACATGCCAAATATATTCATCAACAGTTCATATTTGCACTACAGGCTAAATATATTAATATCTCAAAGAAATATATAATCATTTCAAAATTTATATAAACAATAATTATAACCATGTTGATCATTTCACCTTTGCACTTAAGCTAAAGATATTCAATTATAAATTCAATGGTCATGATCATACCAGTCAATAATTCAACTTTGCACTACTGGCCAAAGGGAACCCATAGTCATGATCATACCAAAAATCTACCCAACTTTACGCTCAAGTCAAATAGAAATATCATCATTAAGGTTATAAAAATATTATATATAATAGTAAAATCAATATAATCAAAATATCTAAATTTAATCTCAAGAGTAATATTCATAAATCAACTATAATTTGGTTAGAAAAAGAAACCAATTTTGTAATGAATAGGAACTCGTGAATAGTAACCCATGAATAATAACTCTGTGAATAGTAACTCGTGAATAGTAACTCATGAATAGTAAACCCGACACAAAAAGCTAAAAATTTCACAATAAAATTCATACCAATATTTCGGTATAATGATATTGAAATAACATTTCTTAAACTTATAAATAATTTATTTTAATTATTTACACTTTACTAAATAATGCATTTAATCATCCTAAAATGCTAAACTCATAAGATTTCATCACCAATAATCAAAACCCTCATTAAAAATCTGCATACACCTCATATAGGATTCTCAAGCCATAAAATTCTATTTTTTAATTTTTTTTACTTCGCATAACATATTTAATTCATTTACTCATAACTAGTACATTTTCATAAAAAATACCAAATCAGTCCTAAAAATATTTCTTTTCTAGGATTTAGCAGAATATAGTCCCATATTGAACATATATTTTTCCCGAAATTTTTAAAAATCATTTACTATTTTTCATATGGCCAAAACAGCCGAATATTTAGATATTTATCAAAAATTGTACTTTTATCCAAAAATTTTGAAATTTACAGAGTATACTTCTATCATATAAATGTATTCCCAATAAAAATTTCACCAATTTCGGAGTTAACCACAAGGAGTTATAAGCGGTTACTTTTAAAATAATATTTTCTCATAAAATTCATAACTCTTAATCTATACATCTAAAAATCACTATTTTTGGACACAATCAATAAAACTCATCAAAATATCATTTTAAATTTTTTCAGAATTTTTTGAAGGTCAAAAAAATTACGAAACTGAAAATCATAACAATCCTTAAAATCCCTTACCTCAAAAGAGCAGTATTTCTGACTTGAATATTGGATATAACGTTGAGCAACACTCAAGATATCAAAATACTCACAAAAATATACTTGATAATATAGAGAGAAAGAAAACTTATTTCTGGTGTGATTTTCAATTCTAACTTAAGCACCTATTTATAGGAAAATGCTAGAACGCCAAATAGGTTGGATGGAATGCACCTATTTATTTTCTGTACCATGTATTTGGCGACTCAGAATAGGTTGGATGGAATGGACCTATTTTGGGGTTGTTACATTTGGTATCAGAGCTTAGGGATATGATCTCTGGCGGAGATCGGGGAATATAACTAGGAGGGGAGAGATGAGTAAATCCTTCGCTAGTGTGTCCTACCTAAGCTTATTTGTTGGTCAGTCATAATATCGGGATATTATGTGATATGTTAATTTGTTAAATTAACCCTTGTTTTGAAGCTGTATTCTAGAATGATATATGAAATACAGGAGATGAGCAATGGAGAAATTATGATGACAGGGAAGATGGAATCTGAAATAAAAGCAAGGTATTCTCAACTCTTTGAAATACCAGGTACGTAAATTTCGGGGACGAAATTTCATAAGGAGGGGAGATTGTAAGACCCCGAATTTTATGAAATATAAGTATTCAATTTTTCTTATAATTACTATGCAGTAAATGGTTAAATTGATAAATATTAAAGTTAAGGGTGATATATAATTTTTTTCAAAATACACAAGTGGTTATAAAATAATCATTGTTGTCGGGGAATATTCGTTTGGTCGTGGAATATTCTTTCTGTCGGGGAATATTCGTACGACGGCGCAGCCATTTGTGGGCCCCATAACAGAATAACTGTCGGGTGAAGAAAATGACAAATTTGAGTTTTTACAAATAACGGTATAGTTGTTACCGTTAACACTATTGGAATACCCGGTGATTAAAATACAGTAATACGCGTTATTGCACAGTAGCACACGGTATTGCACAGTATTTTTGAAATTATTGATTCTTACGTAAGAAGGCACTACTCAATAATTGTTACAGTAATTACTGTTCAATATTTTATTTTATTGATTCAATAATTGCTACGTTGAAATTTTATATAATTGTTGTTCAATAATTATTGTTGCACAGTATTTCCTATTATCAGATCAATAATTCATATTATTTGAATAGTATTATTAGATAGCATTATTGGCAATGTCTAGAAAGTTCTGTCTAAGGAGAGGTTTGGTCATCTAATTGCGCGTCAGTAAGGAGAAATCCTTATTGGAAAGCCCCCTCTTTCCTGGGAATGGCCTGGTTGTCATAAATGTGATTCTGTAATATTATTTGTGAATAATTAATTATTGATTCATATGATAAGAAAATATTTATTTTATGTGGATATAAACGAGGGATATATTTTTATGGTTAAAAATAAAGGAGTTAATGTTGAGATTTTTATCAGTATTTTTGTCAGAATGGAGGTATTAAAAATTAGGATTTTTGAGATATTTTACGGGGGTTATAATTTTTAATCCGACCGTTGGATCGTGGTAATTTTTGGATATGTTATACATATATAAGTTGAGTATATGTCCACAAATTTTGAACCGTTAAAAATGAACGTATGATTTATTACGAATTTTACAAGATGACTGGTTCAGAAATTGTTGAATTTTCGGAGTTTATCATTTTGATGGAAAATTCTAGAATTGGTGGGCCCCACTTGTGGTTGGTGAAGAAATGTGCTGAATTATATTTCAAATGTGGTGGGTGGGAATAGTAGCAGGTAAAGTCATCAGGTTACAGGTCAAACCTACCAAAATTTTCCTATAAATAGAGGGCTAAGTTAGAATTGAAAATCACACCAGAAACATAAGTTTTCTCTCTTTCTCTCTCTATATTATGAAGCATATTTTGTGAGTTTTTAGATACTTGGTGAGTTGCTATTCATTAGTGCAAGTTTTCTTCAGCATCATATCCGATATCCAGTCAGAAGTACTGCTCTTTTGAGGTAAGGGATTGTAAGAGATTGTAAGGGATAGTACGGGATAGTAAGGGATATTAAGGGATTTTAAGGGTTGTTATGATTTTCAGTTTCGTAATTTTTCTGATCTTCAAAAATTTTGGAAAAATTTGAAATGATATTTTGATGAGTTTTCTTGATTGTGTCCAAAAATAGTGATTTTTGGATGTATATATTGAGAGTTATGAATTTTTTGAGAAAAGACTATTTTAAAAGTAACAGCTTATAATTCCTTGTGGTTAACTCCAAAATTGATGAAATTTTTATTGGGAGTACATGTATATGATAGAAGTATACTCTGTAAATTTCAGAATTTTTAGACAAAAGTACAATTTTTGATAAATGTCTAAATATTCGGCTATTTTGGCCATATGAAAAATAGTAAATGACTTTTAAAAATTCTGAGAAAAATATATGTTCACTATGGGACTATATTATGCTAAATCCCAGAAAAGAAATATTTTTAGAACTGATTTGGTATTTTTCATAAAAATGGTCTAGTTATGAGTAAATGAATTAAATATGTTTTGTGAAGAAAGAAAATTGGAAAATGGGATTTTATGGCTTGAGAATCCTATATGAGGTATATACAGATTTTTGATGAGGGTTTTGGTTATTGAAGATGAAATTGTAAGAGTTGGCATTTTATGATGATTAAATGCATTAATTAGTAAAGTGTAAACAATTAAAATAAATTGTTTATAAATTTAAGTAATGTTATTCTTTCAATATCATTATACCGAAATATTGGTATGAATTTTATTGTAGAATTTTTATCTTTTGTGTCGGGATTACTATTCATGAGTTACGAATATTACTCTTGAGATTAAAACTATATGTTGATCATATTATTTTTATCATCATATATAACATTTTTATAACCCTGATGTTGAAATTCTCTTTCACTGGAGTGTAAAGATGGATAGATTATTGGTATGATCATGACTAGGGTTCTCTTTGGCCTGTAGTGCAAAGTTGAATTGTGACTGGTATGATCATGACCATTGAATTTATAATTGAATATCTTAAGCTTAAGTGCAAAGGTGAATTGATCAACATGATTATAATTATTGTTTATATAAATTCTGAAATGATTATATATTTCTTTGAGATATTAATATATTTGGCCTGTAGTGCAAATATGAAATGTTGATGAATATATTTGACCTGTAGTGCAAATATGAACTGTTGATGAATATCTTTGGCCGTAGTGCAAAGATGAATTATTGATGAATATCTTTGGCCTGTAGTGCAAAGATGAACTGTTGTTGAATATCTTTGGCCTGTAGTGCAAAGATGGTCTGTTGATGAATATCTTTGGCCTGTAGTGCAAAGATGAACTGTTGTTGAATATCTTTGGTCGTAGTGCAAAGATGGATTTATTAGTATGATTATGAACAGGAACTGTGATTTGGTATAACCATGATCTTTGATGTTTCAGGTAAAGACATGTGATGAAAATATTCTTCGTCCTGGGTGCGAAGAAAAATTTAGAATCACAATTATGATTATGAGTTATTCATATGATTGTGGAAAGGAACTGTTGATTGATGTTACAGGGATAAAACATTATTGATGGATTTTTAACATGGAGAAGATAATAGACTTTATAGTCTATTTGACTCTTCTAATGGATTGCTCGTTCCGCTGCAACTATGGTTGAAATTTTTATCATTTACCATATGTTCTAAATCTCTGATTTATTATTGATGAAGGCTATTGATAATTTAATTATCTTTAGTCATGATATTCTTTACTGAGCTAGTTGTGCTCACCCTTTTGCTTCACAATTCCTTTCAGGTAATAAGAGTGTAGCTGGGTCGAGCGAGGGTAACGGGGAAATAGAATGGTGGTCTCTAGCTGTGGATGTTCTCCCGAAGCAGTATAGAAAAGTTTATTTAGTAGTTATATTTGGTGAATCCAATAGGGTAAGGTGTACCCAACGTTGGAAGGGTGGTTTGCCACTATCATACAAGATGTCTAATGACATACAACCTCGTATCATCATAAGACAGGATTGTGCTCATCCACTTGCTGAGTATATCTACGAGCACTACCTATATAATCTTGGTGTTTGTTTGAAGTATAATTCTCAATTTGAGACAGTGGAGATAATGATAAGTCAAGAGAAGACTCACCATTGGGAAGAATATGATAGTAATCTTCTCGTTTTTCTTTGGGGTCTATTGGGTCAACCAAGGATAATTCTGTGGCCATATGATATCTATCATAACCTAGACGCGTGGCCTCCCATGTACGAAGGTTTCCTTGAGCACTTCCCAAAGATTCTAATTTCTAAAACAGTTTTTGACTATACCTTTATGTAAGGTGTTATTGTGAGGTGATGTCCACGGTTGGAACATGAGTCACATTTGGTATATATTTGTATCCAAACCCACAGCATATGTGTTGTTGTATTTTGCACGACAATTGTTGTAATAAAGTTGTAGTTATTTTCTGTACCATGTATTTGGCGACTCAGAATAGGTTGGATGGAATGGACCTATTTTGGGGTTGTTACATTTGGTATCAGAGCTTAGGGATATGATCTCTGGCGGAGATCGGGGAATATAACTAGGAAGGGAGAGATGAGTAAATCCTTCGCTAGTGTGTCCTACCTAAGCTTATTTGTTGGTCAGTCATAATATCGGGATATTATGTGATATGTTAATTTGTTAAATTAACCCTTGTTTTGAAGCTGTATTCTAGAATGATATATGAAATACAGGAGATGAGCAATGGAGAAATTATGATGACAGGGAAGATGGAATCTGAAATAAAAGCAAGGTATTCTCAACTCTTTGAAATACCAGGTACGTAAATTTCGGGGACGAAATTTCATAAGGAGGGGAGATTGTAAGACCCCGAATTTTATGAAATATAAGTATTCAATTTTTCTTATAATTACTATGCAGTAAATGGTTAAATTGATAAATATTAAAGTTAAGGGTGATATATAATTTTTTTCAAAATACACAAGTGGTTATAAAATAATCATTGTTGTCGGGGAATATTCGTTTGGTCGTGAAATATTCTTTCTGTCGGGGAATATTCGTACGACGGCGCAGCCATTTGTGGGCCCCATAACAGAATAACTGTCGGGTGAAGAAAATGACAAATTTGAGTTTTTACAAATAACGGTATAGTTGTTACCGTTAACACTATTGGAATACCCGGTGATTAAAATACAGTAATACGCGTTATTGCACAGTAGCACACGGTATTGCACAGTATTTTTGAAATTATTGATTCTTACGTAAGAAGGCACTACTCAATAATTGTTACAGTAATTACTGTTCAATATTTTATTTTATTGATTCAATAATTGCTACGTTGAAATTTTATATAATTGTTGTTCAATAATTGTTGTTGCACAGTATTTCCTATTATCAGATCAATAATTCATATTATTTGAATAGTATTATTAGATAGCATTATTGGCAATGTCTAGAAAGTTCTGTCTAAGGAGAGGTTTGGTCATCTAATTGCGCGTCAGTAAGGAGAAATCCTTATTGGAAAGCCCCCTCTTTCCTGGGAATGGCCTGGTTGTCATAAATGTGATTCTGTAATATTATTTGTGAATAATTAATTATTGATTCATATGATAAGAAAATATTTATTTTATGTGGATATAAACGAGGGATATATTTTTATGGTTAAAAATGAAGGAGTTAATGTTGAGATTTTTATCAGTATTTTTGTCAGAATGGAGGTATTAAAAATTAGGATTTTTGAGATATTTTACGGGGGTTATAATTTTTAATCCGACCGTTGGATCGTGGTAATTTTTGGATATGTTATACATATATAAGTTGAGTATATGTCCACAAATTTTGAACCGTTAAAAATGAACGTATGATTTATTACGAATTTTACAAGATGACTGGTTCAGAAATTGTTGAATTTTCGGAGTTTATCATTTTGATGGAAAATTCTAGAATTGGTGGGCCCCACTTGTGGTTGGTGAAGAAATGTGCTGAATTATATTTCAAATGTGGTGGGTGGGAATAGTAGCAGGTAAAGTCATCAGGTTACAGGTCAAACCTACCAAAATTTTCCTATAAATAGAGGGCTAAGTTAGAATTGAAAATCACACCAGAAACATAAGTTTTCTCTCTTTCTCTCTCTATATTATGAAGCATATTTTGTGAGTTTTTAGATACTTAGTGAGTTGCTATTCATTAGTGCAAGTTTTTTTCAGCATCATATCCGATATCCAGTCAGAAGTACTGCTCTTTTGAGGTAAGGGATTGTAAGGGATTGTAAGGGATAGTACGGGATAGTAAGGGATATTAAGGGATTTTAAGGGTTGTTATGATTTTCAGTTTCGTAATTTTTCTGATCTTCAAAAATTTTGGAAAAATTTGAAATGATATTTTGATGAGTTTTCTTGATTGTGTCCAAAAATAGTGATTTTTGGATGTATATATTGAGAGTTATGAATTTTTTGAGAAAAGACTATTTTAAAAGTAACAGCTTATAATTCCTTGTGGTTAACTCCAAAATTGATGAAATGTTTATTGGGAGTACATGTATATGATAGAAGTATACTCTGTAAATTTCAGAATTTTTAGACAAAAGTACAATTTTTGATAAATGTCTAAATATTCGGCTATTTTGGCCATATGAAAAATAGTAAATGACTTTTAAAAATTCTGAGAAAAATATATGTTCACTATGGGACTATATTATGCTAAATCCCAGAAAAGAAATATTTTTAGAACTGATTTGGTATTTTTCATAAAAATGGTCTAGTTATGAGTAAATGAATTAAATATGTTTTGTGAAGAAAGAAAATTGGAAAATGGGATTTTATGGCTTGAGAATCCTATATGAGGTATATACAGATTTTTGATGAGGGTTTTGGTTATTGATGATGAAATTGTAAGAGTTGGCATTTTATGATGATTAAATGCATTAATTAGTAAAGTGTAAACAATTAAAATAAATTGTTTATAAATTTAAGTAATGTTATTCTTTCAATATCATTATACCGAAATATTGGTATGAATTTTATTGTAGAATTTTTATCTTTTGTGTCGGGGTTACTATTCATGAGTTACGAATATTACTCTTGAGATTAAAACTATATGTTGATCATATTATTTTTATCATCATATATAACATTTTTATAACCCTGATGTTGAAATTCTCTTTCACTGGAGTGTAAAGATGGATAGATTATTGGTATGATCATGACTAGGGTTCTCTTTGGCCTGTAGTGCAAAGTTGAATTGTGACTGGTATGATCATGACCATTGAATTTATAATTGAATATCTTAAGCTTAAGTGCAAAGGTGAATTGATCAACATGGTTATAATTATTGTTTATATAAATTCTGAAATGATTATATATTTCTTTGAGATATTAATATATTTGGCCTGTAGTGCAAATATGAAATGTTGATGAATATATTTGACCTGTAGTGCAAATATGAACTGTTGATGAATATCTTTGGCCGTAGTGCAAAGATGAATTATTGATGAATATCTTTGGCCTGTAGTGCAAAGATGAACTGTTGTTGAATATCTTTGGCCTGTAGTGCAAAGATGGTCTGTTGATGAATATCTTTGGCCTGTAGTGCAAAGATGAACTGTTGTTGAATATCTTTGGTCGTAGTGCAAAGATGGATTTATTAGTATGATTATGAACAGGAACTGTGATTTGGTATAACCATGATCTTTGATGTTTCAGGTAAAGACATGTGATAAAAATATTCTTCGTCCTGGGTGCGAAGAAAAATTTAGAATCACAATTATGATTATGAGTTATTCATATGATTGTGGAAAGGAACTGTTGATTGATGTTACAGGGATAAAACATTGTTGATGGATTTTTAACATGGAGAAGATAATAGACTTTATAGTCTATTTGACTCTTCTAATGGATTGCTCGTTCCGCTGCAACTATGGTTGAAATTTTTATCATTTACCATATGTTCTAAATCTCTGATTTATTATTGATGAAGGCTATTGATAATTTAATTATCTTTAGTCATGATATTCTTTACTGAGCTAGTTGTGCTCACCCTTTTGCTTCACAATTCCTTTCAGGTAATAAGAGTGTAGCTGGGTCGAGCGAGGGTAACGGGGAAATAGAATGGTGGTCTCTAGCTGTGGATGTTCTCCCGAAGCAGTATAGAAAAGTTCATTTAGTAGTTATATTTGGTGAATCCAATAGGGTAAGGTGTACCCAACGTTGGAAGGGTGGTTTGCCACTATCATACAAGATGTCTAATGACATACAACCTCGTATCATCATAAGACAGGGTTGTGCTCATCCACTTGCTGAGTATATCTACGAGCACTACCTATATAATCTTGGTGTTTGTTTGAAGTATAATTCTCAATTTGAGACAGTGGAGATAATGATAAGTCAAGAGAAGACTCACCATTGGGAAGAATATGATAGTAATCTTCTCGTTTTTCTTTGGGGTCTATTGGGTCAACCAAGGATAATTCTGTGGCCATATGATATCTATCATAACCTAGACGCGTGGCCTCCCATGTACGAAGGTTTCCTTGAGCACTTCCCAAAGATTCTAATTTCTAAAACAGTTTTTGACTATACCTTTATGTAAGGTGTTATTGTGAGGTGATGTCCACGGTTGGAACATGAGTCACATTTGGTATATATTTGTATCCAAACCCACAGCATATGTGTTGTTGTATTTTGCACGACAATTGTTGTAATAAAGTTGTAGTTATTTTCTGTACCATGTATTTGGCGACTCAGAATAGGTTGGATGGAATGGACCTATTTTGGGGTTGTTACAGAAATGCAGTAAAATACGAAACTAAATTTTTTCACTAAAACTAAATAACAAACCAACACTACTAAGTATATTTGTCATTGTAACTTCATACAAAAATATATCAAAAATTATTAGAAATTTAGTTTATTATAATATAACGCTACGTAACTATCACTGTGACACCCTCAAAATTAGGTATACATCACACATCTTGGGTCGTCAGATACATAGTACAAAATACAAATACAACTGTCGTGTACAATACGACAAAATATAAACTGTGAGTTTGAATACAAATATTATCTTCTAGAGAGTATTCATACTCAAAAGGAGTCCTCATTACATTTATTAACACGCGATTACATAGAATAGTGAGGACTACTAACTAATACTATCATTCGAACCATCACTCCGTTCCCCGACTTGCCCCAGCTACGTTCTCATTTTCTGAAGAGAACAGTGAAAGAAAGGGTGAGCTCAACTAGCCCAGTAAGAAATATTATGACTAAGATAATGCAGAATAAATTATCATTAGCCTTCAACAATGTTAAACTGATAAAATATAATAGACATCAAGTTTAACTGTAGCGGAACAAGCAATCCATTAAGAGAGTCAAGTAGAAAATAAACTCTACTATCTTTTATGATTTAAAAGATTTTCCAACACTGTGATCGCTGGAACTCAGCTTAATAAAATAATCCACATCATCGAATCACCCCTGCACTACGACCAAGGATATTCGTATATTCATTAATGGTCATGATCATGCCAACAACTGTCCATCAATGCACTACGGGCCAATGAGGACTTTTACCACATCATTTGTAACATTACGGTCATGATTACACCGAATAATCCCTGGTCATAATCATACCAAGTCCATCTATGCACTACAGGCCACAGATGACTTTCAACAGAATATAAACATGAGGATGATGACAATGATATAAGAATTCAATAAAAAAGTTCAAGAATTAATTTATCCAGGAATTAATAACGTCCAAATTGTCAACATGATACTGCATTGTGGAGTAAAATTCAAGAATGGTTAGAAGAATATTTTCATGAAAAGATACTGGATGAAACGCAATTATCAAGGATATTCCACAAATTTCATGGAGTAAAAAGTCAAAACTTAACCAACTGAGTACAATAAAGAATGGAATAACAAAAGAAATCACCATGCATGCGATAGACCGCACAGATAGGTTATTCTAACAGAATAATAAATAATGGAACCAGGTCCGGCGTAAACGCACAGACAGGATATTCCGACAGAATAATAAATAATGGAACCAGGTCCGGCGTAAACACACAGACAGGATATTCCGACAAAATAATAAATAATGGAACCAGGTCCAGCGTAAAACACCCAGACAGGATGTTCCAACAGAATAATAATAAAAACGGAACCAGGTCCGGTATAAAACACACAGACAGGATGTTCCAACAGAATAATAATAAAAACGGAACCAGGTCCGGTGTAAAACACACAGACAGGATGTTCCAACAGAATAATAACAAGACGGAACCAGGTCCGGTGTAAAACACACAGACAGGATGTTCCAACAGAATAATAATAAAAAGAGGTCCGGTGTAAAACACACAGACAGGATGTTCCAACAGAATAATAGAAGAATGTCACCAAGTATAGGGTAAACCGCGTATACAGGTTATTCCAACAGAATAATAAGAAATGGAATAACACCAGTTCTCTTCATGAATAAGAAAGAATAACACCCCTTACCGTTTTAAAGAAGAGCTGAAGTAAGGAAGTAGTTAAGTAGCAGAATACTCTTCTTCTCTCTCTTTATAGTTTCTCTCTATAGTTTATCTCTCTAGAGTTCAGTGAATTCATAAGAAATAATGAAGGAATGAGCTGCTATTTATAAAAAAATAGAATGCATAGTAACTAATCCATGAACGGTCCAGATTGATTACTTTAATCTGACGGTCCATACTTAAAGAAAAATCTTTTAAATAAAATATAATATATTCTATTTATAGAATAACTTTAATAAAGTATTCTGTTTTATATAAAAAGATGTTTCTGTTTTATTACGTTAATAATACGAATAAAACAAAACGTCATTATCGCTAAATAATTCATATTATTAACTGACAATAATTGAATCAAACTGAGTGACTTCTCACATAAGCATTAATAATCAATACCGTGTGCTACTATGCAACCACACGTATTACTGTACTTTTACTACCGAGTAGTTCAACAGTAACAATGGTAAAACTTCCGCCGTTATTTTTAATAAAATATTTTTATCGTTTTCTCAATCCGACAATAATTCCGTTGTGGGGTCCACCAATGATTGTGTCGTTGTACGAATATTCCCTGTTAAAACGAATATTCCCCGACCAATCGAATATTATATAACAACTTGCGTACTTTGCAAAATTTATAAATATTACCCACAACTATAACATTATATCAAATTAACTCCATAATATTCAAAAATGATATTTATAGAAAATTCATCTTTATTTATAAAAGTTGGGGTCTTACAATCACCATTCAAAGACTGAAAAATTTGCATGAGGTATAAAAAATTTAAAGAATAAATGATAATTGTAAGACCCCAACTTTTATAAATAAAGATGAATTTTCTATAAATATCATTTTTGAATATTATGGAGTTAATTTGATATAATGTTATAGTTGTGGGTAATATTTATAAATTTTGTAAAGTACGCAAGTTGTTATATAATATTCGATTGGTCGGGGAATATTCGTTTTAACAGAGAATATTCGTACAACGACACAATCATTGGTGGACCCCACAACGGAATTATTGTCGGATTGAGAAAACGACAAAAATATTTTATTAAAAATAACGGCGGAAGTTTTACCATTGTTACTGTTGAACTACTCGGTAGTAAAAGTACAGTAATACGTGTGGTTGCATAGTAGCACACGGTATTGATTATTAATGCTTATGTGAGAAGTCACTCAGTTTGATTCAATTATTGTCAGTTAATAATATGAATTATTTAGCGATAATGACGTTTTGTTTTATTCGTATTATTAACGTAATAAAACAGAAACATCTTTTTATATAAAACAGAATACTTTATTAAAGTTATTCTATAAATAGAATATATTATATTTTATTTAAAAGATTTTTCTTTAAATATGGACCGTCAGATTAAAGTAATCAATCTGGACCGTTCATGGATTAGTTACTATGCATTCTATTTTTCTATAAATAGCAGCTCATTCCTTCATTATTTCTTACGAATTCACTGAACTCTAGAGAGAGAAACTATAGAGAGAAAATATAGAGAGAGAGAGAAGAAGAGTATTCTGCTACTTAACTACTTCCTTATTTCAGCTCTTCTTTAAAACGGTAAGGGGTGTTATTCTTTCTTATTCATGAAGAGAACTGTTGTTATTCCATTTCTTATTATTCTGTTGGAATAACCTGTATACGCGGTCTACCCTATACTTGGTGACATTCTTCTATTATTCTGTTGGAACATCCTGTCTGTGTGTTTT
Organism: Panax notoginseng; assembly: GCA_016801055.1. NCBI lineage: Eukaryota > Viridiplantae > Streptophyta > Magnoliopsida > Apiales > Araliaceae > Panax > Panax notoginseng. The sequence goes on from CM029020.1 coordinate 19,733,842, forward strand.
ACACCGGACCTGGTTCCGTTTTTATTATTATTCTGTTGGAACATCCTGTCTGTGTGTTTTACACCGGACCTGGTTCCGTTTTTATTATTATTCTGTTGGAACATCCTGTCTGTGTGTTTTACACCGGACCTGGTTCCGTTTTTATTATTATTCTGTTGGAACATCCTGTCTGTGCGTTTACGCCGGACCTGGTTCCATTATTTATTATTCTGTCAGAATATCCTGTCTGTGCGTTTACGCCGGACCTGGTTCCATTATTTATTATTCTGTCGGAATATCCTGTCTGTGCGTTTACGCCGGACCTGGTTCCATTATTTATTATTCTGTTTGAATAACCTGTCTGTGCGGTCTATCGCATGCATGGTGATTTCTTTTGTTATTCCATTCTTTATTGTACTCAGTTGGTTAAGTTTTGACTTCTATACTCCATGAAATTTGTGGAATATCCTTGATAATTGCGTTTCATCCAGTATCTTTTCATGAAAATATTCTTCTAAGTATTCTTGAATTTTACTCCACAAAGCAGTATCATGTTGACAATTTGGACGTTGTTAATTCTTGGATAAATTAATTCTTGAACTTGTTTTATTGAATTCTTATATCATTGTCATCATCCTCATGTTTATAAAATGTTGAAAGTCATCTGTGGCCTGTAGTGCATAGATGGACTTGGTATGATTATGACCAGGGATTATTCGGTATAATCATGACCGTAATGTTACAAATGATGTGGTAAAAGTCCTCATTGGCCCGTAGTGCATTGATGGACAGTTGTTGGCATGATCATGACCATTAATGAATATACGAATATCCTTGGCCGTAGTGCAGGGGTGATTCGATGATGTGGATTATTTTATTAAGCTGAGTCCCAGCGATCACAGTGTTGGAAAATCTTTTAAATCATAAAAGATAGTAGAGTTTATTTTCTACTTGACTCTTTTAATGGATTGCTTGTTCCGCTGCAGTTAAACTTGATGTCTATTATATTTTATCAGTTTAACATTGTTGAAGGCTAATGATAATTTATTCTGCATTATCTTAGTCATAATATTTCTTACTGGGCTAGTTGAGCTCACCCTTTCTTTCACTGTTCTCTTCAGGAAATGAGAACGTAGCTGGGGCAAGTCGGGGAACGGAGTGATGGTTCGAATGATAGTATTAGTTAGTAGTCCTCACTATTCTATGTAATAGTGTGTTAATAAATGTAATGAGGACTCCTTTTGAGTATGAATACTCTCTAGAAGATAATATTTGTATTCAAACTCACAGTTTATGTTTTGTCGTATTGTACACGACAGTTGTATTAGTAAGTTGTATTTGTATTCTGTACTTGTATCTGACGACCCAAGATGGGTGATGTATACCTAATTTTGGGGGCGTCACAGTTGGTATCAGAGCTTAGGGATATGATCCCTGGCTAAGATGTGAGAATAGAACTAGGAGGGGAGAGACGGGGAATTCCTTCGCTAGTATGACCTACCTAAGTTTATTTGCATGGTATTTAATTGGTCGGTCATAATATAAGGATAATATATGACATATCAATTAACTTTTATTTTGTGGCAGTATCTGAAAATGGCATCTGAGAATGTTGAGAATAGCAATGGAGCACAGGCGATTATTGATTTACCACATATCAATAATCAGGATAATGTTCATCAGGAAGGTGACAATCCTCATGCAAACAACAACACTGACCAGATGATGAATGATGGAATGTTCAGAGGTTTTATGCAATTCATGCAACAACAGGTGAAAGCGGCTCCTGTCCACAACGTAGGTGGAAATACTGGAAACTCTCAGGCGGTCACCGCTAAACAGTTTAAGGAGCTGGGACCACCGGAGTTTAAGGGAGAACCCAAACCACTTATAGCGGAAACATGTATAAAGCAGATTATCAAGATATTTGATGTCTTGGGATGCTCCGAGGAGCAAAAGGTTCCCTTTACCGCCTTTATGTTGCGAGGAGAGGTAGATTACTGGTGGGAATCGATAAAGCGTACTCAACCTGCCGCACTGAAGATGTCTTGGGAGAAGTTCCAAGAGCTGTTTAACGACAAATACTTTCCCGAGAGTATTCGTCACATGAAGGAGGTGGAGTTCATCAAATTGGAGCAGAATAATATGATCGTGTCGCAGTACGAGGCAAAATTTGCGGAGTTATCCCGGTTTGCGTCCCACCTGGTGGATAATGAAGAAAGAATGACGCGGATATTTTTAAGAGGTTTGAAGCCGGAGATACGTTAACACCTTGTTTCTCATAAACTGTGTTTGTATTCAGATGTTGTAAATAGGGCTCAGTTGGTGGAGCGCGATAACGAGACAACGCAACCAAAAGAGAGCAGCCGGCAAAATGATAATACCAGTGAAAGCAGTCATCGAAGCGGTGACAACAAGCGTGGAGGGAATCAACAGGCCAGAAATGGTAACCACTTCGGTGGTAATCAGGGCCAAAACAATAAGAATGGTCATTTCAAGAAGAGGAGATTCAACAATGATGGAAAGACGTCAGCACCAGCACCCGTTGTTAAGGAAGGAGAACGACCACCTATCATATGTTTCAAATGCGGAGGGGAGGGGCACATCAGTCCAAACTGCGCGATGCCGTCCAAAGCATGTTATAATTGTGGAAGAGAAGGTCATTTAGCCCGATTTTGTCGTTTACCGAAGACAAATTCAGCTAGGATGGAGGCACCAAAGGCCGTCCCAGAAAAGTCAAAACCGGTTGTGCAAGGGAGAGCGTTTGTTGTGAACTCCCAAAGAGCAAGGAACCCGAATGAGGTCATCACGGGTAAGCTTATCATAAACTCTAACGAAGTCTATACTTTATTTGATACCGGTTCTACCCATTCTTTTATTTCTCCTACTTGCGCTCATCGATTAAATTTGATTCCGGAGAAATTAGACTTTGACTTATCTGTTGAAACTCCATTGGGAGAAACCTTCATTACATCCACGGTTTATAAGTCTTGTTTGGTTCAAGTTGGTACCCACACATTACCTGTCGATCTTATTTCATTAAAAATACTTGCATTTGACGTGATTCTAGGGATTGATTGGTTAACTACTCATCATGCAAAAATTGATTGTTTTCGTAAGGTTGTTAGCTTTCATATTCCTAATCGACCTATTATGCGAATTCAAGCAACCAAACCATTAAAATCAATCGCTGTCATCTCAAGCCATAAAGCTATTCGTTTATTGAAAAACGGATGTCAAGCTTTCTTAGCTCATGTCACGGATCTAAACAAAAATACGTCAGTTTTGAATGATATTTCTATTGTTAATAAATTCCCTGACGTATTCCCTGAAGAACTTCCTGGCCTACCCCCAGAGCGTGAAATTGAATTTTGTATCGACCTTGAACCCGGTACAAAACCCATTTCCAAAGCCCCATATCGAATGGCTCCTATTGAACTTCAGGAGTTAAAGATCCAACTGCAGGAATTGTTAGACATTGGCTTTATTCGTCCTAGTACTTCTCCTTGGGGTGCTCCTGTTCTATTCGTGAAGAAGAAAGATGGAAGTATGCGACTTTGTATTGATTATCGGGAGTTGAATCATGTCACCATCAAAAACAGGTACCCATTGCCACGTATTGATGACCTGTTTGACCAGTTGCAAGGAGCACAATTCTTTTCAAAGATCGATCTTCGTTCTGGATATCATCAGCTGAAGGTTAGAACTGAGGATATTCCAAAGACGGCTTTTAGAACTCGGTACGGGCATTATGAATTCTTAGTTATGTCTTTTGGATTGACTAATGCTCCTGCTGCCTTCATGGATATGATGAACAGGGTATTCAAGGAATATTTGGATCACTTTGTGGTCGTCTTTATTGATGACATCCTTGTTTATTCCAAAAGCCGTGAAGATCATGAGCAACACTTGAGGTTGGTACTCCAAAAGCTTCGTGAATACAAACTTTATGCCAAGTTGAAGAAATGCGAGTTCTGGCTGGAAGAGGTAGCATTCCTTGGGCACGTAGTATCAAGTCGTGGAATATCGGTTGACCCGGCAAAGATTGAAGCTATTCAAAGCTGGGAGCAACCTAAATCAGTGACCGAAGTACGTAGCTTTCTTGGTTTAGCTGGTTATTATCGGAGATTCGTGGAAGGATTTTCTCGAATCGCTACTCCATTAACTCAGCTGACTCGGAAAGATACAAAGTTTGGTTGGAGCGAAGAATGTGAGCAGAGTTTTCAAGAACTCAAGAGGAGACTCATTTCAGCACCTGTTCTAACAATACCATCTGGCTCGGAGGGATTTGTCATCTACAGTGATGCTTCGAGCAAAGGGTTGGGATGCGTTCTCATGCAACATGGAAAAGTCATAGCCTATGCATCAAGACAACTCAAGGAATATGAGAGGAATTATCCTACTCATGATCTAGAGTTGGCAGCTGTTGTCTTTGCACTTAAAATTTGGAGGCATTACTTGTATGGGGAGAAGGTGGAGATCTTTACGGATCATAAAAGCCTCAAATATTTCTTCACTCAAAAGGAACTCAACATGCGACAACGACGTTGGCTTGAACTGTTGAAAGATTATGATCATACCATTCAATACCATCCTGGAAAAGCGAACGTGGTAGCTGACGCATTGAGTAGAAGATCATATGCAAGTACGAGTGCGATATTGTCAACACAAAGGCCCATTTTGTGTGATTTGCAAAGGATGGAGATAGAGTTAAAGACTCCAGGGACCCATGTGATGATGGCGAATATACGAGTAGAACCGACTTTAATCGATAAAGTTAAAGCTGCTCAAGCTACAGACCTGGAGCTGATGCGTATGAGGAAGAAAGTGCAAGAAGGTGCTATGCCGGAAGCAAGAATCGATGAAGAAGGAATACTTCGAGTCAACTCCAGACTTTGTGTTCCTAACAACCCTGATTTAAAGTATGAAATCATGATGGAGGCGCACAACACACCGTTTGCAATCCATCCTGGAAGTACCAAAATGTATCATGATCTTCGTCATACATTTTGGTGGAGCAATATGAAGAGAGAGATAGCGTTGTTTATCTCAAGGTGTCTAACTTGTCAACGAGTCAAAGCGGAGCATCAAGTACCAAAAGGTCCATTGCAACCACTTGAAATTCCAGAATGGAAGTGGGAGCACATTACCATGGATTTCGTTACCGGTCTTCCTAGGGTTTCTCAAGGTATTGATGCGATTTGGGTCATTGTTGATAGATTGACCAAGTCTGCTCATTTCTTACCGATACGAGAAACTTATACACTTGAACGTCTTGCTCGTATGTACATAAACGAGATTGTAAGACTGCATGGTATGCCAGTATCCATAGTTTCTGACCGAGACCCAAGATTCACTTCACGATTTTGGGTTAGTTTACAAAAAGCTATGGGCACGGATTTACGATTTAGTTCAGCATATCATCCTCAGACGGACGGACAATCAGAGAGGACTATTCAAACTCTGAAGATCTATTAAGACTCTGTGTCTTTGACTTCAAGGGAAGTTGGGACAAGTTCTTACCATTGGTGGAGTTTTCCTACAACAACAGTTATCAAGCAAGTATTGGCATGGCTCCATTCGAAGCATTGTATGGAAGAAAATGTCGTTCTCCAGTATGCTGGGATGAGGTGGGTGAAGCAACGTTGTTGGGACCGGAGTTGGTACGTATGACTACAGAAAAGATTCAAACGATCCGACAACGTATAAAAACCTCACAAGATCGACAAAAGAGTTATGCTGATCTTCATCGAAAGGACGTGGAATTTGATGTAGGAGATCATGTGTTCTTACGTGTTGCTCCATGGAAAGGAGTTACGAGATTTGGAAAGAGAGGAAAGCTCAATCCTCGATTCATCGGTCCATTTTTAATCCTCGATCGAGTAGGAACTGTGGCTTATAGACTCGCTTTACCGCCAAGTATGTCTCGTGTTCATAACTTTTTTCACATATCCATGTTACGCAAATATGTGGAAGACCCGAACCACATTATTGAGTTAGAACCGGACGAAATAGCGGAGGATTTGACGTATGAAGAAGTTCCTGTTCAAATCTTGGATAAGAAGGAACATATTCTACGCTCCAAGGTTATACCTCAAGTCAAAGTTTTGTGGAGAAACCACGATGTTGAGGAAATGACTTGGGAGTTAGAATCTGAAATGAAATCAAGGTATCCTTACCTCTTCGACATACCAGGTACGTACCCTAATTTCGAGGGCGAAATTTCATAAGAAGGGGAGGTTGTAAGACCCCAACTTTTATAAATAAAGAAGAATTTTCTATAAATATCATTTTTGAATATTATGGAGTTAATTTGATATAATGTTATAGTTGTGGGTAATATTTATAAATTTTGCAAAGTACGCAAGTTGTTATATAATATTCGATTGGTCGGGGAATATTCGTTTTAACAGGGAATATTCGTACAACGGCACAATCATTGGTGGACCCCACAACGGAATTATTGTCGGATTGAGAAAACGACAAAAATATTTTATTAAAAATAACGGCGGAAGTTTTACCATTGTTACTGTTGAACTACTCGGTAGTAAAAGTACAGTAATACGTGTGGTTGCATAGTAGCACACGGTATTGATTATTAATGCTTATGTGAGAAGTCACTCAGTTTGATTCAATTATTGTCAATTAATAATATGAATTATTTAGCGATAATGACGTTTTGTTTTATTCGTATTATTAACGTAATAAAAACAGAAACATCTTTTTATATAAAACAGAATACTTTATTAAAGTTATTCTATAAATAGAATATATTATATTTTATTTAAAAGATTTTTCTTTAAATATGGACCGTCAGATTAAAGTAATCAATCTGGACCGTTCATGGATTAGTTACTATGCATTCTATTTTTCTATAAATAGCAGCTCATTCCTTCATTATTTCTTACGAATTCACTGAACTCTAGAGAGATAAACTATAGAGAGAAACTATAGAGAGAGAGAAGAAGAGTATTCTGCTACTTAATTACTTCCTTACTTCAGCTCTTCTTTAAAACGGTAAGGGGTGTTATTCTTTCTTATTCATGAAGAGAACTGTTGTTATTCTATTTCTTATTATTCTGTTGGAATAACCTGTATACGCGGTCTACCCTATACTTGGTGATATTCTTCTATTATTCTGTTGGAACATCCTGTCTGTGTGTTTTACACCGGATCTGGTTCCGTTTTTATTATTATTCTATTGGAACATCCTGTCTGTGTGTTTTACACCGGACCTGGTTCCGTTTTTATTATCATTATGTTGGAACATCCTGTCTGTGTGTTTTACACCGGACCTGGTTCCGTTTTTATTATTATTCTGTTGGAACATCCTGTCTGTGCGTTTACGCCGGACCTGATTCCATTATTTATTATTCTGTCGGAATATCCTGTCTGTGCGTTTACGCCGGACCTGGTTCCATTATTTATTATTCTGTCGGAATATCCTGTCTGTGCGTTTACGCCGGACCTGGTTCCATTATTTATTATTCTGTTGGAATAACCTGTTTGGGCGGTCTATCGCATGCATGGTGATTTCTTTTGTTATTCCATTCTTTATTGTACTCAGCTGGTTAAGTTTTGACTTCTATACTCCATGAAATTTGTGGAATATCCTTGATAATTGCGTTTCATCCAGTATCTTTTCATGAAAATATTCTTCTAAGCATTCTTGAATTTTACTCCACAAAGCAGTATCATGTTGACAATTTGGACGTTATTAATTCCTGGATAAATTAATTTTTGAACTTGTTTTATTGAATTCTTATATCATTGTCATCATCCTCATGTTTATATTCTGTTGAAAGTCATCTGTGGCCTGTAGTGCATAGATGGACTTGGTATGATTATGACCAGGGATTATTCGGTGTAATCATGACCGTAATGTTACAAATGATGTGGTAAAAGTCCTCATTGGCCCGTAGTGCATTGATGGACAGTTGTTGGCATGATCATGACCATTAATGAATATACGAATATCCTTGGCCGTAGTGCAGGGGTGATTCGATGATGTGGATTATTTTATTAAGCTGAGTCCCAGCGATCACAGTGTTGGAAAATCTTTTAAATCATAAAAGATAGTAGAGTTTATTTTCTACTTGACTCTCTTAATGGATTGCTTGTTCCGCTACAGTTAAACTTGATGTCTATTATATTTTATCAGTTTAACATTGTTGAAGGCTAATGATAATTTATTCTGCATTATCTTAGTCATAATATTACATGAGTACCATAGAGGATAGTAATATTACATGAGTATATTCTTGTGCTCCAACAAATATTCATAGCCCAATATGCTTCCCTATATATTATTGAGATAACATTTCTCAAATATACTTGTACATATGTATAGGCATATAATACCACCAAATATAGTAACATATATAGAGGATGTGTTTGTTGAGGTGTTCTTTTATGGTGTCACCAGTCAAATATTTGATTGCTATTTACTCTTTTAGCAGACTGATATATTTCCCTCGCTTTACCTCAATGCTTACCATTCTTCCATAAAGTTATGTAGATCTAGATAATAGTATGTAGTAATAATATAAAAGGGAATGAATATTTAAAACTTTGTTTGGCATGCAGTACTAATGACAACTATCAGATATTTCTTTTAGCAAATTCCAAATAATAATTATCAAACAAGCTACTGATTTTTTAAGAATAATTGAATTATTTGTGATCACATGCATAGAATAATTATCAAAAAGAAAAAAAAATAGTACAGACATGCATGATGACCATGCAATATATACTCAAACACACATATATAGAGAGAGAGTTATACCTTCTTCTATTTCAAACCAAAATGATTATCTTCAAGATGAAGGTGAGGAGCAACTCGTGCTGATAACGTGTTATAAAAGATTACTAAAAATTAAGAACAATGATTAGTAGAAAAGAGAGAAAATTCTCATTGTATTTTTATATCTCATCCCCATCATTTAGACAATACAACTATTTATAGTTAGGTACATCAACATCAATATTTGGAGGTTTCAAAACTCAAAGGTCATGAGTTTCAAACATTAAAGGATATGAGAGTTACAAAGCTCAAAGGTAATTACAATAAAGAGGGGTAGGAATGTATCTAGACATGGGTAAGAAAGTATCTAGACATCCACACACAATGTATAATTTTATAACACAATTTGAGTTTTAAGATTTTACAAATTTACTTTAAAAAGTCAAAATATATATCTAATTTGGGAATGAAGGTAGTATTAAATTCTTAAAAATTCATATACTCCCTCTGTCCTAAGATAAAAGTCCTGATGGACTTTTCACGCATATTAAGAAGATGAATAAAATGACAAAATTGCCCATAATAATGTCATTAAATATGGAGAGAGAATTAGAATAAGAAAAGTATGAGATATTTAATGTTACGGGTATAATAGAAAAATATTTGTAAACGTTTGGTTATTAAATGAAAATGGACATTTAACATGGGACTACCTAAAATAGTAATAAAGACTTTTATCATGGGATGGAGGGAGTATTACACTACCTTGGTTACTATAATACTTTTTATCTCTCCGTTTCTCGTCTAGCTGCTTGACCTAATTCTCCCCACTAGTTCAACTTATGAGAAAATTCAATATGTTGTTTTTATTTATTTATAATTTCACAAATTTAACAATTATTTTGTGATTTTTTGTAATTACTTGTGGGTTTTTGTAACTAATAAAAATAAGATTATCATACAACAATTTTAAGTAATAAAATCTCAAAAAATGTTACTAAAAATAATATTTGGACATTATTTTGTTTTGTAATTTATTTTATTTTATTTTTATTTTTTTATTAGAATTTTTTTATTTTAAATTTGACCCACTGACCTAAGAGGCCGGAATAACTAATACTCCCTTCGTTCCTAAAAGATCGTCATTTTAGAAGAAAAAATTTATTTCAAAAAGTTTGTCGTTTATAACTTTCGAAGAGAATAAATTATTTATTTTCCTATATTATCCCTACCTTCTCTTATTATTCCAAGAAATTCTCTCAATTCTATTAATAGTTTTCAACTTACAACTTATTATAAAGAGATAATAATAAAATTTCAAATAAATTTTATGTTAATCTACGTGTCAAAACCATAAACAAAATCTTTTTTAGGATAAGAATCTTTTTTAGGTGATGACTGATGTTGTTATCGTCTGATATGCAACTATCCAATACGGTATATTATTGGGATAAATGCTATACAATAAATTTAAGCAACTAAGCTTTTGTAAATAAAACTTACAGAGCTACTTCTATCTATAACTAGCGATGTCAATTTGCAAAGTGCGATCGGTGCTAGCTATTTCCAAATTAACTTCCTCCTATTTCAACCACTTATCTTCACTCCGTAGGTTATCTTCTTCATCCTATGACCCATCTCAATGTCAAGTAAGTTTGTCTTCTTCATGTTTTTATTTTAGATTTTCTTCAGCTTTTATGCCTGTGAATTGGTACTTTAATAAATTATTGGGTTTCAAAAGAAATGATCAATCTATGATTATGAAGTGGGTTTCGCGTGATTTTTGATGGGTTTCTTTCTTTCTTTCTTTTGAATTGAATAAGTTTGTGATCAAGCAATAAGGATTCAGGAGTTGAGATTTAAGTGTGAACAAACGAGAACAGTATATACCATTTGATGAAGCTCCTTATGTGTAAGCTTAAATTTCTTCTCTGTTTGGATGTTTTGCAAGTTTGAGTATCTATTTTAGTTGAAAATAGCTAATTAAACATTATTACTGATGATGCTATATCGAGGACGTCTCTAGTGTGGTCTCCAGTTCAACATCCTCACATGATGAGTAACGGGGTTGGGCCATTGTGGGATGCCTTGAGTGTGGTTGTTAGTGAGTGGGGTGAGAGATATAATATCAATTTTAAGAGTTTCAAGTGCAAAAATGTATCTAACCTCTCCACAGTGTTCCGGTGTTGCTTATATGTGAGACAGCCTTGGAGGGTCCCTTCGGACCTGTCCCATCGAGGAACAATTGTAGCTGACCGCCTGACCCATGTGGGGTGTATAGAGCTGTCTCGTTATGGGGCAGCTACGCTGCCCCATAGTACGAGCAGCTGATGTGACTCTTCAAAGAGTTCCAATTGTTTATTTTGGTGCCCGGTCGGCTCTCGTCAAGTGAGGCCCTCCTCAAAGGTGGGCTTCGATTCTGGGCCTCCGGGCCTTCGATCTTTCTGACCTAGTCAGTGGGCCTGAGGGTCCGTATACTAACAATTACTCTTTTTTCTTTATTATTTACCAATGAGCTTCAGCTCTAGTGGTACTCTCTTGTCCCTAACATGCTGGTGTAGTGACACAATGGATTATAATGGTTAGTTTAACCTACTAACACGAAGGTAGATAAATCTTTACACACAAGGAAATTAAAGAATTCTCCAAGAGAAAACACAATAAAATTGGAAGATTGTAAAACCCTAAGCTAACATATTCATAATGTTAAAGCCAAAGTCTAAACTACTTTCCTACGACTAATTGGAAAAGGAAATAAATAAATCCTAAACTAACTAAAATTATAAAAATAAAGCCCATAACGTAAACGGGCTAAATATAAATTTAGCAACTAAATTTTCCTAAATAATAAATTAAAATACATCAAATAAAATAAAGCTCCATAAATAATAAAATATATGAAAAATCCTAATTTTCATTATTATTTGCCACTGCATCATGCAGGTGTTCAAGCCTAAGGGCCTTTTTTCGTAATCCCTTAAAAGGTTTAAGGGTCTAATTGTTTTAGTGTTGATAGACTTGGCAAAAGAGGCCTAGGCCCGCGGGCTGGGCCGGCCGGCCCGCCCGCCACGGGCGGGGCGTTGGGCTTCAGTTGTTTAGCCTATGAAAATGTGGGCGTTTTTGGCCCGGCCCGTCAAGGCCCGGCCCGCGAATTAATTTTTTTTTTACAAAATTTTGATACTTGTGGGTTATGAAGCTTGAACACAAGACTTGTAAATAAATAAATAAGAATTCAAACCCTTTGAAAGTTATATTGATTAATGATTAGCAACACCCACCATTTACAATTGATTATATAGTAGAAATAAAAAAAATTCAATCTTTCTGTTCAGTAAAAAGTAATTATCCATAAATGATTAGACTTCAAAGTTGATGTGGATTTTGGGTCCTTTTCTAAATCAGAGCTATATATATGGCCATATGGGATCAACATTAATTGTCAATGGGTTTTGAAATTAATGACTTGAGCTCCACCCTATCACCTCTGTAGCTTATGCCGTGGGACACGACTTTGGTAGCTAGCAAGGCGTTTTTCAATTCTTACACTACTACAAGTCGTAAATCATGTGTAGTAAATGTATCTAACGTAATTAGGTTCATCGCTATATGTTTATAAAAATAATTTATTTAATTAAATGGACATGCATGTCACCGAGTATACTGATTAAGCGGACAATCGAGGTGACATATGTATTAAGAAGTTGAATGAAATATGAAAAAAATATATATTGTGAATGTTTATATGAAGTTATGAATAAGTAGAATTATTGTTTATATTAAGCGGACAATGTTTATATGTATTAGAATTATTATTTATTATAAATTATTTTATTATTTTTAATATTTATTATTATTACTATTTTTGGTGTAGCAAAATTTTGCAAAAAAAAAAAAAAATAGGGGAAGAAACCCGCGGGCCGGCTCGGGCCACGGGCCTCACATTTTCAGCCCGTCAAAACCCGGGCCTTTTTGGCCCGGCCCGCCGTTGGCCTGCCCGCGCTCAGCCCGGGCCCGGCCCGGCCCCGCCCGCCCGGCCCGGCCGTTTGCCACCTCTAGGGTTGAGCTTTGGTTCTATGTTCCCTCACTTTGATAATACATTTTTTTGACATACTTTTTATATATATTTTTGACAAAAAAAGTAAAAAATAGAAGGGTGATCAAACTTTACTGAAGCTCAACTCTTATGTGTCTGTCAATTCTTGAAAGAGAATCAGAGGAACTTGATGCCCCCTTTTCTTTCTTTGTTTGTTTTTTGTTTCCTTTTATTTTACTGTTGTATGTGAGCGGTCTTGTAGTAAGCTTGCATGGTTTCTTTAGCTTGCTTTTGGTGAATGTGAGTATTGTTTTAAACATCATTACTTTTTCTTATACGGTCTCAGTCAATTGATAACTTTTCAATTATGGATGCAAAACAGAGGATTGGATTCATAGGGCTAGGAAACATGGGAGCACGAATGGCTAATAATTTAATCAAGGCAGGATATGATGTTGCCATTTATGATGTGTAATGTCTCCAACTCACTCTATTGCAGTTAGAATGCAATTATTCTTGACAATTTATTTAATTTCCACCTTTATTTAATTATGAAAATACTTCATTGGATGCAAAATTATGATGTGGATGAAGTTTGTTTTCTGTAATGTGGATGTTGGGTTTTAGTTTGTGGTATTCCTTTGATCGAGTTTGTTGTTGAAAATTTTATTTGCAAATATTTTACCTTGACCATGAAGTGCTTCTGTTCCTTTCTTATCCACTAGCAATCCTAATGTCATGAAGATGTTTTCGGAAAAGGGAATTCTCACAAAAGAATCACCTTTTGAAGTTACTGAAACAAGTGATGTCGTAATTACCATGTTGCCTTCACCAAAACATGTAAGCTCTAGATTCGATTCTTCATTTCTTGTTCTCTTTGTTATTAGGTCTATTTTGTTCACACCTAACATTTTCTACCGTCATTTTCTTGTATATGCACTATGCAGGTATTGGATGTTTACACAGGACCATATGGTTTACTCCATGGTGATAATCAACTACGGCCATGGTTATTTATAGATTCATCTACAATCGACCCTCAAACTTCAAGAAAGGTTTCTGCGGCTGTATCTAATTGTTCTTTAAAAGTTAAGAAAGGTACATAAAGAGACGATGTACATATCATCTGCAATTTGTACTTCATAACTATGTCATCAAGCATTCATCACATATACAACATTCTTAAAGCGGATACGACATCATGGTCTGGTTTTGCAATGATGGTGAATCTGTTGGACAGTTTCGATTACTAGAAATTTCACTTAATTAATGTACGCCATATGTAGATTCCCGGGAGAGCCCTGCTATGTTGGATGCTCCTGTGTCTGGTGGTGTTCTTGCTGCAGAGAGCGGAACACTTACTTTCATGGTATGTAGCATCATATTTGAGATAGTTTTATCTTTTCATTCAATCATTAGGAAATTTATTCCATCTAGAAAGACTGGCTTGTCATATTGCTCTTATGTCTCTTCATGCACCCATAAATTGGTCTATAGTGAATAAGTAAATACACGTGGAACTTACTCGTTCTATTAAACATGTGGCAGTAACAACTTAAACTTTACTAGGTTATGTATTGTGTACTTGACCAAAAGAAATGTCAATGTCATATATGTCTTCCAGGTTGGTGGCTCAGAGGAAGCTTATCTGGCTGCAAAAACTTTGTTTCTCTCAATGGGAAAGAACACAATTTATTGTGGTCCAGCTGGAACCGGTTCGGTATGCTCTCTCATTGTCAAGCTACAACATTATTTTGAAATATTATATAGGTTATGGTATCCGAAATTAGCTTTACTTTGCTTCTAGAGAAGTGTCTAGTGTGTAGCAGTTGTTGTATTCACTTTTGATGTTCATATTAATTAAGGTAGGCATAGATTTCAGTCCATTTCAACTGTTTCCGCTTAGAAGAATGGAGTTGGCAATTATGCTCAGTACTTCAGTAGTCTAATTTGGGATTTTTCTGGCATGACACATAATTTCCTTTCTGGCATTGGTCAGTTAACAACTAGGTGTAGTCAACTAAAATATTGTTTACCATTTAAAGTAATAACAAAATAATATATTTCTGTCTAATTTAGAAAAAAACCATTTATGCAGGGCACACTGTACAAGCACCTACATATACGTATCGGTTAAATTTTAGTTTGTCTAAGAGCTACGAGATTCAGAGTTTGTAACTTCATGAACCTGATAGTAAACTCTCCCCCCCGCCCTCCCCACCCCCCCCCCCCAAAAAAAGAAAAGAAAAAAGTATTCCATTTTTAAGTATCACAAAGGCATATGTACTGATTTTGCATACAAAAGATTCAAGGGGCAATGGATTTGAGAATTGTTTTCCCGTTGTTGAATTCTTTTATACTAGCACTCTTGGATATTATTTATAGGCATCCAGTAAATTTGGTTTGTCTTTTCTTTTCTTTTTTTAAACTTAGGCAGCAAAGATCTGCAACAATTTGGCAATGGCTGTGAGTATGCTTGGGGTGTCTGAAGCCTTGACTCTTGGACAGTCACTGGGAATTTCAGCCAGTACTCTAACAAAGATATTCAACTCTTCAAGTGCTCGCTGTTGGAGTAGGTATTCAATACTATTCTAGTATCCTACTGGAGTTGACACTTCAAAATTACAATAATTCCTTATTCGAATTGAACCACAATTCAACCAACTACAGATTCTTAATTCATGGCTTCATCTTATCATAGATTACTTTAAGACTTGAGTAATTTATGGTTTCAATGGGATTCAAGTGAAAATTGATAAGATCTGATAAATTATACAGTGATGCTTATAATCCCGTGCCTGGAGTGATGGACGGGGTGCCCTCTTCAAGGAATTATGATGGTGGCTTTGCATCTAAGCTTATGGTATGGGTTCAAAACATATAACAATATAATTTATTTTGACTAGTATTCTTGTTCAAATAAGTCTCACATCATGCTATGAGAAAGTTCCCCATGACTCGCAACAATCTTATTTGCTCTGCTCCCTAAATGGATCTTCGTACTAGCTGCTTTATCTTTTTATGCAAATTATATTGGGCTTTACTTGCTCTGTGATGCAATACATATTTTGAGCTATACAAGATCAACTCACTCAAAATACCTTTTATCCCAAAGTAGTTGGGGTAGGCTGAAATTGAATTCCATACGTTAGTGTAAAAGTAGAAAGGAAAGAAATAAACTAGAAAGATAAAACAAATTATATAACAATACGAATATAAAGAATAATTTAGAACAAAAAGATAGAAAAGAATGGACATAAATAAATTGAAAAAACGCATCCACCTATAGGAAGCTTGTAGTTAATAGCATACAAATTTTATTGTAGTAAGTTTGCCGCTTATTTAAACAATGAGATGTAGAACTATCTCTACTTATTTATCAGAAGTTTTATGTGTGATCTTCTCTCCGTGTTTTGATGTCATCGCTCCCTTTGCCGTAGTCCCATTTTTTGTTTGTGCATATATTGCCCATATAACTGATATAAGACGTGAAAGTATACAATGTTCTTCTTCCTAAATCTTTACGTAGTGTACTGGTCATGATTCATGAACATTTAAGATTATGGTCTCTTTCTTAATGCAGGCTAAAGATTTAAACCTTGCTGCGGCATCAGCTAAAGAAGTGGGTCTTAAATGCCCATTGACATTTCAAGCAGAAGACATGTAAGCCATTTCCCTTTCAACTCGTCCAAATTCTGGAAATAATAGGACCACCATCTCCTGCTAAGGTTCAAAATAGTGGCTTTTGTAGGGTAAATTTGGCACGAACACTGCCATAGTTGAACTTGCTTGATCAGATCATACATAGTTATCATCCACAACCTAAAGTTAAGTGGTTATGGGTGGAATTACCCATCCAAGTTAAATACTGACTTGGGAGGCTTCACGTTACTGCTGTATCAGTATTACTAGTACTCTCACAATTTTAGTCTTGTCGACTCAACGTCAGAGTCCTTAGAACATCACTAAATTGAAAAAAGTAGAGCTATTTTAATATTGTAGCTTTTATGTAGTTTGTTGAGATTAGCGATGAGACTTAACTCGTGGAAAAATGTAAATTATAAGCTTGGAATTTCTTTTTATGATTATTTATTTTCTTTCAGATTTACGGAGCTCTGTGACAGTGGTCATGCAAGCAAGGACTTCTCTTGTGTTTTTCGCCATTACTACTCTGGCAAGGATAAGCTATAAATTTATCAACTAGTTTCAGGCATGGGCATTTTCTTGCAAATCGAATCTCTGGAACTGCTCAACAATCCATCCAACAGTCTTTCAGCTTATCTGAATTCTGAATCAACTTCCAAATAGGGGGGGGGGGGGGGATGTGTATGGTTGATGACTATAAGAGTGTTGTAACCTATGGCTTTGCTTGATTTTTCTTTTTTGGCTAATGTAGTTGTTATTAAGCATTTTCGTTAAGGAGCGTTTGTTACAGGTCATCTAATGTGGTTATGTTAAATCCCTGTAATATGAGTTGGTCATCATTATAGATGTTGATTGTTATACTGATAATCTTACATTCCCGTTACTTATATACATGGTAAAATGTTAAGATTTCCAGTGATCAGATGACCTAAAAATAGGTGGTAATCTATGATTACCACATAACGCTATTTTGAAATTTTAGTTAGACAAAAATATCAATTGTATTTTATAATTGGGATATAAACATACTTATTAGTCACATAATTTGCATTTAATTTTAAATTTCTTGATATTTTTTTTGTTTGTCAGATTGTCCATACAAAGTATATGTTGTTTTTTGTTATTTATTATTAAAGTTTAATTTATTATTAATGACAGTTGAAAATTTTGTGCTTAATAATTGAATCTATCATGAATTGTTATTTTATAATCACGTTAACTCTTTTATACGATTTACTAAGTAATATAAAATTAATGGCTTATATATGAATTATTACCCTAAACTATGCACCATATTCCACTTCGGTGATCCACCTTTCAATTTTGTCAATTAGATGATTGAACTATTAATTTTTTCCACTTGCATTCAATTAAGTCTGCCATGTCAGAAATTGCTGACGTGTCCGTTTGGGTGGGTCAGAGTTAAGCTGACGTGTAACAAAAAAATAATATTTTAATTTTTGATTAAACATTTATTATACATTAAGGGTACAATTGTCAAATCACCTTATATTAAATATTAATACCAACTAAAAACAATAAAAGGCTAAATAAACAAACAAACAAACAAAAAAAGCTATTCAAACAAACAGATCAAACTTCGATCAAATAAACAAGCAGATACGAAAACTTCAGATCTGAAGTAATCGATCATCACTCACTCACAGATCTGAAGAAATCAACCGGACAACCACGCCGCCGCCAAATCTCTCCTCCCCCAACTTCGATCAAAGCTATTCACTCAATAAAAGTCTAACTTCAATCAAAAACAGAGTACTCAACCGGACAACGCCGCCGCCGCCGTATCCGACTTCGGGCTAAACTCATTCTTCGACGAGTCAGGCTCTCCCAGCCACCGCGTCGCCGGGTATTGTGCACCAGAGATGGTCGAGAGCCGGAAAGTCACCTTCAAGTCCGGCGGAGGTTCACCCGGAAAGATTTGCCGAGGTGGGTTCAGTCGGTGGATTTGCCGAGATTTGTGAGTTTAATGACATACCCACCACATCTGCAAACCTTTTTATTTCTTCACTTCACTGCTACAGAAGCCGACTCCGACACTGAGAAAAAACCGAAGAAGAAATCGCAAACGTAATCTCTCTCTCATTTTGAGCTGGAGAAATTCATTTTGTTTAGTTTAACATTCATTTGAATTAGGACTGTATTTGAGTAGATTTGGACAGTGTGTATGTCTGTCTGATCTGTAGTTCGTCGCCGGAATCATTGATTTTCAGTTCTTGAGATATGATGGCGGCTTTGTGATTTTTCGATGGCGGCTTTGTGATTTTCTTGTGCTGTTATTGATTTGGTCTTGTGTTATTGATTTGGATTTGCTGTTTGTTTGTGTTGCGAAATCTTGTAATTTGGTTTTGGCTTTGATTCAGTATCTTTGTTTGATTTGGTTTTAATCGATGATGTTATTGTTTGTGAAGAAATTTTGATTATCAGAAAATTTTTAATTCGATTGAGCCAGGGTTTATCGTTCGATTTGGGGAGAGATCTTGATCGATCGATTGTAATGGTGTAAAAGCTGATATTTGTTTGTTTTATATTAATTAGAAATGTTAATTTATGTTTTGACTGTCTTGCCCTTTGTTTAATAAGAGTTGTTTATTTAATAATTAAAAAATATTTTTTTTGCCACATAAGTTTCTTAAGGCCCCACATAATAAGCCACGTCAGCAATTTCTGACGTGGCATGTTCAATTTGGTCCAATTGAAAAAATTTGATAGTTTAATGATCTAATTGACAAAATTGAAAGGTGAATCACCGAAGTGGAATATGACATATAGTTTAGGGTACTAATTCATATTTAAGCCAAAATTAATTAATTCAATAGTACTTTAATAATTGTTTATTATATTTGACAATAGTTATATGGGTAAATTATTCAGCTAAAATTAGTACAAAGATATTTGTTTAAAAATTCTATTTTATTTAAAATTACTCATTTAACTCCATTTTTTTGATATAAAAGACATGTAAATTATTGATTGTTGGTGCGAAAGGTCTGCCTTTATTAATGTGATCCTAAAAAAAGTCCAGTTCTTGCTCGATAAGGAAGGAATAATGTAAATAATCTTTTTGATTAGACTTTCACTTCTTTTTAAGTTGTTCTTAAAATCTTTTACGAGTAAAAAAAACTTATTTATTAATTAATTATTTTTAAAATAATGAGTCTCAATTAGTAATATAGCTTAATATCTCTAATTTATCATCATAATTTTATTATTCTGTACTTGTTATTAAACAACTAAATAAATTTTTTATAAGAAATATAAAACAAAAATAACATAATGTCTTGGTCCAATGATTATCTCTCATTCCTGCTCTATCAAGAGGGTGGGAGTGAATAAGAGTCTTGCTTTAAAGTCGTTCATAAAGTTTATTTTTCGATAATTGATTCCTTGAAATGATATTTTGTGTTTATTTTTTGTCAGTTTCACTTAAATCAGCCCAAAATTCGACCGGGCTCGGCCCATTTTGACCAACCCATTTTGTAAGCGTAATTATGTCTTTACCATTATTATATGTATTTTTAATATTAGAAATTTTAAAAATAAAAACTAAAAATAGAAATTAAAATAAAAAAAGTAAAAGATAAATAAAAAAACTAATTCAATTTTTTTTTTCAAAATAGAATTAAAAAGTTTTAAAAATAATTATTATTTTCACTAAAAAAATTAGAAATTTTTATTTTTAAAAAAATAAGTAAAGTTTCATAAAATATAAATTCGAAAAAAATTAAAGTTATTTTTTTTAATTTTTAATTATTTTTATGAAAATTTTCTCAATTTTTTAAAAATAAAAAATTCTAATTTTTTAATGAAAATAATATTTTTTTAATTTGTTTTTTTGAATCTAAATTTTATGAAACTTTACTCATTTCTTAAAAAATAAAAAATTTCTATTTTTTCTTCTCAAAATAAAGTTTTATTTGTTTGAATCTATATTTTATAAAACTTTACTCATTTTTAAAAAAATGAAAAAAATTCTATTTTTTTCATGAAAATAATAATTATTTTTAAAACTTTTTAATTAATTTTTTTTAAAAAAATTAATTAGTTTTATTTATTTATCTTTTACTGTTTTTGTATTTTAATTTCTATTTTTAGTTTTTGTTTTTAAAATTTCTAATACTAAGAATACATATAATACTGGAAAAGACATAAAGTTTTTTTCTTCTTTTGAAAATCAAGGTTTAGATAAAAAATGAAAAAATTATACTTTTCTTTTCTTAAAATAAAGCTTTATTTATTTATTTATTTTGAATCTATATTTTATGAAACTTTATTTATTTTAAATTTTTTACGCACAATTAGTGAAATTGAATTAAAAATAATAATTAATTTTAAACTTGTTAATATTTTTTTTAAAAAAATTGAATTAGTGAAATTGGGATGGGTCTGATCAAAATTTGGACAGATTTAAGTGTAATTTGGAAAAAAAAAACATTAACATAAAATATCACTTTAAAACTCTATTCACGAAAAATAAAATTTAAGAGCAAAAATTTAGAGAGACAAAATAATCACTCGGCCTTTTCTTTTTCCTTTTCCCTTTTGCCTTTTCCCCATGTATATATATATATATATACACTTTTCCCTCCTCTTAAACCCAAAACCAGTTCTTGACTTCTTTATGATACTGTAGTTTATTCTCCCTTCTCTCTCTTAAAACCCAGAAGGAGCAAAAGTAGCAAGCCCAAAACTTTGAAAGACCAAACCCCACCTTTTCTCTCTTTACCGTACGGACATTGATTTTCTCTTTCTGCTCGCAAGCCATAGCCAGACGCCAGTGTAGATGTACGATAGTCTTAGTCTTTCATTACCCCATTCTTTTTTCCCCCATAAAAGCACTTTACTTTCTTTTATAATTTTTGTGTTCTAATTGCATGCTATTATCTAAATGTTCAAGCTTTGATTTTTTTGTTTCTTTTAGTGGGTATGTGTACAGATTCTTTGGCACTTGCTGGATATGAATTTTTCTGTGATTGAATTGGTTTTCATGTATTATCTATTATAGGAGACTTATCATCTGTTTGTTAATTTCCCTTGTCAAATACTCCATCCGTTTCCAAAATTAAATATTCATTTTGGTTTTTAGCTTATTTTTAGGTGAAATGAAGTTCCTGCCATTTTGGTCGATTGAGTACTATCATGCCATCACTGCACATTACTAAGTTATGTGGACTTGGATGGAATGTCTAGTCGGATGCAGGTATTTTGAAGAGTCCCATATGGGTACTTCTTAATTTTCCAAATTTTTAATTCCAACACCCATACCTTATTTAAGTGAGTGTTGGACACAGGTACCTCAGTCCTCATGGCAAATTGAAGAGTCCATGTAATATAGCACATTTCTAACTAATGCTAAATGCATGGAAAATTATTTATTTTTTCTTTAAAAAGATGTCTTTTCATAAATGCATCTCTAATTTTGGAACGGAGGGAGTATATAAAGTTCATCGAAGCGAACCTTTTGATTTTTTATTGCTTTCAGAGAAAAATATAAAGTTCATTGATCACCAGAGAAGGAGTGATGGAAACTCAAGGATCCCCAGCTCTTCCAGTGAAGAAAAAATCCCGTACTCCTAAAGATATTATATACCAGAGGTTTAGAGGCAATGCACGCTATGAGGTTGAGGAAGTACCAGAATCTACTACAAATGGATGCCCAGGGCTAGCCATACCACAGAAGGTTACCTGCCTTTTCCGATGCTCCTTGCAACTTCCTGAAGTTTATGTTGTTTCGGAGATGTGCAAAAGAAAAAAGGACGCAGAGCAATCCGCTGCACAGAAGGCTATAGAAAAGGTCTTCTATTTGATCTTTTTGCTCCATGAACAAAGTCTTTGATTTTTACCAAATTGGCTGCTATGAGAAAATGAACATGGGAGTGCTTATGTTCTTGTTTCGTGAAATTTTACAATGCTACCAATGTTGTGAACTTGGCTTTATTTTCTCTGTACGAATATATTTTTGGCCTTCACAAATTTCACAAAGATCGTTGATAAAAAAACTTACAAATTATTCAAAGAAGATAATTTCTGATGAGTTAACTTCTTAGTTAATATGAGTTACTGTTTTCAACAGACTAAAATAGATGATGCTGTAATTCCTCAAGTATTTAAAAACAAAAGAATCAAGTGTTATAGTGTGTTCTGCAACAGCTACTCTTGCATCTTGTTCTCTACTTGTAAAAGCCTTACTTTTGTTTTACTTAATTATGTACATGTGCAAAAAGTTCTTTATGAGATATATATTTTAAAAGTTCTGTCTTCAATATCTCTACCCCTTTATTTGAAACATTGAATTAGCTAATTCAAAAACGATATCGTTATTACTTGTGCGTTTATTTATTCCTATGTTGCAGCTAGGCATCAGTTCTCCAACAAATAATTCTACTGCACAAAATCCATGGAATGAGTTGGCTTCTCGTCTCACCTATTTTTTCTCAAATGAGGTATGTATCATTCTTCAAATAAACTATACTAAATTATTCAGGAAATCATGCTGATACAAACCGTGAAAAAGACGAGACAGAAAAAAATGGTATAGATAAATTTTTGTGAAATTTGATTTTTTCTTGTATTGTGGCTGAGTTTTGTTCGTTTTCAATTTTTTTAGTTGACACTACTTGATCTATTGTCTAGTTAGGCTGTTAGGGGCCACTCTGACGTGTTTGCTTTACTTTTGTTTCATTGGTGAAGTTCCTCACAACTGTTCAGCCTATTCAGCCGCTAACTGGTCACTTCAAAGCATCTTTGCTGAGAGAGGGTCACCTCTATGGTTCTGTTCCTGTTTCTGTGATTTCTGTCTTTGATAAAAAGCTTATTAATTTATGTAAAGACATAAATCCTGAAGTTGAGTCAAAACCATGGTTGGTGATGTCGCTCGTTCTGAAGGCTGCTGCAAGTTTAACAAGTTATGTGTTTACTCCTGATAATCAGCTTTCACTGCAGAGGCTAAATCCATATCCTCCTGAAGTTGTAGAGGCCTTAGTTAATCAACAACCCAAGTCACCAGAAAGCACTTGGATTCGAGCAATACGTGTTCCATACTTAGTGGAGAAGACTGTTGAATCCTTGACTCTTAATGTTTCTGATAATGGTTATTACTTGGATGTTATTGCGCAAGAACTTGGTGTAACTGATGCTTCTAAAGTTCTAATTTCCAGGTAAGGCTGTAAGTATGTTGTACTAGTTCTTGTTTGAATCTTTTACTGAATCTTGGTGCACATGAATTTTTCAGTGTATCATTGTTTTGTTGCATTCTTAACACTCATGTCTTGCATGAGGAATTTTATGTTTAATCACATATCAGTAACTTCTAAATTCATAAGCTTAATTTCTTTTTCTACTCCATAGTTTATTAAATGAGCAAAGTTAAGCCCGAGTGGATGCTGCTGATCAGAAGATCTGGAAAAGTTTACTTTATCATGCATGAGACATGACAGCTATATAGTTAAATTTAAGTCCAACAGTGAACTTGACCAACCATGGTTCATGCCACATGCACACGCACATGTGTGGAAAGACACACGTGCTTGCTAAAGCCATTGTATATGGTTTTTTTACCTTTTTCTTTCTATTATTGGAGTCCATATGAATCCTTTCTTAATTTGTCCGCCCACACACAGTTTGCTGAAGCCAGGATGGATGGCTTCTTTCTTTCAATTAACAAACAATGCACCTCATAAATGCCTTCCCTGTTCATCTTGCTTTCAGGACTATAGGCAAAGCTTCTTCGGAGACTAGATTATACTCCTGTGCTCCAAAGTCATATCTGTTGGATGTATCCGCAGAATTGGATAAAACAGAGACCGTTGAACTTACAGAATCTTTAAATAGCAGGGCAAGTTACTTTTCCGGTCAAGCTATCTATGGTGATACAATTTTGGCCTGTATCGGATACATATGGGATTCTACCAAACTCTTTTATGAAGACATATCCTTGCGTACATATTATAGGTATTTTCATCATTTGTTTAAATTGCTCATTTTAACCTTACGCACTCTTTAACTACCTTCTATTCTGTCAGTACTGCAAGTTTTTTTTAGTTGTTCTAAGAAGTGTCAAATGCGTGAGTCACATGATCATATATTGTTCAGGGCTGTGTTTGATGTTGCTTGAGAAGTAATAAATAATTTAGCTATCCATGTCATTTTCAGAATAAACTTTGTGTATTGTGAATATATTTTATTATCTTCTCGTTTTATTTTCCAATATTTTCACTCCTTATGTAAATGGGATTCACGAAACTGAGATAACAAATTCCAGAAAGCACGTCGCTTATGTTCTGTTCTATTATACCAAGTACCCGATAATTCACCTTTAGTCTCTTTTTTTTCCCTTTTCTTTTGAGGTACATTGTTTGTGACGTGTTCTTGATTTAAATTTACTAGCAGTTATTCTTATGATTTGTAGCAAGTTGGAAAGCAGTTTGACTAAAAAGAACTTGAAAGTAGGGAAACATGGCCAAGGCAATAAGCCTCAGACCCTCATGATTTGAGAACTGTAAGATATTGCCAAGCATTTCTCTTGAAGCATTAACCATCATGTGCTTTTCTTTTCTGTTATTTTCTGTCATATCTCTGTGACTCCTAGTGATGCAATCAGTGGGATTTTTGCCAGTTGCAATTGGACTACAGATTGCCGTCTTGCCTATGGTTAGACCCGAACCAGGTGAAGTGTTTTAAGGAAGTAGTTACTGATTTTAGAAGTCTGGTGTGACAATTTTTTGTGAATTGTCTCTTTGTTTGTTGTGCTTAGCTCATCTATTTCACGGCCACGAAATCTAGTTCATTTTCTTTTCTTTTTAGTACAGTTACAATGCCTCATGTGATGTATTCATTTGATTGAAAGTTTATGATAATATAATACCTCACATTTTATTTTCTTTTTAATTTTTTTTATAATTGTAATCAAGTACAGGTTACTTATCAATAAGATACCCACTGGTGTTTATAAGTTGTCTAGGGAGGCAATACTTGCAGCTGAATTGCCTGTAGCATTCACCACGCGAAGCAACTGGAAGGGCCCCTATCCTAGGGATATCCTCTTTACAATTTGTCATCAGCACCAGTTATCAGAACCTGTCTTCTCAACTGTCAATATCCCGTTAAAAATGTCAGAGTTATGTGGATCATACAAGAAGTTAAAGGTTACAGAGTCAGGTGAACAAGAAACTAATGGAGGTGGTCCTGCTGTAGGTGCCATGGGATCTGTAGGAACTTTTAAATGTGAAGTAAAAATATTTTCTAAGACTTGGGAGTTGATTATGCAATGTACACCAAAAGAATCGTTTAAGAAGCAGAATGATGCCATCCAGGATGCTGCCTTGAAAATTCTGTCATGGTTGAACACATTTTTTAAAAAACTAGATTTGTCAATTGAGAACTTGACTGTGTCTGGAGATGAACTTGCTATCCAGATTTATCCCCAATACTTCTCCACGGAGTTTGTGTTCTGCCCATTAGTTCATGATCATTGGCAGAGCACTAGAACTCGTGCTAACAGATTATTAGATTCTGACTGCTCGAGTCAATTAAATGTTATGTCGGAAGATACAGTATTGTCTATAAATAATGGTCATTGCTCTGGAGTTTCTTCATCCACAGGATCTTTGGTATGCATTAGTTATAACATATGCTTGTTGGCAGACGGTGATTGCATAAAAGAACTTCTTGAAAGTAGTGAAAAGTTTGAGTTTGAGATAGGGGTTAGAGCTGTGGTTCCCCATCTTGAAGCAGTTGTTACACAGATGTCTGTGGGTCAGTCTACTTGTTATACTACGGAGTTGCCTCCACAAGAATTGATTATGGCTGCTGCTGGTGATTCTGAGAGAACTCTATCGCTTTATTCTTCAAGTGAGTTGTACCTGTACTTGTATAGTTATTTAATGGTGTATTGCATCAGATAAAGTTTTTCTGAGAATAATGACTATGCTTCTTGGCCTTATAAATTCCCGTTCTGATTAGCTGCTCTATCACTTAGCATCACTTTTCCTTTCCTTTTGTGAGGCAGGAAGCTGCAGCTTGGAGTATTCAATAACTTTGTTGTCTGTGATGGAGCCCTTGGAAGAGAGGATGGAGCAGGCACTCTTCAGCCCTCCTCTATCAAAGCAGCGTGTTGAATTTGCATTGCAACTCATTAAAGAATCTTGTGCTGCTTCTTTGGTACGCGCAAACCATTTTGCATCATGATTCCAGACTTGATAAAGAGATTGATATATTTTTGTTGGCACAACAGGTTGATTTTGGATGTGGGGCTGGAAGTTTATTGGATTCTTTGTTAGCATATCCGACTTCTTTGGAGAAAGTTGTTGGTGTTGATATTTCACAGAGAAGTCTTGCCCGTGCAGCCAAGGTTTGAACGATTTATATCTAATTTTTCATCTTGATTTTATCTCTTCTCTGAATTTTATTAATATCTTTTCTAGAAGCTACTTCTCTTCTTTGTATAATTTGTGTGTGTTTATCTTTTCTATTGTTTTATAGTTCTTTTCATTTTTAGCTTGGTATTTTAGAGTGCTGATATGGAGGGTTTTCTTCAATTGTAAGCATGTCGTTTGGCAGATAGCTGTTACAATTTCAACAATGGTACTTGACTAATTTGTTGGTCATATACATATAGGAAGCATATTGTTTTTTTTGTATTATTTTTTTTTGTTTTTGTGGTACTGATGTATCATTGCTGTCATCAGATATCAGTTTGATCCTGTATAATCATCCACATGGTAGTGCTCAGTCTTGTCCCGATTCTTCTCTGACTTAAACATAGGCAAAGAGGAAAAACTAGGTAGCTACTGATATACAGACTTCTGTTTAGAAAATACTCGGTCCAAGTAATTGTGACTTGAGTGTTTTCTTATTTATTTATTTTAATGACCGAAGATACTATTAATTTGGATTAAGGACCTAATTTTGTGTTCTCTTGTGACCCTGTGGAGGTGTACCAACATAGAGGCTGAAAAATTGTCATTTTTAATTGAAGTAATTGTTGGTGATTATAGAGCAATCATTTCTTGATGTTTATCGGTGATTGATACTTGATCAATTAGCTACATATAATGATCTCATATAATGATCTGATATTTGTGATGCAGACACTACATTCAAAACTAACCACAAACTTGGAAGCTGCAGCGGCGAGTAATGGAATTAAATCTGCAGTGCTTTATGATGGTTCGATCACAATTTTCGATTCTCGACTGTATGGATTTGATATCGGAACTTGCTTAGAGGTATTGATTCCGAGTTTAGTTACATTTGCTGAAGCTTTACAAAATTCTTCGTCTGGAAATATGTCTGGTAATTTTTAACCATTTGTTTCTTAATGATTGTACATTTCACACAGTTACTTGTTTATTGCAATGAAGCATATATTGTTCTTCCTCCCCCAACCCCCTCACCCTCTCTCTTTGTCTATAGATATTTCTAAACTTACAAGTTACAACCTTAGAACTCAAATTAACTAGTGATCAGGGCTGAAAGTAGTCAAATAGTTTTTGACTGGCATGTACAACATGCTTGTGCTAGTCACACACTCTTTTTACAGTCACTATTGGGACTGATGAACTGTACTGTTTGAGACTTTCATTTCATATCTGTATTGTAACGCCATGCATTATTACCACCATAATTGCATGCATTTGCATGCTTTATTAGTGGAGTTGATGATGCTACAGCTACCTGCTAAATTTCCTATAATTTGATTTTTGTATAAAATACTTTCCTAAACATTTGTCACCAGTGCACTGTAGTTAATATGAACTGCAGACTTCCATGCCGGATCTTTTTGTTTGGCTTACGTTATGTATCATGATGATAGGTGATTGAGCATATGGAGGAAGATCAAGCATGTTTATTTGGCAATGTTGTGCTAAGTTCTTTTTGTCCAAAGATTCTTATCGTTTCCACCCCAAACTACGAGTACAATGTGATACTCCAGAAATCTAGCCTACAAAGTCAGGAAGAGGATCCGGAGGAGAAAAAACAAACACAAACCTGTAAGTTCCGCAACCATGACCACAAATTTGAGTGGACAAGGGAGCAGTTCAGCGATTGGGCATCCAATCTTGCAGAAAGGCACAACTACATTGTTGAATTTAGTGGAGTTGGCGGAGTTGATGGCGTTGGACCAGGGTTTGCCTCCCAAATAGCTGTCTTTAGGAGGGGAGATAATGATTGCTCGAAGAATTTAAATGCAGCCGACCATTATGAGGTTATATGGGAGTGGAGTAGTAGCAACAGCTCTAGATCTCTCTGAAAACTGCAGAAATATGCTCACTGGATTTCGCTTCAACCTTATCATGGTTCTCGGTATCATATAAATACAGATACTTTATGCAAAATAGAAGTTCTGTTGACTTTGCCTTATGTTTGGTAGCAGGTTGATAAGAGTATATATTATGCCTCAGTTTTATGAAAAGGGATGATTGAGTTTGATCTTTTGATTTTCCGTATAGAACATGAAGTACAGCTTCATCTTTTGTTCTGAATCTTATTACACAATGACAAATAAAAATGATTTATCTAATGGGTGATATTGTTGATGTTGGTTCCACCAAATTAAGGTTTCTGTTTCTGAGGTTTATTTTTTCAGATTCCGATTGGTTATCGAACTGAAAAAGGTATAGTAAAACTGTTATTGACTCTGTCATTAATTTAAAAAAATATATATAATTAATAATTAATAAAATTTTAAAAAATCTCATTTTTATGAACTAAAATATAATAAAGTTGAGTTACAATATTACTAAAAGTGATTAATTTTAATATTAAAAAATTTTTGGTACAAAAAATATATTAAAAAATAATTAAAATCCGTTTAATGATTCAACTTAACGGGGATTATTGGTCCAATCCAGACCGGCAGTTTTTAAAACCATTTTACTAGTATATGAATATGTACCCAATGACACATTGTCATACCATCTTCACGGTGAGGGAAATGTTACAAAATTATCATGAGAAAATCACCTTTGGAGTAGTTCCTGCTGAACTGCTAACCAGAAGAAAAGCTGTGTTATCTGATGAATCTGATGAAGGTGTAGTTGCTTCCTTTCAGTCATCAATGAAAGAGAAGTGTTTGTATGAAATTATTGATGAGCTTGTTGTCAGTGAAGGTCAGGAAGAGGAGATTCTTACTGTTGCAAACCTTGCTATGAGATACTTGAAAATGAATGGGAAAAAAAAGGCCAAGCATGAAAGAAGTAGAAGCAGATCTAGACCTATGAGAAGAATAAAAAAGCAGCCATTGCTTCCACAGACGTACAGTAAGTGAAACTAGGGTTACCAGGGAACTCTTATAGCGCTTCGCTTATCAGATACTATCGTTCTGAATTGTAGTAAGAGTACTTAAATGCCTTGTGCATTTCGCTCACCAGGTACTATCGTTCTGAATCGTGGTAGGAATACTTAAATGCCTTATGCATTTCTACTATAAGCAGCATTATAACAATGAGCAAAACCACCTAACCTTAGAATTGAAACTTTTGTACTCCACAGTTTACAAGAATTTTATGTTCTCATAAGCTATGCATGGATTACTTTATATAAGTAAGACATTGTGAATATTTTTAACTTTTTTCTTTCATCTACATCTTCTTGTTGTGACAAGGTTGTAAGCATTCACATCGAACCAATGCAACTAATTATATCGTAGGTGCCGTCGCCAATTTATGTCCCTAAATGTGCATCGGAAGAAATGGAGTGAAAAGTGTAATGGATGGACCCTAATCTAGTGCAAAGAATAACTTAACTACGCTTCATCTCATGCATAAGCGCACGGCCTAAATTTTTCATCAAGTTTGTTTTGGGAACATATTGATGCCAGAATTATAAGCACGCGATAGATCCCAACATGAGCTCCCTCAGCAGCCTCCAGAGTCCAGTCTGCATGCAGAAACTAATTTTTGTAACGCAAAATTTGGTAAGGTTTTACTGAACTAATGAATATGAGGAGCTTATGTCATAAGTAATTTGTTACTATGATTCTATAATATGCAAGTCATGGATTAGCTAAATGCCTTGGTCACTATTTAAGTATTTATGGTTCTGGCATCAACTAGCTAGATTCCTAGGTTTTTTCTCTTATCAGTCATATGTCCCAAGTATTTTGAAGTCCAAATGCACCAAACTAATTTTAGTGTATTGAGTTTGATCTGTATTTGACGCTTGAAATAAATTATTTATAGATGAACAATGTTTGGGAATTGATAAATCAACAACAGAAATTGTTATTTCCACAACAAAAGTGTTGCTATAAATCCTATAGTGACGGTTTTTACCGTCGCTATACATCTATAGCGACACTTTTGTTATGGAAATAACAAAAAGTGTTGTGGATTTAACAATTACCTATTTTAAGTACGGTTGAACTTCTAAATACACCAAATGTTGGATAAAGCTTGATAAACAAACATGCACTTGATATTTTTCATTTTAGTGCAATAACAAATTAAAAAAACTATTGATTAATTTATTTGGTTGTAAAAAAATTAAATCGATTATATATATAAGGGCAAGAAGATAAGATCATAAGACATAGACTATGATGGTTAAAAGTGAAAAATGCAAAAAAAAAAAAAGAAAAAAGAAAAAAGAAAAAAGAAGAGATAGAAAGAGAAGTTCATTAATATATTTTGAATTTTCAAGAGGCGCGAGCACATGTTTGAGTCTCAACAGATACAATTTACATAAACGTACATATATATGATCAGAAATCTCTCTGTTTTCACTAAGCTCTTCTGTTCTCTCTCTCTATCTTGTGATTTTTCCATTTTTTTGATCACTCAAGAAAAGGGTCTAAAGGGTTAATTTCAAAAGAATACATCATCAGATAATTGAGAGGAAACCCCAATGTGGACGACCGACAATAATTTTCCGGCGAGGGGGTTTCGGACGCCGCCTCCAGCGCGGAAGTCGAATCATTTGCCTCCGGTGATGCCGGCGTCAGAGAGAAAGCCAATCCCAACTCAGACCAGAGTTGATATTTTCAATGAGCTTCACAAGTTGCCTGCTGATGACTCGCCGTACGGCAGGGCCAAACATGTTCAAGTAAGAAATTTTATTAAGTTGGAATGTGTTACATTATTGTATTTCCTTTTTCTTTTGGTGGGTTTGAGTTGAATTTCTTGTTTATTTCGAATTGTTGTTTGTTCAATTTTAATTCAATTTGGGATTTTTGCGGAGTTTTTTTTTTTGATGGTTTTGAATGAATATCCTATTCATGTTTATTTTGTATTTGTTTCCAAGAATTGTGATTTGCTTTGTATCTGAATATTTCTGTTTCTTCTGAAATATATGGGATTTGATGTTCTCTGGCTGGATACAATCTTGTTCAAATTTGATTCGTGTTTGTGGTAATTTGTGTTCATCAATCTGTTAGTATTCTATGGAATTTGCCCTAGATAATGAATTTTCTTGAAAGATGGTAGAATAAACCATGAATTCCTTGAAAAACACAACAGTGTTAATTATACCATTTTAATATCTGGGTTTTTGACCATTTTTGTAGTGGTGAAGTTTCTTGGATATTCATTTTCAGTTAGATATGTTGAAATTTCTACTCTTTGTTTCATTTTGTTGGAGTAGAATATTTAGCTAGATTATGAATTTTCTAGTTTAAACTTAACTTAGAATTCAGTCTCTAGTTTGTTTTTATGCTGTCCAATATTTTAAGTTTACCTGGTGTTTGATAGATTGTCTAGCGCGCGCAATCATCTGCATGAGACTATTTTATTTTATTTTAATTTTTTATGCTAAATTGCGTGAGACTATTTGTTATTAATGAAGTTTTTTTTTTCATTTCTTCAATTATAGTTGGTGGACAAGAATCCAAGTAGGGCAATTTCCATGTTCTGGTCCGCAATAAATTCCAGTGATCGAGTTGATAGTGCGCTGAAAGATATGGCAGTTGTGATGAGACAGTTGAGCAGGTCAGATGAGGCGATTGAGGCGATTAAGTCTTTTAGACATTTGTGTCCCTCTGAATCACAGGAATCTCTTGACAACATACTTGTTGATCTCTACAAGGTAAATATTCCTTCCAAGAATTTGTAAATGTCGCATCTATTTGTTATAGACTAAAGAGTATCTGGCATTCATATGTGCCATGCAGCTTTAGCTTTTGATGCGTTTTAAATGAATTTCCCTCTTGCACATGAAGATCATATTTCCATAACTAATCATAAATAGGTGAAATTGGAAAATGACCTAATAATTGAAGATCTTTTTATTTCCCCCCTCCCTCATAAGTCATATCCTATAATTTAGATTGAGAAACTAGTTTGCCCGGATATGAAAAGAAGTTGAAAAGGGAGGAGAGGTAGTTAGATTTAGCAAAATAGCATTTTCAGAATGCATGTCTTGCATGCCTAAGGATACTTGTAGGGTGATGAAATTTGGGTTCATAATAATGATTGTGAACTGTATCTCTTTTCTTACTAACATGTCCAAGAAAATAATATTACAATTAAAAAATGGGTGTCGAATCTCTTTCTAAGAGTAGTTTTCTGGAAAGAATTTCGAACTTGTAATACAATTCCATCAGAAGGTCAGTAATGAGAGATGTATCATTACAATTGAAAATAATATTACAATTGAAGTGGGGCTTCAAATCTCTTTCTAAGAGTAGTTCTCTGGGAAGAATTGCAAACTTGTAATACAGTTCGATCAGAAGGTCGGTAATGAGAGACGTAGCATTACAATTGAAGTAGGGCTTCAAATCTCTTTCTAAGAGTAGTTCTCTGGGAAGAATTGCAAACTTGAAATACAGTTCGATCAGAAATGAGAGACATAACATAACTGATCTGAAACTTTATGTATTTCATGTAACATTGTATTGATGGATTGATGCATTTACAGTTCTTATAGTTTTAACATCTTAGGACTTTAACTTCCATATTAACAAAAACACATTTTTTAGCCTGACATTTTTTCAATGAGGTTACTTTGTGTCTTAATGTATGAGACAGAGAGAGAGAGAGAGAGAGAGAGAGAGAGAGAGAGAGAGAGATTGGGACTAAAATTTTTAATTTCACGTCACATTGTA
Source organism: Panax notoginseng (assembly GCA_016801055.1). Taxonomy (NCBI): domain Eukaryota; kingdom Viridiplantae; phylum Streptophyta; class Magnoliopsida; order Apiales; family Araliaceae; genus Panax; species Panax notoginseng. The sequence goes on from CM029020.1 coordinate 19,767,301, forward strand.
GGAATGCTAAATTAGGAATATTTTCTTTTAGGGATGTCAACTTGTATATTTATAATCAGAAACATATTTGAGACTTTGAATAAATATTTGGTTTCGTTGCAGACGTCTGGTAGGACTGAAGAACAGATTGAAATGCTCCAAGCAAAACTTAAGCACATTGAAGAAGGTTTCACTTTTGGTGGGAAGAGGACGAAGTCTGCTAGATGTCAAGGCAAGAGGATTGAAATCACCATTGAACAAGAGTATGCGAGGTAGATGCCTCTATACTTCATGTAATCAACGTTTGCTTGCTGAATTTCTTAGTCTTGTGCATATTCTTACTTTTCAACATCTTCAAATGCAGGTTATTAGGGAATTTGGCATGGGCCTACTTGCTGCAACACAATTATAAATCTGCTGAAGAGGTCTATAGGTATGTTCTTCACTTGCTAAATTAAATTCATACTCATGGTGTATCAAGTTGTCAAAAATAAAAAAATTTGCAACTCTGACTGAAAACATATTGATGCAGAAAATCACTGTCTTTTGAGCAAGATAAGAACAAGCAGTGCAATCTTGCAATCTGTTTGATGCACATGAACAGGATGGTTGAAGCCAGATTTCTGCTTCAAATTGTAGGAGATTCATGTAAAAACAGAGAGATGGATGAATCATATGCTAAATCTTATGAACGTGCTGTTGAGGTGTTGGCTGAATTTGAACTTGTTGCATCAGATGAAGAGAGACATAAGAAAAGCCCAACACCTTTCTCACCATTTACTAGCAGAAAACCTGAAGAAAGTTCTATCCACAACTGTGGTCAGAAAAGAAGACTCTCTCTATTCTTTGGCACTAACAAAGTAAATTCAAAATGTGCATCACCCGGACATCACTCTTCTCCGCAGAATTCATTTGTTGATAAATGGAGGGGAGGCTCTTGGTCAAAAAGAGCTGGTTTTGGCAGCCAATGGAATGACAAATGGGGGAGGACAGGCAGGGTAAAAGATGGTTTTGCGTACCAGAAGGCGGCTTGTCTTTCCCCAGTTCCTGCTGGAGCTACTTCAGGAGTATTGCTTACACAACCAAGAAGATGTACATGGTCATTCGGAAATGAAGAGCAGAAAAGGGCAATGGTACAAGATGTTCACCGGAAATTAAATTTTGTGCAACAGATGCATGCTGAAAGTTTCCCCACAGAATCATCAGAGGCTTTTGATTGTATCATTACAAGGCAAGCTTCCACAGATGAAGACTCTGTTCAGAAACCCAATATAGCAAGTGCTGTAGAAAGTGTGAAATCATCGGAAACAGACGAACACATTTCAGCAGATTCAGAAGCAAGCCAGGAACTACAAAGCCAAAGTAAGTCTCCTACAGGAAAAAAGTACCAAGATTTCTTCATGGGCAGAAGTAAGAAGAGCTGGGCTGATATGGCTGAAGAAGACGAAGAAGACTTGTAACGTTGAAGAAGTGTCTTTCAAGAAACTTAAAAAGACTCTTTTAGTGAAGGAGCAATCCTATCTGTACTTGTGGGGTGGTTTATCAATAGTTGTGAAAGAAAGACAATTGTCTTGTTGTGACTTGAACAAAGATGTAAAAAGTTAAATAAATATAGGGTCAAAGTGAAACTGTTTAGGTTTCTAGTCCTGTTTTTGTTCATACATAATCATTCCCTTATTGGAGAAAAGTTCAAGTTCTGTATAAACCTCTTTTTTTCAGTTATACTAAGCAATCTGGTGTTGGTTGTTTGAAATGGAATGGATTTAAGCTATTTCTATGCAGATGAAGAGTAACTTCATTTGATTAGTTGAATGAAGGCAAAGCAAAATTCTCACTAAATAAAGTATTGAACCACAATTTATTTTAAAAAAAGAAAAGTAAATAAGGACCAAGTGTAGATTAAAGGAGATAATATGAATAAAATAAGTAAAATATGACCCCACTGAAAATCTATTTTTATATATATATATGTATATATATTTTGATGCAGCAGCCAAAAAATACATAACCTACTGAAAATGCTTCACTTTTTATTGGTGGCGTAAAAAAAATGGAGATGCGGGGTATCGATCCCCGTACCTCTCGCATGCTAAGCGAGCGCTCTACCATCTTAGCTACATCCCCATGGCATGTACACAACTTGAGGGGATATAAAGTCACAAAATATTGAACCACCACCAATTGGAAGATGGTAAATGTGAGTATCATCTAAATAATATTCTTGAAGTAAATAATTCAAAACTATAAAGATAGAGAAGGTGACATATATATACAGAGCCTCCAAGGAATTGAACTGGTAAAATAACTAAGCTCTGAAAACAAATGAGAAACCAATATCAAACCTAAAACATGCCTACAACAAAGACCAACACACAAACTGATATTACAAAACCAGCATGCCACCTTGCATTGATGGCAAGAAGTCCCAAAAACTTGCTCAAGCAGGCACTAGAAGTTGGAATGAAAATTACATAAATAAATAATTTGGCTGTATGTTTAACTGAGGACCATTAAGTATCAATGTCACGACTTTCCCTAAGTAGTGCCTCCTTAATCAACTCCTCGGACGCTTCTTGAGCATCAATCCTCGATAATATTAAGGCAATCACAAGCCTCCTGGTTTGACATTATCTGCTAGGGGCAAAAAAACCTTAAACTACTACTATTCTAAAAAGAATTAAACACACGGTATATAATGTATTCAAACTCTCGTTCTCGAACTGGTTAAGTTACAGCCTTTCACTTCAGTCAACAGCTCAAGAAAATCCGCCCATGCTGGGAACAGATCTTGGATCCCCCAATACTTGCATATACGAGAAAACTATGACTAAGCACATAATTTTTAGTCATTGGAGTATCCAAAACTTGAATTTCCTCGATCATGATTCAGTCTTAACAAGGTTATATAGCAGCATAGACAAGACAGAGTACCCTTGTCAGTGATGTGTTCCTTCAGTTTCCCATCTCCAAATTCCCTTGTCATTGCAAGTTGGCCGTCAACACGTGGGACATTCCCTGTTTCATGACATTTAGTAAAAGACATATATCATTCCTAAGCTAAACCAAGCAAAATTACTTATTATGATACTAGTGAAATAGCTATATAATGAGGTGAAAATATAATGGAGGAGCTCATACAACTCATTTTTATGACAAAACCAACTAAAGGAAATGGAATTAGCATTGCCGACTGACAAAGTTGAGAGCAAGTCACCTTGCATTTTTACAACAAAACCTCCTCTGCTTTCAACTTGCCTTTTCTTCTTCAGCGGCTCGTGATCAATTGTTGATGCTTCTGCTATACTATTTCTGCACGACATTAGCTACGACTGGCTTCTTCGCCCATTGATTAGTATTGCTGTAACTGCTGTTGAGCCTCCTCGTGAACCAACTACGTACATTTTCCAATATATCAGCATCTGTTACTTTATATGCCCTCTTCAATTCACAGCAGACTTTGGGCATGTCCAGAAGTCAGGCTATTCATGTGACAAATAGCACAAAAATATGCAATCAGCAAAGCAAATGAATATAATAATGCAAAAAATATATGTGCTATATACTCTTTCCATGCATGCATGCCGTCCTTTGAATTCTATGAAAGAGTCGTACTATCTTATCCGTGTGAGAAAATATTAATTACTTAATTATAAATCAAATTTACTTATTCTATTTGTTTTCCATCCAAAAATGATATGGTCTATCAAGCTTTGCAACTGACACATTTAGATTTTCATTTTTTGATTATAATATGAAATTTAATAATTATAAGAATATATACTTTAAGAGTTCATCATATTTAAGAAAATCACAAGTCAAATAATAGGACTTTAATTTATTAACGATGTTTTATAATTTTCAATATATAACCTTAGTCTTTTGGATTCTAGAGATTTTGTCGTTGGCCAAATAAAAACAAACAATTTGATTCTTATTTCAATTCATGGTGGAGTGTATATAAATTTCCATTTGGATTAGCATGGATTATATCGTATAATTAATGTGCTTAATTAGTATATCATTCATGGTGGGAGGCCGGATAATTAGTGTAGCGTAAGGGTCGACGGATTCATAGTTTACCTTTTAAAATTAATTTATAAAACTACTAATAACGCGGTCGTGGACATTAATATACTCCCTCCGTTCTTTAATATAGGTCATTTTATAGTTGTGCACAAATATTAAGAAAATGATTATATAACATTAATTATAATATCAATTGTCTATATTACCCTTGTATTGGAAGAAGAGATTGTTATTTATTGGACAGAAAATAGTGAGAGAACCAAAATTACATTTAATACTTGGGGTAATATTGGAAACTAAGCAATTAATGCTTACTTGAAATTCTCAACGATTTATATTAAGGAACAAAAACATTTCTCTAAAACGACCTATATTAAGAAACGGAGGGAGTAGCAATTATAGGACTTGTTCATTTATTTTATTGGCCGGCATAGATTTAATTACTGCTTTATGATATATATATATATATATATATATATATATATATATATGTGGGATTGATATATATCTAACGTTATAGTCTTATAATAGATCTTGAGTGTTCATCCGAATATCGGATGCTTAATATATATGGCACTCGTCCGCAGTTTAATTTTAAATATTCCGCAGTTTAATACTACGGACGGGACAAATATCCAAAATGCCCCTCCTTGTAAAAGGCATCCGTCCGCATTATTAAACTGCGGACCCTGTAATTTTTTTAAAAAAAAAATTGGCATCCGCAGTATTATGGGGACTGATCCATAGCCAATGTTGTAAGGATAATGTTATTCTTACAACAGATCTTAGCCGTCCATCCGTTCATTGAACAGGAAAAATGATCTCGCGCCCGTAGTTTAATATGGGGGATATCGCATTTTAATTATGCGGACAAGAAATTTTTTCTAAGTACCCCTCTCCGTCTACAGAATTAAACTACTGACGCTAAGTATTTTATTCTGCCAGTCCGCATTTTAATTAATACTGCGGACGCACAATATTAAGCGATGTCGTTTTTGTTTGCCCTCCCGTTCGCAGTTTAATAGTGCGGACACTATGTCTATCCAAATGACGCCTTTTTTAAATAAATCACCGTTCGCAGAACTAAACTGTAGACTCTGAGTGTTATATATATAAAATGGTCAAGTATTGCGTTCTTCATATATCATGACTTTTGGATCTCATCTCATTTTGGCAGTAACGATCTAGAACTAAAAGAGTTCGATCATCTAAAGCTATTAATTTTTTTCATTTCTTCTTGCGCGCATATTTTTATTCTTATTGATTTGTGTGATCTGGGCTGATGAAAAACATCTTATGGCTAAACAATTAGAAATATATATATATATATATATATATATATATATATATATATATCACAATTTGTTGTCTCCCATACTTCATGCCATGAGAAAAACTTCACCCCAATGCTAGATTCCATTTGTTTAGCCATGCATGTTATTCATCAGCCCAAAAGAACATGAATTTGCAACAAGAATATGCAAAAACGACGTAATGGAAGATTTATGGCTTTAAATCTAACTTTTTCTGTTTGAATTCTAATCCGCAGAATTAAACCACGGACTGTAAAAAAAGAATTTCACCCATCTGCATAACTAATTAATTAAAGTGTGGACTTTAAAAAAAGAATTTTTCCCATTCGCATTATTAAATTGCGGACAAAGGGAAGAACATAAGTTACCCTAATCGTCTCTTATATCGTAAAACGTTCAATCAACTTGAGAGAGCATAACAAGTACTGAGCATACCAGATCATCGACTCTTTCTTCCTTTTTTACCTGCTCATACAATTGAGAGAGTATAACCTACTATCAAACATACTAGGAGACAAAATGCATCAACAAAAATCGGTAATTTGTAATTTAATTTTTACAATTGATTCATTTGTTTTGCCATGGATTTGTTTGCTAAAAAGTCATTTCATTCAATTTCAAGTACTGAGAAAGAATTGCATGATAGTAAAGATGTAACATGTTTAGTTAATGATACAATTCCTTATGTTCATCAAATTTTTGTTACGTTGGAAGATGTTGAAATTTTTTATAGAAGATATGCGAAATGTGTTGGATTTGAAGTAAGAATAAAAACTAGTAGAAAACATGTGAATTATGAGTATTTTTTTTAGATTGTATGAGTGTCATAAAACTGGATATATGGTTGTTAAAAAAAATGAAGGTGTCACTAATGATGAAATAAATAATACTAAGGGAAAGAGGAGTATGAACTCTATTGATAGAACAAAATGTAGAGCAAAATTTTATGTTGTGCGTGATAAGAGTAAAGATAATTGGTTTGTGTCTACTCTTAAACTGAATCATAATCATGAATTTGTGTCCCCAAGCAAATTTGCACAAATTCAAACACACAAAAACATTTTAGGTGTTGGTAGGGATTTGATTGAAACCCTTAATAATGCTGAGATTAGTTCAAGTATGATGATGAATGTTCTGAGCTCATTGGGAGGAGGTATGGGCAACGTTGGGTTCTCTTAAACGGATGTGCGAAATATAGTTAGGGATATTAGACGTGATAATATTAATTTGAATGCTCTGGCTGCAATAGATTACTTGAGAAAGTTGCAGCGTGAGTGTCCGAGTATATTTACTTTAGCTAGTGTCAAACCAGGCGTGGATAATCCCCATCTCTACCATCTATTTTAAACATCAACAGATGAGATTAAAAAAGCCAAAAACTGTCGTCTGCTACTAATAATAGATGATGGTTAAAAAATCACATACCATCCGCTACTAATAGTAGTGGACACTAATCGGAATTCTTCATCCCTTTCACACGAGTAAGGGTTTGACTATGTTAACTATGATTTAACGTTTATTAACCCCTGGTTACTAAAATCTAGTTAATATATAAACCCTTAATCTTGGTTAATAAACCTTAAACCCTAGTTTATAAACTTTAAATCCTAATTAATAAATCCTAAACTCTAGTTTATAAGTTTTGTTTTAATGATGAGAACATATGTTGTATGAAGATGGTTTACATGTTTGGACTTTAGACTGATCATATATGACTGCTAAATGAGTAGTGGATTTCAACAGGACCATCACGGATAAAGAGTTAAATAGAGACAGTACTACTGAATTAGATCTTTAGGAAATCACTTGGGAAATTCTGTAAGAATTTCTAGCCCAAAGTTTTTAATTGCAAGACAAGTTTTTATTTTGTTGGAAATGTCTTTTAAAAAGTTACACGGGCTTAAAATTCTAATTCGTTGAGAATTTATATCAAATGGAAACTAATCAGTTGAGCATATTTTCAACTATAATTTCTAAAAATTTAACAAAATCAATATCTTTCCTAAAAAGTTCGACGGAGTAATTTTCTATGATTAGATTTTTCCCTATGTCAAATCAACTGAGACATTATCTCTGATTAGTCCTAGTTTCAAGCTGCTAGTTTTCAAAAATTATAATCCTTACTTATTGGTTGGTTTGAAATTGACTACCTTTGGGATTGCTAATAATTTTCAGTAATCTGTTTTCTATTCCAACGTAATTGTTGTTTGTGTCGTTAACTTTCATCTCTATTTACACCTGACGACTAAATTTTTTTAGTCGCAAAGTAAGGAAAACAATAGTGCGTACACAAAATTTTTTTCTAGCAAATTACTCTTGCCTTGTACTTAAATTCTTATTGCTAGAAATTCGTAGTTATATCTTGTAATTGTATTCCTTCTTGTTGAAACTTTTATACAAGCTTAGATTGATTTGTGTTTGATCCAGTTGTGGATAGGTTTGTACAAAGGACGCTCTAAAGTTGCAGTTGTGCAAACAGTTGCACTTGTGCAAAAGGGGTAGTTGTGTCCAACAATGTTTAGAGCTTATTTGTATAGGGAGTTTTGTAATTAATTGAAGAATTAATTAATAAAAATCTGTTGGGAAATTGATACATGACCTTGGATGTAGGCCTGTAGAGTAGAGGTACGAGGGGCATAACCAAGTATAAATCTTGGTGTGTTTGTGGTTTTCTTATTATCTTGTTTATCTTGCTTAATTCTGCATATATTAGAACACTATACATACTGCACTATTAAATATGAAGTAATATAAAGAAGGTTTTTAGGTACGGTTTAATACAGATACTAAAGCAGACAAGTCCTACATGTCTGGATTACTTTTGTAGGAGAAAAAATTAAAATTTCTCATTGTTAATCAATTCAATCTCACGTACACCTATTCAACCCCTTTCTAAATGTGAACACACAAAATTTCAAAGAGGTTCTTGATATAATTTCCACAATAATACATTCAATATAACTATGTATAGCAAAAGCAACTACTACTCAACACCATCAAAATCGTAACCAACTTTTCTCCAACAAAAATTACAAAAAAGAAATACAATATAAAACAAACAATTAAAATAATGAAATCAAACAACACATAAAAAATCAAACTATGGAGTTGCTTTCACTTGTTCCTTTTATCTCGTCTAGAACTTTGACTGGATATTAGCAACAACGCTCTTGTCCACCTGAAAAGCCTTCACCAGTATATCAGTTGCTATATCTGGCTTAGAACCAAACACTGCATTGGCAATAGTAATAACACCCGGGTTTTGGCTGCTTAGAGCTGCAATGGCAACCGCGTTCCCATTTCCGACGTTCCGTTGGAAGTGAATGAGTCCGATAGGAAAAACAAATACGTCGCCCTTCTGAAGGATTCTCGAGATTAAACGATTATCGGGGTTTGAGGTGATGAATCCGACCTCAAGTCTGCCTTCGATTAGGGTTAGGATTTCGGTGGCGCGAGGGTGAGTGTGAGGAGGGTTAATGCCCCATGGTGCATAGTCGATTCGGACTAGGGATATGCCGAGGGTGTTTAGGCCTGGTATTTGGGTTGTAGCCACTGGGGTGACCCTTGAGCCGGCAGCATTGGTTGTGTTGCCTGCTAGGTGAAGTCCACTAAAGGAGAAGTCATTGGCTTGGACCGTGGATGGATTCTTGCAAGCTGCACCATTCACTAGCACTGAAAGTAGGCATTCAAGTATGCATGTTAAATAACAAATGGAGGAAATTAATAGGAATTGAGTACACGTTAGAATTGAACACACAATTAAGATTGTGCCTATCGAATGGTATACGTGGAAAGAAATTTATAATCCCTTTGTCTCAAAATGAGAGACATTTGATATATAATCCCTTACTTAATTAACCATGCGTTCAAGTGTAAAATTTTCAAAAGAGATGATTTTACATATGACTAATTAACATTGTCGATATCATTTTTAAAAGAATAAGAAATATGGAAAAATGTATGCTAAGTGTGTTGTTTAATGTGACAAATTAATTAAGATTTATACGAGCTTGCCAGGTATTTAAGAAAAAGTCAAATGCAAAGTGTATAATTTTCCTAAAGTATTGTTATACGTACCTTGGCTGTTGGGGTCAGCAACACAAAAATCCTGAAGAGGGCTTTGGCTAGATGCCACAGCCATGAAGAAAGATAGAGCTAAAAGCCCTAAGAATACAGCTTGATTTGCCATTTGAAAATGCAATTAATTAATTAAAGGCTTGAGGGGTTTTTAAATATCTGAAGAAGAATAAGAAGATAGGATCTTAATTCAATTCTATAGCTACCTAGTAATGAATTGTGAATGAAGTACATATGCAGTGCAGCTTTCTTTATATACAGAGTTGGAGAGTGAAGGAGAAGGAAAAATATATGGTGCTATACAGCTATAATCTTTGCATGCATGCCGTCCTTTGAATTCTATGAAAGTGTCGTACTATCTTCTCCGTGTGAGAAAATATTAATTACTTAATTATAAATCAAATTTACTTATTCTATTTGTTTTCCATTCAAAAATGATATGGTCCAATTTAATTTGCTGTCCTTTAATTGTCCCCCATAGGCATATCAAGCTTTGCAACCGACACATTTAGATTTTCATTTTTTGATTATTTTTATTTTAATATGAAATTTAATAATTATAAGAATATATACTTTAAGAGTTCATCATATTTAAGAAAATCACAAGTCAAATAATAGGACTTTAATTTATTAACGACGTTTTATAATTTTCAGTATATAACCTTAGTCTTTTTTGGATTCTAGAAATTTTGTCGTTGGCCAAATAAAAACAAACAATTTGATTCTTATTTCAATTCATGGTGGAGTATATATAAATTTCCATTTGGATTAGCATGGGTTATATCGTATAATTAATGTGCTTAATTAATATATCATTCATGGTGGGAGGCCGGATAATTAGTGTAGTGCAAGGGTAGACGGATTCATAGTTTACCTTTTAAAATTAATTTATAAAACTACTAATAACGCGGTCATGGACATTAATATCGTAATTATAGGACTTGTTCATTTATTTCATTCGCCGGCATAGATTTAATTACAGCTTTATATATATATATATATATATATATATATATATATATATATATATATATATATATAAAGGATCAAGAGTAGAACTTTAAGTAGTAGAATTTCCTTAAATAATAGAATTGTATCAAAACGACGTAGTTTTGATAAGACGCGGTGGCATTTTTGTAAATACCATGTCATCGCGTATTTACAAAAATGCCACCGCGTCTTATCAAAACTACGTCGTTTTGATACAATTCTATTATTTAAGGGAGTTCTATTACTTAAGAGTTCTACTCTTGATCCTCTCCCTATATATATATATATATATAGGTCGTTATGGGTATAACAGGGATGACTAACTTGTCCTTGATTAAAAATCCCTTTTAGTTTGACGTCTTTAATCGAAGGGTTACCAATTATTTCTATCCCAACCAGACATAGTTGAATTAATAGCTAGTGGATTTACTGGTATTCTTAGATCTTGGTGGGAGAAACATCTCACAGAAGACATTAGGATATCAATAATTCATGCTATCCAAAGAGATGATGATGGCAATCCCATCTTTAATGAAGAAGTTGGTATGGGTCTGCCAGATGGAGTTAATACTTTAATCTTCACCATAATTAAACATTTTATTGGAACTCCTAGTAACATCACAAAGCGAATTCATGACCAATTAAGTAATCTTACTTGTCCCACTCTAAGTGATTTTAGATGGTACAAGGATGTGTTCACCTCTAGAGTTATGATGCGAAATGACAGTAATAAGCCATTCTGGAAAGAAAAGTTTGTTAATGATTTACCGTCGTTATTTGCACATAAAGTTAGAGAAGAATTAAGTAAAAATTTAGGATATATTGATTACGATAATTTAACTTATGGAGACATTATAAGTTACATTCAGAAAATTGGATTAAAAATGTGTATTGACTTTAAATTAGCTAAACAAACCATTAATCAAGGTTCATTCATGCATACCCCTTTTACCCTTAGTAAACTCATACCTATGTTCTATAACCCGACACTGCTCACACCCTGGAGACTTACAAAAGGTTAGACACGAACATATATATATATATATATATATATATATATATATATATATATATATCAGAAAGGATCAAGAGTAGAACTTTTAAGTAGTAGAACTCCCTTAAATAATAGAATTGTATCAAAACGACGTAGTTTTGATAAGACGCGGTGACATTTTTGTAAATACCATGTCACCGCGTATTTATAAAAATGTCACCGCGTTTTATCAAAACTACGTCGTTTTGATACAATTCTATTATTTAAGGGAGTTCTACTACTTAAGAGTTCTACTCTTGATCCTCTCCCTATATATATATATATATATATATATATATATATATGGGACTGATATATATATCTAACGTTATAAAAAAGAGGTTAGTCTTATAACAGATCTTGAGCGTTCATCCGAATATCGGATGCTTAATATATATGGCACTCGTCCGCAGTTTAATTTTCAATATTCCGCAGTTTAATACTGCGGACGAAATAAATATCCAAAATGCCCCTCCTTGTAAAAGGCATCTGTCCGCATTATTAAACTGCGGAACCTGGAATTTTTTTAAAAAAAAATTGGCATCCGCAGTATTATGGGGACTGATCCATAGCCAATGTTGTAAGGATAATGTTATTCTTACAACAAATCTTAGCCGTCCATCCATTCATCGAACAGTAAAAATGATCTCGCGTTCGTAGTTTAATATGGGGGATATCGCATTTTAATTCTGCGGGAAAGAAAATTTTTCTAAGTACCTGTAAGACCCCAACTTTTATGAATAAAATAGAATTTTCTCTATTTATTATTTTAAAATAGTAATGGTTGACTTGATTAATGTGGTTAGTTATGGATAAAATGCATAAATATTTTAAATACGCAAGTGGTTATAAAATATTCATTTTATCGGGGAATATTCGTTTGGTCGTGGAATATTCTTGCTGTCGGGGAATATTCGTACGACGGCGCAGCCTTTTGTGGGCCCCATAACGGAAAGCGATTGGATGAAGAAAATGACAAGTATAAGTTTTTTTTTAATAAATAACAGCGTAGTTGTTACCGTTAACACTGTTGGAATACCCGGTGGTTAAAACACAGTAATACGCGGTGTTACACAGTAGCACACGGTATTGCATCAATTATTGATTCTTACGTAAGAAGTCACTACTCAATAATTGTTATAGTAATTACTGTTCAATATTTTATTTTATTGATTCAATAATTGCTACGTTGATATTTTATATTATTGTTATTTCAATAATTGTCACTGCACAGTATTTTTCATTATCAGATCAATAATTCATATTATTTGAATAATATTATTAGATAGCATTATTAGCAATGTCTAAGGAAGTTCTGTCTAAGGAGGGGTTTGGTCACCTAATTGCGCGCTAGTAAGGAGAAATCCTTATCGGAAAGCTCCCTCTTTCCTAGGAATGATCTGGTTGTCAGTATTATGATTCTGTAATATTATTTGTGAATAATTAATTATTGATTTATATGATAAGGAAAATATTTATTTCTGTGGATATAAATGGAGAAATTTTTAAAAAAGTGACAATTGTTGAAAAATTGATATTTTATCTTTTCTGATAAAATAATTTATTTAAAAATATTATTATATTATAATAATATAATAATGGTAAAAATTTTTTTATAAAGAATGTGTGATATATGAATAAATAAGGAGGAAGAGTATTTTTGTTACAAAAAATATTTAACACGTGTTTTGTGTGTTGGAGGGTCTCATTTTGTGACTGAAATTGGATTATAGCCCGTAAAATCGCCTGTATATGGATTTCAGTCAATTTCTGCTTGAAATTTAGATAAACTTAAACTTATAAAGTTGTAGAGAATTGAATTTCCTATGGAATATACATAAGATTTGAATTTTTTTGATAAAAAGGCTATTTATTATGAATTATTGAAGTTCCGGAATAATTGATTTTTGGAGTTTTAAATGATTTTAATAAGAAAAACGTTTTTTGTAATTTTTGTGAGGTGGGCCACTTGTGTGGCTGATGTTTTGACAAAAAAAAAAGTGGGCGTAAGAAATTTATATAAATAAATTAATACTTTATTAAATTTTCTCCTTTGGTGTTTTAAGCAATTTCCTATAAATAGGGTGCTTAGGTTAGAATTAAAAATCACATCAGAAACTGAAGTTTTCTCTCTCTATAATATCGAGCGTATTTTTGTGCGTATTTTGATACTTTGAGTGTTGCTATTCGGTGCAAGTTCCTTTCAGCGTTATATCTGATATTTCAGCAAGAAGTACTATTCTTTTGAGGTAAGGGATATTATTTTCTTTTATAAATGATATTATTTTTTCAATATCATTATGTCGGAGTATTGGTAAGATTTTTTTTGTGAAATTCTTGTCGAGGTTACTATTCACCTATACGACGACATTCACAGAAAAATTAAATTTTCATTCTTTGTCCAAGTTGTTATTATTATTACTAGCTTTGATTGTATCAATGTTTTGATCTTCATTCTTGAATTTTACTCCACTGTGGTTTGTTATGAAGTATTTTTGAACATGGATGAACTAAAATACAAATCCTTAGTCCTTGTCCTTTTATCTCACTGGATTCGTTTTCTTGAAAAATATTTTTCATCATCCTCAGTCCTAAATGATGATACTACTGAATATCTTTGGCCTGTAGTGCAAAGATGAATGATTTTCTGATAAATATCTTTGGCCCGTAGTGCAAAGATGAACATGTGTTTAGATGAACATGACCAACTGGTGATACAAATGAATATCTTTGGCCTGTAGTACAAAGATGAATATATTTGATTCAAGATGTATATTGATTGATGTTACAGGGATAAAATATTAATTATGAACTTTTAAATTCATAGAAGATAGTAGATTTCATTCTCTACTTAACTCTTCTAATGAATTGTTATTTCCGCTGTGAATATTGATCTGAAACTTGCTGTCTATTTATTCTATCAGATTTTTCCCTGTTGAGGACTAACTATAATTTATTCTATATTATTTTAGTCATAATATTTTTTACTGAGCTAGTTGAGTTCACCCTTTTTCTTTTTGTTCTATTTTTTTCTCAGGAAGACAGAATATATCGGGAAGTAGTCGGGGTGTGGAATGATGATTCTAGACAGTTATTTAGCAGTCCTCAATATTTTATAAAATAGTATATTAATAATTATAATGAGGACTTATTTGAGTGTGGATATTGTCTAGAAGACAATATTTGTATTTTAAACTCACAGTTTAAGTGTTGTCGTATTTTGCACGACAATTGTATTAATAAAGTTGTACTTGTTTCTGTACCATATTTTTGGCGACTCAGAATGGGTGATGTATACCTATTTTGGGGGCGTCACAGTTGGTATCAAAGCTTAGGGATATGATCCTTGGCTGAGATGTGAGACAAGAACTAGGAGAGGAGAGACGGGGAATTCCTTTGCTAGTATAACCTACCTAAGTTTGAGTTTATTTGGTATTTAATTGGTCAGTCAGAATATATGGATAATATGTGACACGTCAATTAACCTTTATTTTGTGGCCGTATTTAAAAATGGCAGCTGGAAATATTAACGATGGAGTGAATGAGATCGTGGAAACACCTTTAATCAATAACCAAGAGAACGTGCAACAGGATGACAATGTTCCTCCTGTAAATATCACCACTGAGCAGACGATGAACGATGGGATGTTTAGAAGCTTTTTGCAGTTCATGCAAAATCAGACGAGGTAGACTCGTGTATAAAATACAGGTGAAAATGATAGCAACGCGCGGTTTGTCACGGCCAAGCAGTTCAAAGAGTTGGGACCACCAGAATTCTGAGGAAAACCGGACCCTATTAAGGCGGAAACATGGGTCAAGCAAATTATTAAGATATTCGATATCTTGGGATGCACGGAGGAACAGAAGGTTCCATTCGCCACCTTTATGTTCCGTGGTGAGGCAGACTACTGGTGGGAATCTGTGAAGCGTACCCAGCCAGCCGCACTCAATATGTCTTGGGAAGCGTTTTAGAAACTATTCAATGACAAGTACTTTCCTGAAAGTATTCGTCATATGAAGGAGGTGTAGTTTATTAGACTGGAACAGAACAACATGACGGTGTCCCAGTATGAGGCGAAGTTTGCGGAGCTATCCAAGTTTGCACCTCATTTAGTGGAAAATGAGGAACGTATGACGTGGATGTTTCTAAGAAGTTTGAAACCCGACATACGTCAATATCTCATTTCTCATAAATTTTTTCTGTATTCAAATGTTGTCAACATGACTCAATTATTAGAGCGAGATAATAAGTATGTTCAATCGAGGGACCACAACCAAGGTCAAACCGGTGACAACATTCATCGGAGCAATGATAACCAGCGGGGAGGAAAGAATACGGACAAAAGCGATAACCACTCTGGTGGTAATCGTGACCATGATAATAGGAGAGGCGAGTCAAGTGAAAATTTCAAAAAAAAGAGATTCAACAATGACAATGTGAAGACATCAGCACCAGTATCAACTATTTTTAAGGGAGGAGAACAACCACCGGCCGTATGCTATAAATGTGAAAAAGAGGGACACATCAGCCCAAATTATCCACAACAGTTCAAGGTATGTTATAATTATGGAAAGGAAGGACATATCACTCGGGATTATACTGTAGCGAAACCAAGTCCAGTGGGGATGGTGACTCAAAAGGTTGTCCCAGACAAGACAAAGTCAACAGTTCCTAGAAGGGCATTTGTCGTGACTGGCCAAAATGTAAGGAACCCTAACGAGGTGATCACGGGTAAGCTAATCATAAACTCTTGCGAAGTTTATACCTTACTAGATACCGGTTCTACCCATTCTTTTATCTCTCCTGCTTGTGCTCAACGTTTGAACTTGACTCCAGAGAAATTGGACTTTGATTTATATGTTGAGACTCCATTAGGAGAAACTTTCATTACATCCACTGTTTGTAAATCTTGCTTGATCCAAGTTGGCACCATCACATTACCTATTGATCTTATCTCTTTAAAGATACTTACTTTTGATGTGATTTTAGGGATTGATTGGTTAACTACTCATCATGCCAAAATTGATTATTTTCGTAAGGTTGTTAGTTTTCATATTCCTAACCGACCTGTTATGCGAATTCAAGCAACTAAACCACTAAAATCAATCACTGTCATATCAAGCCATAAAGCCATTCGTTTATTGAAAAACGGATGTCAAGCTTTCTTAGCCCATGTTATGGATTTGAATAAAGATACGTCGGATTTGAATAATATTTCTGTTGTTAGTGAATTTCCTGATGTATTTCCTGAAGAACTTCCCTGTCTACCCCCAAAACGAGAAGTTGAATTCTTTATTGACCTTGAACATGGTACAAAGCCCATTTCTAAAATCCCATATCGAATGGCTCATATTAAACTTCAGGAGTTAAAGGTCCAATTATAAGAGTTGTTGGACATCGGTTTCATTCGTCCTAGTACATCTCCTTGGGGTGCTCCTATTTTATTCGTAAAGAAGAAGGACGAGAGTATGCGACTTTATATTGACTACCGAGAATTGAACCATATCACCATCAAGAATAGGTATCCGCTACCTCATATTGATGACCTGTTTGACCAGTTGCAAGGAGCACAATTCTTTTCAAAGATCGATCTTTGTTCTGGATATCACCAGCTGAAGATTAAAACTATGGATATTCCGAAGACTGCCTTTAGAACTCGGTATGGGCATTATAAATTTCTAGTCATGTCTTTTGGATTGACTAATGCTCCTGCGGCTTTCATGGATATGATGAACCGAGTATTCAAGGAATATTTAGATCAGTTCGTTGTTGTCTTTATTGATGACATCCTCATCTATTCCAAACGCCGTGAAGATCATGAGCACCATTTGAAGCTGAAACTTCAAAGGCTTCGTGAAAATAAGCTACATGCCAAGCTGAAGAAATGTGAGTTCTGGCTTGAGGAAGTAGCATTTCTTGGGCACGTGGTGTCAAAACATGGAGTATCTGTTGACCTGGCGAAGATTGAAGCAATACAAAGTTGGGAGCAACCGAAGTCGATGACCGAAGTATGTAGCTTCCTGGGCTTAGCTAGTTATTATCGAAGATTCGTGGAAGGATTTTCTCGAATCGCTACTCCGTTAACTCAGTTGACTCGGAAAGATACAAAATTCGTATAGAGCGAGGAATGCGAGAAGAGTTTCCAAGAGCTCAAGAGGAGACTCATTTCGGCACCTGTTCTGACAATACCATCTGGTTCGGAGGGATTTGTCATCTACAGTGATGCTTCAGGCAAAGGGTTAGGATGTGTTCTCATGCAACATGGGAAAGTCATAGCTTATGACTCGCGACAACTTAATGAATATGAGAGGAATTATCATACTCATGATCTAGAGTTGGCAGCAGTCGTTTTCGAGCTAAAGATCTGGAGACATTACCTGTATGGAGAGAAAGTGGAGATCTATACAGATCATAAAAGCCTCAAATATTTCTTCACCCAAAAGGAACTTAACATGCGCCAACGACGTTGGCTTGAACTATTGAAAGATTACGACCATACCATTCAATACCATCCTGGAAAAGCGAACGTGGTAGTTGACGCATTAAGTAGAAGATGTTATGCAGGAACGAGTGCGATGCTATCAACACAAAGTCCCATTTTGTGTGATTTACAAAAGATAAAGATAGAGTTCAAGACTCCGGGGAATCATATAATGATATCAAGTATACGCATAGAACCAACTTTAATTGATAAAGTTAAAGTTGCTCAAGCCACAAACCTGGAGCTGATGCGTATGAAGAAGAGAGTACAAGAAGGTGTTATCCCAGAAGCAAGAATCAATGAAGAAGGAATACTTCGAGTCAACTCCAGACTTTGTGTTCCTAACGACTCTGATTTGAAATACAAGATCATGATGGAGGTACACAATACACTGTTTGCAATCCATCCTAGAAGTACCAAAATATATCGTGATCTTAGACATACATTTTGGTGGAACAATATGAAGAGAAAGATCGCGAAGTTTATCTCTAGGTGTTTAACTTGTCAACGTGTAAAGACGGAGCATCAAGTGCCAAAGGGTCCATTGCAACCACTTGAGATTCCAAAATAGAAGTGGGAACACATTACCATGGATTTTGTTACGGGTCTTACCAAGTTTTCTCAAGGCATAGATGCGATTTGGGTTATTGTTGATAGATTAACTAAGTCTGCTCATTTCTTGTCGATACGGGAGACTTATTCCCTTGAACGTCTTGCTCGTATGTACATGAATGAGATTGTGAGGTTGCATGGCATGCTAGTATCCATAGTTTCAGATCGTGACCCAAGATTCACTTCACGATTTTGGGTTAGCTTGCAAAAAGCTATAGGCACGAATTTACGATTCAGTTCGGCATATCATCCTCAAACGGACGGACAATCAGAGAGGACTATTCAAACTCTTGAAGATCTATTGAGACTCTGTGTCCTAGACTTCAAAGGGAGTTGGGATAAGTATTTACCATTGGTGGAATTCTCATACAACAACAATTATCAAGCAAGTATAGGTGTGGCTCTATTTGAAGCATTGTATGGATGAAAGTGTCGCTCTCCTGTATGTTGGGATGAGGTGGGTGAAGCAACATTGTTGGGACCAGAGTTGGTACGTATGACTACAGAAAAGATCCAAATGATTCGACAACGTATACAAACGACACAGGATCGACAAAAGAGTTATGCAGATCTTCATCGAAAGGATGTGGAATTTGATATTGGGGATCATGTATTGTTACGTGTTGCTCCATGGAAGGGAGTTACAAGATTTGGGAAGAAAGAAAAGCTCAATCCACGATTTATTGGTCCATTTCAGATTCTTGACCGAGTAAAAAATGTAGCCTATAAACTCGCGTTACCTCCAAGCATGTCTCGTGTTCATAATATTTTTCACATATCTGTGCTTCGTAAATATGTGAAAGACCTAAACCACATTATTGAGTTAGAACCAGACGAGATAGCAGAAGACTTAACGTACGAGGAGGTACCTGTTAAGATATTGGATAGGAAGGAGCATGCCCTACGCACAAAGGTTATACCACAAGTCAAAGTTTTGTGGAGGAACCATGCTATTAAGGAATGACCTGAGGGTTGGAAACGGAAATGAAAGCGAGGTATCCTCACCTTTTCGAAACACCTGGTACGTACATCAATTTCGAGGACGAAATTTCATAAGGAGGGGAGGTTGTAAGACCCCAACTTTTATGAATAAAATAGAATTTTCTCTATTAATTATTTTGAAATAGTAAGGGTTGACTTGATTAATGTGGTTAGTTATGGGTAAAATGCGCAAATATTTTAAATAAGCAAGTGGTTATAAAATATTCATTTTGTCGGGGAATATTCGTTTGGTCGTGGAATATTCTTTGTGACGCCCCCAAAATTAGGTATTCATCACCCATATTGAGTCGCCAAATACATGGTACAAAATACAAATACAAACTTAATTATACAAATGCCATGTAACATACGACAATACATAAACTGAGAGTTCTAATAGGAATATTGTCATCTAGACAATATCCATACTCAAGGAGTCCTCATTACATTTATTGTCGCACTATTTAACAGAATAGTGAGGACTACTAATGCTATCTTCAGGACCATCACTCCTTTTTCTGACTTGTCCCAGCTATATTCTCATTTCCTGAAGAGAACATTGAAAGAAAGGGTGAGCTCAACTAGCCCAGTAAGAAATATTATGACTAAGATAATGAAGAATAAATTATCAATAGTCTTCAACAATGTTAAACTAATAAAATACAATAGACATCAAGTTTATATGCAGCGGAATAAAAAATCCATTAGAAGAGTCAAGTAGAGAATAAAACCTACTATCTTCTATGATTTAAAAATATTTTCATCAACTTTTATCGCTGGGACTCAGCTTAATAAAATAATCTACATCTTCTAATCATCCCTGTATTACGGGCCAAGGATATTCATTAAATCATCAATGGTCATGACTATACCGAAAAATCCCTGGTCATAATCATACCAAAAACTGTCTATCAATGCATTACAGGCCACTGAGGACTTTTACCACACCACTTATAACATCACAGTTCATGATTATACCGAATGATCCCTGGTCATAATCATACTAAGTCCATCTATGCACGTAAGCCAAAGATGACTTTCAACATAAAATAAACATGAGGATGATGACAATGTTATAGGAATTCAATTAAACAAATTCAAGAATTAGTTTATCCAGGAACTAATAATATCCAAATTGTCAACATGATACTTCTTTGTAAAGTAACAGTCAAGAATGCTCAGAAGAATATTTCCATAAAAAGATACTGGATGAAGCGCAAATATCAAGGATATTCCACTAATTTCATGGAGTATAGAAATCAAAACTTTAACCAAATGAGTATAATAAAGAATATATGAAACTGCAAATAGATTTTCACCAGCCATGCTGTAATCCATGTATACAGATCATTCTCACAATTTAATAAGGAATGAATATAAAGGATCATTCACCATGCATGTGGCAATCCACATAGACAGGTTATTCCAACAGAATAATAAAGAATGGAATAACAGAAGGATTCACCATGCTTGCGATAGAGACCGTACAGACAAGTTATTCTCAACAGAATAATAAATGCGGAATAATAAATATGGAACCAGGTCAGGTGAAATTCACACCGACAGGATATTCCGACAGAATAATAAATGCGAAATAATAAATGATAGAACCAGGTCAGGTGAAATTCACACCGACAGGATATTCCGACAAAATCGTAAAGAACGGAATAATGAAAGAGTTTCACCAAGTATGCAGTACTTCGCATAAACAGATTATTCCAACATAATAATAAAGAATGGAATAACAGAAGAAGATCACCAAGTATTGGGTAAACCGCATATACAGGTCATTCCACCAAGTATAGGGTAAACCACTTTTACAGGTTATTCCAACAGAATAATAAAGAATGGAATAACATAAGTTCTCTTCATGAATAAGAAAGAATAACACCCCTTACCGTTTTAAAGAAGAACTGAAATAAAGAAGTAGTTAAGTGGTAGAATACTCTTCTTCTTTCTCTCTATAGTTTCTCTCTCTAGAGTTCAGTGAATTCGTAAGAAAATAATGAAGGAATGAGCTTCTATTTATAGGAAAATGGAATGCATAGTAACTAATCCATGAACGGTCCAAATTGATTTACTTTAATCTGACTGTGACGCCCCCAAAATTAGGTATACATCACCCATCTTGGGTCGTCAGATACATAGTACAGAATACAAATACAACTGATTAATACAACTGTCGTGTACAATACGACAAAACATAAACTGTGAGTTTGAATACAAATATTATCTTCTAGAGAGTATTCATACTCAAAAGGAGTCCTCATTACATTTATTAACACACCATTACATAGAATAGTGAGGACTACTAACTAATACTATCATTCGGACCATCACTCCGTTCCCTGACTTGCCCCAGCTACGTTCTCATTTCCTGAAGAGAACAGTGAAAGAAAGGGTGAGCTCAACTAGCCCAGTAAGAAATATTATGACTAAGATAATGCAGAATAAATTATCATTAGCCTTCAACAATGTTAAACTGATAAAATATAATAGACATCAAGTTTAACTGTAGCGGAACAAGCAATCCATTAAAAGAGTCAAGTAGAAAATAAACTCTACTATCTTTTATGATTTAAAAGGTTTTTCAACACTGCGATCGCTGAGACTCAGCTTAATAAAATAATCCACATCATCGAATCACCCCTGCACTACGGCCAAGGATATTCGTGTATTCATTAATGGTCATGATCATGCCAACAACTGTCCATCAATGCACTACGGGCCAATGAGGACTTTTACCACATCATTTGTAACATTACGGTCATGATTACACCGAATAATCCCTGGTCATAATCATACCAAGTCCATCTATGCACTACAGGCCACAGATGACTTTCAACAGAATATAAACATGAGGATGATGACAATGATATAAGAATTCAATAAAACAAGTTCAAGAATTAATTTATCCAAGAATTAACAACGTCCAAATTGTCAACATGATACTGCATTGTGGAGTAAAATTCAAGAATACTTAGAAGAATATTTTCATGAAAAGATACTGGATGAAACGCAATTATCAAGGATATTCCACAAATTTCATGGAGTATAGAAGTCAAAACTTAACCAACTGAGTATAATAAAGAATGGAATAACAAAAGAAATCACCATGCATGCGATAGACCGCACAGACAGGTTATTCCAACAGAATAATAAATAATGGAACCAGGTCCGGCGTAAACGCACAGACAGGATATTCCGACAGAATAATAAATAATGGAACCAGGTCCGGTGTAAAACACACAGACAGGATATTCCAACAGAATAATAATAAAACGGAACCAGGTCCGGTGTAAAACACACAGACAGGATGTTCCAACAGAATAATAAACGGAACCAGGTCCGGTGTAAAACACACAGACAGGATGTTCCAACAGAATAATAGAAGAATGTCACCAAGTATAGGGTAGACCGCGTATACTGGTTATTCCAACAGAATAATAACAAATGGAATAACAGAAGTTCTCTTCATGAATATAAAAGAAATAATATTCCCTACCTTAAAAGAACTGGATATTGGAAAAGTGATGTAGCAGAATACTTTTATTCTCTCTCTCTTATTCTCTCTATACTTTCTCTCTCTATAGCTTGAATGAATTCGTGAAAAATAATGAAGCCCTAGGCCTCTATTTATAGAAAAACTGAGGGTGGCTCTTGGTCTTAACGAAGGGTCAAATGACTCTTGGTCTTAACGAAGGGTCAAATGACTCTTGGTAATATTGAAGGGACAACTACTATTGACGAAAGTAATTACTATTGACCAAGGTAAATACTATTGACGAAGGTAATTACTATTGACCAAGGTAAATACTATTGACCAAGGTAAATACTATTGACGAAGGTAATTACTATTGACCAAGGTAAATACTATTGACGACGGTAATTACTATTGACGACGGTAATTACTATTGACGACGGTAATTACTATTGACGAAGAGACTCTTAGATGATGACATATGGCCCCCCATAAAATAACCAAACATACCACAACGTCTCAATTATTGATTTAATAATATAACATATTATACAGACGATATACTATGACAATAATTTAAGAGATATGATGCAGCAATTACTATAGCAATAATTGAGTATAGCTGAGTGACTTCTCACGTAAGCATCAATAATCAATACCGTGTGCTACTATGCAACCACGCGTATTACTGTACTTTTACTACCGAGTAGTTCAACAGTTTTAACGGTTTTAACGGTAACACTTCAGCCGTTATTTTTAATAAAATATTTTTGTCGTTTTCTCAATCCGACAATAATTCCGTTGTGGGGTCCACCAATGATTGTGCCGTCGTACGAATATTCCTCGACAAAAAGAATATTCTCCGACCAAACGAATATTCAAAAATGATATTTATAGAAAATTCATCTTTATTTATAAAAGTTGGGGTCTTACAACCTCCCCTTCTTATGAAATTTCGCCCTCGAAATTAGGGTACGTACCTGGTATGTCGAAGAGGTAAGGATACCTTGATTTCATTTCTGATTCTAACTCCCAAGTCATTTCCTCAACATCGTGGTTTCTCCACAAAACTTTGACTTGAGGTATAACCTTGGAGCATAGAATATGTTCCTTCTTATCCAAGATTTGAACAGGAACTTCTTCATACGTCAAATCCTCCGCTATTTCGTCCGGTTCTAACTCAATAATGTGGTTCGGGTCTTCCACATATTTGCGTAACATGGATATGTGGAAAACGTTATGAACACGAGACATACTTGGCGGTAAAGCGAGTCTATAAGCCACAGTTCCTACTCGATCGAGGATTAAAAATGGACCGATGAATCGAGGATTTAGCTTTCCTCTCTTTCCAAATCTCGTAACTCCTTTCCATGGAGCAACACGTAAGAACACATGATCTCCTACATCAAATTCCACGTCCTTTCGATGAAGATCAGCATAACTCTTTTGTCGATCTTGTGAGGTTTTTATACGTTGTCGGATCGTTTGAATCTTTTCTGTAGTCATACGTACCAACTCCGGTCCCAACAACGTTGCTTCGCCCACCTCATCCCAGCATACTGGAGAACGACATTTTCTTCCATACAATGCTTCGAATGGAGCCATGCCAATACTTGCTTGATAACTGTTGTTGTAGGAAAACTCCACCAATGGTAAGAACTTGTCCCAACTTCCCTTGAAGTCAAAGACACAGAGTCTTAATAGATCTTCAAGAGTTTGAATAGTCCTCTCTGATTGTCCGTCCGTCTGAGGATGATATGCTGAACTAAATCGTAACTCCGTGCCCATAGCTTTTTGTAAACTAACCCAAAATCGTGAAGTGAATCTTGGGTCTCGATCAGAAATTATGGATACTGGCATACCATGCAGTCTTACAATCTCGTTTATGTACATACGAGCAAGACGTTCAAGTGTATAAGTTTCTCGTATCGGTAAGAAATGAGCAGACTTGGTCAATCTATCAACAATGACCCAAATCGCATCAATACCTTGAGAAACCCTAGGAAGACCGGTAACGAAATCCATGGTAATGTGCTCCCACTTCCATTCTGGAATTTCAAGTGGTTGCAATGGACCTTTTGGTACTTGATGCTCCGCTTTGACTCGTTGACAAGTTAGACACCTTGAGATAAACAACGCTATCTCTCTCTTCATATTGCTCCACCAAAATGTATGACGAAGATCATGATACATTTTGGTACTTCCAGGATGGATTGCAAACGGTGTGTTGTGCGCCTCCATCATGATTTCATACTTTAAATCAGGGTTGTTAGGAACACAAAGTCTGGAGTTGACTCGAAGTATTCCTTCTTCATCGATTCTTGCTTCCGGCATAGAACCTTCTTGCACTTTCTTCCTCATACGCATCAGCTCCAGGTCTGTAGCTTGAGCAGCTTTAACTTTATCGATTAAAGTCGGTTCTACTCGTATATTCGCCATCATCACATGGGTCCCTGGAGTCTTTAACTCTATCTCCATCCTTTGCAAGTCACACAAAATGGGCCTTTGCGTTGTTAATATTGCACTTGTACCCGCATATGATCTTCTACTCAATGCGTCAGCTACCACGTTCGCTTTTCCAGGATGGTATTGAATGGTATGATCATAATCTTTCAACAGTTCAAGCCAACGTCGTTGTCGCATGTTGAGTTCCTTTTGAGTGAAGAAATATTTGAGGCTTTTATGATCCGTAAAGATCTCCACTTTCTCCCCATACAAGTAATGCCTCCAAATTTTAAGTGCAAAGACAACAGCTGCCAACTCTAGATCATGAGTAGGATAATTCCTCTCATATTCCTTGAGTTGTCTTGATGCATAGGCTATGACTTTTCCATGTTGCATGAGAACGCATCCCAACCCTTTGCTCGAAGCATCACTGTAGATGACAAATCCCTCCGAGCCAGATGGTATTGTTAGAACAGGTGCTGAAATGAGTCTCCTCTTGAGTTCTTGAAAACTCTGCTCACATTCTTCGCTCCAACCAAACTTTGTATCTTTCCGAGTCAGCTGAGTTAATGGAGTAGCGATTCGAAAAATCCTTCCACGAATCTCCGATAATAACCAGCTAAACCAAGAAAGCTACGTACCTCGGTCACTGATTTAGGTTGCTCCCAGCTTTGAATAGCTTCAATCTTTGCCGGGTCAACCGATATTCCACGACTTGATACTACGTGCCCAAGGAATGCTACCTCCTCCAGCCAGAACTCGCATTTCTTCAACTTGGCATAAAGCTTGTATTCACGAAGCTTTTGGAGTACCAGCCTCAAGTGTTGCTCATGATCTTCACGGCTTTTGGAATAAATAAGGATGTCATCAATAAAGACGACCACAAAGTGATCCAAATATTCCTTGAATACCCGGTTCATCATATCCATGAAGGCAGCAGGAGCATTAGTCAATCCAAAGGACATGACTAGGAATTCATAATGCCCGTACCGAGTTCTAAAAGCCGTCTTTGGAATATCCTCAGTTCTAACCTTCAGCTGATGATATCCAGAACGAAGATCGATCTTTGAAAAGAATTGTGCTCCTTGCAACTGGTCAAACAGGTCATCAATACGTGGCAATGGGTACCTGTTTTTGATGGTGACATGATTCAACTCCCGATAATCAATACAAAGTCGCATACTTCCATCTTTCTTCTTCACGAATAGAACAGGAGCACCCCAAGGAGAAGTACTAGGACGAATAAAGCCAATGTCTAACAATTCCTGCAGTTGGATCTTTAACTCCTGAAGTTCAATAGGAGCCATTCGATATGGGGCTTTGGAAATGGGTTTTGTACCGGGTTCAAGGTCGATACAAAATTCAATTTCACGCTCTGGGGGTAGGCCAGGAAGTTCTTCAGGGAATACGTCAGGGAATTTATTAACAATAGAAATATCATTCAAAACTGACGTATTTTTGTTTAGATCTGTGACATGAGCTAAGAAAGCTTGACATCCGTTTTTCAATAAACGAATAGCTTTATGGCTTGAGATGACAGCGATTGATTTTAATGGTTTGGTTGCTTGAATTCGCATAATAGGTCGATTAGGAATATGAAAGCTAACAACCTTACGAAAACAATCAATTTTTGCATAATGAGTAGTTAACCAATCAATCCCTAGAATCACGTCAAATGCAAGTATTTTTAATGAAATCAGATCGATAGGTAATGTGTGGGTACCAACTTGAACCAAACAAGACTTATAAACAGTGGAGGTAATGAAGGTTTCTCCCAACGGAGTTTCCACAGATAAGTCAAAGTCTAATTTCTCCGGAATCAAATTTAATCGATGAGCGCAAGTAGGAGAAATAAAAGAATGGGTTGAACCGGTATCAAATAAAGTATAAACTTCTTTAGAGTTTATGATAAGCTTACCCGTGATGACCTCATTCGGGTTCCTTGCTCTCTGGGAGTTCACAACAAACGCTCTCCCTTGCACAACCGGTTTTGACTTTTCTGGGACGGCTTTTGGTGCCTCCATCCTAGCTGAATTTGTCTTCGGTAAACGACAAAATCGGGCTAAATGACCTTCTCTTCCACAATTATAACATGCTTTGGACGGCATCGCGCAGTTTGGACTGATGTGCCCCTCCCCTCCGCATTTGAAACATATGATAGGTGGTCGTTCTCCTTCCTTAACGACAGGTGCTGGTGCTGACGTCTTTCCATCATTGTTGAATCTCCTCTTCTTGAAATGTCCATTCTTATTGTTTTGGCCCTGATTACCACCGAAGTGGTTACCATTTCTGGCCTGTTGATTCCCTCCACGCTTGTTGTCACCGCTTCGATGACTGCTCTCACTGGTATTATCATTTTGCCGGCTGCTCTCTTTTGGTTGCGTTATCTCGTTATCGCGCTCCACCAACTGAGCCCTATTTACAACATCTGAATACAAACACAGTTTATGAGAAACAAGATGTTGACGTATCTCCGGCTTCAAACCTCTTAAAAACATCCGCGTCATTCTTTCTTCATTATCCACCAGGTGGGACGCAAACCGGGATAACTCCGCAAATTTTGCCTCGTACTGCGACACGGTCATATTATTCTGCTCCAATTTGATGAACTCCACCTCCTTCATGTGACGAATACTCTCGGGAAAGTATTTGTCGTTAAACAGCTCTTGGAACTTCTCCCAGGACATCTTCAGTGCGGCAGGTTGAGTACGCTTTATCGATTCCCACCAGTAATCTGCCTCTCCTCGCAACATAAAGGCGGCAAAGGGAACCTTTTGCTCCTCGGAGCAACCCAAGACATCAAATATCTTGGTGATCTGCTTTATCCATGTTTCAGCTACAAGTGGTTTGGGTTCTCCCTTAAACTCCGGTGGTCCCAGCTCCTTAAACTGTTTAGCGGTGACCGCCAGAGAGTTTCCAGTATTTCCACCTACGTTGTGGACAGGAGCCGCTTTCACCTGTTGTTGCATGAATTGCATAAAGCCTCTGAACATTTGATCATTCATCATTTGGTCAGTGTTGTTGTTTGCATGAGGATTGACACCTTCCTGATGCACATTATCCTGATTATTGATATGTGGTGAATCAACAGTCGTCTGTGCTCCATTGCTATTCTCAACATTCTCGGATGCCATTTTCAGATACTGCCACAAAATAAAAATTAATTGATATGTCATATATTATCCTTATATTATGACCGACCAATTAAATACCATGCAAATAAACTTAGGTATGTCATACTAGCGAAGGAATTCCCCGTCTCTCCCCTCCTAGTTCTATTCTCACATCTTAGCCAGGGATCATATCCCTAAGCTCTGATACCAACTGTGACGCCCCCAAAATTAGGTATACATCACCCATCTTGGGTCGTCAGATACATAGTACAGAATACAAATACAACTGATTAATACAACTGTCGTGTACAATACGACAAAACATAAACTGTGAGTTTGAATACAAATATTATCTTCTAGAGAGTATTCATACTCAAAAGGAGTCCTCATTACATTTATTAACACACCATTACATAGAATAGTGAGGACTACTAACTAATACTATCATTCGGACCATCACTCCGTTCCCCGACTTGCCCCAGCTACGTTCTCATTTCCTGAAGAGAACAGTGAAAGAAAGGGTGAGCTCAACTAGCCCAGTAAGAAATATTATGACTAAGATAATGCAGAATAAATTATCATTAGCCTTCAACAATGTTAAACTGATAAAATATAATAGACATCAAGTTTAACTGTAGCGGAACAAGCAATCCATTAAAAGAGTCAAGTAGAAAATAAACTCTACTATCTTTTATGATTTAAAAGGTTTTTCAACACTGCGATCGCTGAGACTCAGCTTAATAAAATAATCCACATCATCGAATCACCCCTGCACTACGGCCAAGGATATTCGTGTATTCATTAATGGTCATGATCATGCCAACAACTGTCCATCAATGCACTACGGGCCAATGAGGACTTTTACCACATCATTTGTAACATTACGGTCATGATTATACCGAATAATCCCTGGTCATAATCATACCAAGTCCATCTATGCACTACAGGCCACAGATGACTTTCAACATTTTATAAACATGAGGATGATGACAATGATATAAGAATTCAATAAAACAAGTTCAAGAATTAATTTATCCAAGAATTAACAACGTCCAAATTGTCAACATGATACTGCATTGTGGAGTAAAATTCAAGAATGCTTAGAAGAATATTTTTATGAAAAGATACTGGATGAAACGCAATTATCAAGGATATTCCACAAATTTCATGGAGTATAGAAGTCAAAACTTAACCAACTGAGTATAATAAAGAATGGAATAACAAAAGAAATCACCATGCATGCGATAGACCGCACAGACAGGTTATTCCAACAGAATAATAAATAATGGAACCAGGTCCGGCGTAAACGCACAGACAGGATATTCCGACAGAATAATAAATAATGGAACCAGGTCCGGTGTAAAACACACAGACAGGATATTCCAACAGAATAATAATAAAACGGAACCAGGTCCGGTGTAAAACACACAGACAGGATGTTCCAACAGAATAATAAACGGAACCAGGTCCGGTGTAAAACACACAGACAGGATGTTCCAACAGAATAATAGAAGAATGTCACCAAGTATAGGGTAGACCGCGTATACTGGTTATTCCAACAGAATAATAACAAATGGAATAACAGAAGTTCTCTTCATGAATATAAAAGAAATAATATTCCCTACCTTAAAAGAACTGGATATTAGAAAAGTGATGTAGCAGAATACTTTTATTCTCTCTCTCTTATTCTCTCTATACTTTCTCTCTCTATAGCTTGAATGAATTCGTGAAAAATAATGAAGCCCTAGGCCTCTATTTATAGAAAAACTGAGGGTGGCTCTTGGTCTTAACGAAGGGTCAAATGACTCTTGGTCTTAACGAAGGGTCAAATGACTCTTGGTAATATTGAAGGGACAACTACTATTGACGAAAGTAATTACTATTGACCAAGGTAAATACTATTGACGAAGGTAATTACTATTGACCAAGGTAAATACTATTGACGACGGTAATTACTATTGACGACGGTAATTACTATTGACGACGGTAATTACTATTGACGAAGAGACTCTTAGATGATGACATATGGCCCCCCATAAAATAACCAAACTTACCACAACGTCTCAATTATTGATTTAATAATATAACATATTATACAGACGATACTATGACAATAATTTAAGAGATATGATGCAGCAATTACTATAGCAATAATTGAGTATAGCTGAGTGACTTCTCACGTAAGCATCAATAATCAATACCGTGTGCTACTATGCAACCACGCGTATTACTGTACTTTTACTACCGAGTAGTTCAACAGTTTTAACGGTTTTAACGGTAACACTTCAGCCGTTATTTTTAATAAAATATTTTTGTCGTTTTCTCAATCCGACAATAATTTCGTTGTGGGGTCCACCAATGATTGTGCCGTCGTACGAATATTCCTCGACAAAAAGAATATTCTCCGACCAAACGAATATTTTATAACAACTTGCTTACTTTGTAAAATTTATAAATATTACCCACAACTATAACATTATATCAAATTAACTCCATAATATTCAAAAATGATATTTATAGAAAATTCATCTTTATTTATAAAAGTTGGGGTCTTACACTGACGGTCCATATTTAAAGTAAAATCTTTTAAATAAAATATAATATATTCTAATTATTGCCTAATAAAACAAACAACTTTAATAAAGTATTCTGTTTATATAAAAAGATGTTTCTGTTTTATTACGTTAATAATACGAATAAAACAAAACTTCATTATCGCTAAATAATTCATATTATTAATTGACAATAATTGAATCAAACTGAGTGACTTCTCATATAAGCATTAATAACCAATACCGTGTGCTACTATGCAACCACACGTATTACTGTACTTTTACTACCGAGTAGTTCAACAGTATCAACGGTAAAACTTCCGTCGTTATTTTTAATAAAATATTTTTATTATTTTCTCAATCCGATAATAATTCTGTTGTGGGGTCCACCAATGATTGTACCGTCGTACAAATATTTCTCGACTAATCGAATATTCTCCGTAAATAGTAACTCGTGAATAATAACTCGTGAATAGTAACTCATGAATAGTAACTTATGAATAGTAACTCGTGAATAGTAACTCGTGAATAGTAACTCGTGAATAGTACTCCGACACAAAAAGTATCCCAAAAACTCGAGTGAACAATACTAGAGTGAATAGTAACCGGGTATTTTATGACAACTTGTCTACTTTGAAAAATTTTCACATATCACCTTTAACTTTAGCCTTTTATCAATTTAACCATTTACCAAAATAAAAAAAATTGAATACTTTTATTTCATAAAGTTCGGGGTCTCACATTCTTGCTGTCGGGAAATATTCGTACGACGGCGCAGCCTTTTGTGGGCCCCATAACGGAAATCGATTGGATAAAAAAAACGACAAGTATAAGTTTTTTTTATAAATAACGGCGTAGTTGTTACCGTTAACACTGTTAGAATACCCAATGGTTAAAACACAGTAATACGCGGTGTTACACAGTAGCACACGGTATTGCACCAATTATTGATTCTTACGTAAGAAGTCACTACTCAATAATTGTTATAGTAATTACTGTTCAATATTTTATTTTATTGATTCAATAATTGCTACATTGATATTTTATATTATTGTTATTTCAATAATTGTCACTGCACAGTATTTCCCATTATCAGATCAATAATTTATATTATTTGAATAATATTATTAGATAGCATTATTGACAATGTCTAATGAAGTTCTGTCTAAGGAGAGGTTTGGTCACCTAATTGCGCGTCAATAAAGAAAAATCCTTATCGGAAAGCCCCCTCTTTCCTGGGAACGACCTGGTTGTCAGTATTGTGATTCTGTAATTTTATTTGTGAATAATTAATTATTAATTTATATGATAAGAAAAATATTTATTTATGTGGATATAAATGGAGAAATTTTTAAAAAAGTGACAATTGTTGAAAAATTGATATTTTATCTTTTCTGATAAAATAATTTATTTAAAAATATTATTATATTATAATAATATAATAATGGTGAAATTTTTTTTATAAAGAATGTGTGATATATGAATAAATAAGGAGGAAGAATATTTTTGTTACAAAAAATATTTAACACGTGTTTTGTATGTTGGAGGGTCCCATTTTGTGACTGAAATTGGATTATAGCCCGTAAAATCATCCATATATGGATTTCGGTCAATTTTTGCTTGGAATTTAGAAAAACTTAAACTTACAAAGTTGTAGATAATTGAATTTCCTATAGAATGGACATAAGATTCGAATTTTTCTGATAAAAGGGCTATTTATTATGAATTATTGAAGTTCCGAAATAATTAATTTTTGGAGTTTTAAATGATTTTACTAAGAAAAACTTTTTTTATAATTTTTGAGAGGTGGGCCACTTGTGTGGCTGGTGTTTTGACAAAAAAAAAAGTGGGCGTAAGAAATTTGTAACGACCCCAAAATAGGTCCATTCCATCCAACCTATTCTGAGTCGCCAAATACATGGTACAGAAAACAACTATAACTTTATTACAACAATTGTCGTGCAAAATACAACAACACATATGCTGTGAGTTTGGATACAAATATATACCAAATGTGACTCATGTTCCAACCGTGGACATCACCTCACAATGACACCTTACATAAAGGTATAGTCAAAAATTGTTTTAGAAATTAGAATCTTTGGAAAGTGCTCAAGGAAACCTTCGTACATGGGAGGCCACGCGTCTAGGTTATGATAGATATCATATGGCCACAGAATTATCCTTGGTTGACCCAATAGACCCCAAAGAAAAACGAGAAGATTACTATCATATTCTTCCCAATGGTGAGTCTTCTCTTGACATATCATTATCTCTACTGTCTCTAGTTGAGAATTATACTTCAAACAAACACCAAGATTATATAGGTAGTTCCCATAGATATACTCAGCAAGTGGATGAGCACATCCCTGTCTTATGATGACACGAGGTTGTATGTCATTAGACATCTTGTATGATAGTGGCAAACCACCCTTCCAACGTTGGGTACACCTTACCCTATTGGATTCACCAAATATAACTACTAAATGAACTTTTCTATACTGCTTCGGGAGAACATCCACAGCTAGAGACCACCGTTCTATTTTCCCGTTACCCTCGCTCGACCCAGCTACACTCTTATTACCTGAAAGGAATTGTGAAGCAAAAGGGTGAGCACAACTAGCTCAGTAAAGAATATCATGACTAAAGATAATTAAATTATCAATAGCCTTCATCAATAATAAATCAGAGATTTAGAACATATGGTAGATGATAAAAAAAATTTCAACCATAGTTGCAGCGGAACATGCAATCCATTAGAAGAGTCAAATAGACCATAAAGTCCATTATCTCTTCCATGTTAAAAATCCACCAACAATGTTTTATCCATGTAACATCACTCAATAGTTCCTTTCCACAATCATATGAATAACTCATAATCATAATTGTGACTCTAAATTTTTCTTCGCACCCAGGACGAAGAATATTTTCATCACCTGTCTTTACCTGAAACATCAAAGATCATGGTTATACCAAATCACAATTCCTGTTTATAATCATACTAACAAATCCATCTTTGCACTACGGGCCGAAGATATTCATCAACAAACCATCTTTGCACTACGGGCCAAAGATATTCAACAACAGTTCATCTTTGCACTACAGGCCAAAGATATTCATCAACAGGCCATCTTTGCACTACATGCCAAAGATATTCATCAACAATTCATATTTGCACTACAGGCCAAATATATTCATATCTCAAAGAAATATATAATCATTTCAGAATTTATATAAACAATAATTATAACCATGTCGATCAATTCACCTTTGCACTTAAGCTTAAGATATTCAATTATAAATTCAATGGTCATGATCATACCAGTCACAATTCAACTTTGCACTACAAGCCAAAGAGAACCCTAGTCATGATCA
The DNA here is from genome assembly GCA_016801055.1 of Panax notoginseng. NCBI lineage: Eukaryota > Viridiplantae > Streptophyta > Magnoliopsida > Apiales > Araliaceae > Panax > Panax notoginseng. The sequence goes on from CM029020.1 coordinate 19,801,760, forward strand.
TACCAATAATCTACCCATCTTTACACTCCAGTGAAAGAGAATTTCAACATCAGGGTTATAAAAATGTTATATATGATGATAAAAATAATATGATCAACATATAGTTTTAATCTCAAGAGTAATATTCGTAACTCATGAATAGTAAATCGTGAATAGTAAACTCATGAATAGTAACCCCGACACAAAAGATAGAAATTCTACAATAAAATTCATACCAATATTTTGGTATAATGATATTGAAAGAATAACATTACTTAAATTTATAAACAATTTATTTTAATTGTTTACACTTTACTAATTAATGCATTTAATCATCATAAAATGCCAACTCTTACAATTTCATCATCAATAACCAAAACCTCATAAAAAAAATCTGCATATACCTCATATAGGATTCTCAAGCCATAAAATCCTATTTTCCAATTTTCTTTCTTCACAAAATATATTTAATTCATTTACTTATAACTAGACCATTTTTATGAAAAATATCAAATCAGTTCCAAAAATATTTCTTTTCTGGGATTTAGGATAATATAGTCCCATAGTGAACATATATTTTTCTCAGAATTTTTAAAAGTCATTTACTATTTTTCATATGGCCAAAATAGCCAAATATTTAGACATTTATCAAAAATTATACTTTTGTCTAAAAATTCTGAAATTTACAGAGTATACTTCTATCATATACATGTACTCCCAATACAAATTTCATCAATTTTGGAGTTAACCACAAGGAACTATAAGCGGTTACTTTTAAAATAGTCTTTTCTCATAAAATTCATAACTCTCAATCTATACATCCAAAAATCACTATTTTTGGACACAATCAAGAAAACTCATCAAAATATCATTTCAAATTTTTCCAGAATTTTTGAAGATCAGAAAAATTACGAAACTGAAAATCATAACAACCCTTAAAATCCCTTAATATCCCTTACTATCCCGTACTATCCCTTACAATCTCTTACCTCAAAACAGCAGTACTTCTGACCGGAATGTAAAGCCGAAGGAAACTTGCACTGATGAATAGCAACTCACCAAGTATCTAAAAACTCACAAAATATGCTTCATAATATAGAGAGAGAAAGAGAGAAAGCTTATGTTTTTGGTGTGATTTTCAATTCTAACTTAGACCTCTATTTATAGGAAAATTTTGGTAGGTTTGACCTGCAACCTGATGGCTTTACCTGCTACTATTCCCACCCACCACATTTGAAATATAATTCAGCACATTTCTTCACCAACCACAAGTGGGGCCCACCAATTCTAGAATTTTCCACCAAAATGATAAACTCCGAAAATTCAACAATTTCTGAACCAGTCATCTCGTAAAATTCATAATAAATCATACGTTCATTTTTAACGGTTCAAAATTTGTGGACATATACTCAACTTATATATGTATAACATATCCAAAAATTATCACGATCCAACGGTCGGATTAAAAATTATAACCCCCGTAAAATATCTCAAAAACCCTGATTTTTAATACCTCCATTCCGACAAAAATACGGATAAAAATCTCAACATTAACTCCTTCATTTTTAACCACAAAAATATATCCCTCGTTTATATCCACATAAAATAAATATTTCCTTATCATATGAATCAATAATTAATTATTCACAAATAATATTACAGAATCACATTTATGACAACCAGGCCGTTCCCAGGAAAGAGGGGGCTTTCCAATAAGAATTTCTCCTTACTGGCGCGCAATTAGATGACCAAACCTCTCCTTAGACATAACTTTCTAGACATTGCCAATAATGTTATCTAATAATATTATTTAAATAATATGAATTATTGATCTGATAATGGAAAATACTGTGCAGCAACAATTATTGAAATAACAATAATATAAAATATCAACGCAGCAATTATTGAATCAATAAAATAAAATATTGAACAGTAACTACTGTAATAATTATTGACTAGTGCCTTCTTACGTAAGAATTAATAATTGAAAAACATACTGTGCAATACCGTGTGCTACTGTGCAACTACGCGTATTACTGTATTTTAACCACCAGGTATTCCAACAGTGTTAACGGTAACAACTACGCCTATATTTATAAAAACTCAATTTTATCATTTTTTCATCCAATCGCTTTCCGTTATGGGGCCCACAAATAGATGCGCCGTCGTACGAATATTCCCCGACAGAAAGAATATTCCACGACCAAACGAATATTCCCCGACAATAATGATTATTTTATAACCACTTGCTTATTTTTGAAAAAAATTCATATATCACCCTTAACTTTAACTTTTTATCAATTTAACTATTTACTAAATAGAAAAATTGAATACTTTTATTTCATAAAATTCGGGGTCTTACAATCTCCCCTCCTTATGAAATTTTGTCCTCAAAATTTACGTACCTGGTATTTCAAAAAGTTGAGAATACCTTCCTTTCATTTCAAATTCCATCTTCCCTGTCATCATAATTTCTCCATTGCTCATCTCCTGTATTTCAAATATCATTCTAGAATACAGCTTCAAAACAAGGGTTAATTGAACAAATTAACATATCACATAATATCTCGATATTATGACTGACCAACAAATAAGCTTAGGTAAGACACACTAGCGAAGGATTTACTCATCTCTCCCCTCCTAGTTATATTTCCCGATCTCCGCCAGAGATCATATCCCTAAGCTCTGATACCAAATGTAACTCTGGACACCAACCTATGTCAGCACCTTACATTGATACCTATCAGTTTGCCACCGCAGAACGGCGTCCCCTACGGAGAGTCTGGCTTCGGTGCATCCCCCATCAACAGGAAGTCACCAGCGAGAGGCTCGGGGCTCTTTACTTATAGCTCTGATACCAACTGTAACTCTGGACAGCAACTTGTGTCAGCACCTTACATTGATACCTATCAGTTTGCCACCGCAGAACGGCGTCCCCTACGGAGAGTCTGGCTTCGGTGCATCCCCCATCAACAGGAAGTCACCAGCGAGAGGCTCGGGGGTCTTTACTTATAGCTCTGATACCAAATGTAACTCTGGACACCAACCTATGTCAGCACCTTACATTGATACCTATCAGTTTGCCACCGCAGAACGGCGTCCCCTACGGAGAGTCTGGCTTCGGTGCATCCCCCATCAACAGGAAGTCACCAGCGAGAGGCTCGGGGCTCTTTACTTATAGCTCTGATACCAAATGTAACGACCCCAAAATAGGTCCATTCCATCCAACCTATTCTGAGTCGCCAAATACATGGTACAGAAAACAACTATAACTTTATTACAACAATTGTCGTGCAAAATACAACAACACATATGCTGTGAGTTTGGATACAAATATATACCAAATGTGACTCATGTTCCAACCGTGGACATCACCTCACAATGACACCTTACATAAAGGTATAGTCAAAAATTGTTTTAGAAATTAGAATCTTTGGAAAGTGCTCAAGGAAACCTTCGTACATGGGAGGCCACGCGTCTAGGTTATGATAGATATCATATGGCCACAGAATTATCCTTGGTTGACCCAATAGACCCCAAAGAAAAACGAGAAGATTACTATCATATTCTTCCCAATGGTGAGTCTTCTCTTGACATATCATTATCTCTACTGTCTCTAGTTGAGAATTATACTTCAAACAAACACCAAGATTATATAGGTAGTTCCCATAGATATACTCAGCAAGTGGATGAGCACATCCCTGTCTTATGATGACACGAGGTTGTATGTCATTAGACATCTTGTATGATAGTGGCAAACCACCCTTCCAACGTTAGGTACACCTTACCCTATTGGATTCACCAAATATAACTACTAAATGAACTTTTCTATACTGCTTCGGGAGAACATCCACAGCTAGAGACCACCGTTCTATTTCCCCGTTACCCTCGCTCGACCCAGCTACACTCTTATTACCTGAAAGGAATTGTGAAGCAAAAGGGTGAGCACAACTAGCTCAGTAAAGAATATCATGACTAAAGATAATTAAATTATCAATAGCCTTCATCAATAATAAATCAGAGATTTAGAACATATGGTAGATGATAAAAAAATTTCAACCATAGTTGCAGCGGAACGAGCAATCCATTAGAAGAGTCAAATAGACCATAAAGTCTATTATCTCTTCCATGTTAAAAATCCACCAACAATGTTTTATCCATGTAACATCACTCAATAGTTCCTTTCCACAATCATATGAATAACTCATAATCATAATTGTGACTCTAAATTTTTCTTCGCACCCAGGACGAAGAATATTTTCATCACCTGTCTTTACCTGAAACATCAAAGATCATGGTTATACCAAATCACAATTCCTGTTTATAATCATACTAACAAATCCATCTTTGCACTACGGGCCAAGATATTCATCAACAAACCATCTTTGCACTACGGGCCAAAGATATTCAACAACAGTTCATCTTTGCACTACAGGCCAAAGATATTCATCAACAGGCCATCTTTGCACTACATGCCAAAGATATTCATCAACAATTCATATTTGCACTACAGGCCAAATATATTCATATCTCAAAGAAATATATAATCATTTCAGAATTTATATAAACAATAATTATAACCATGTTGATCAATTCACCTTTGCACTTAAGCTTAAGATATTCAATTATAAATTCAATGGTCATGATCATACCAGTCACAATTCAACTTTGCACTACAGGCCAAAGAGAACCCTAGTCATGATCATACCAATAATCTACCCATCTTTACACTCCAGTGAAAGAGAATTTCAACATCAGGGTTATAAAAATGTTATATATGATGATAAAAATAATATGATCAACATATAGTTTTAATCTCAAGAGTAATATTCGTAACTCATGAATAGTAAATCGTGAATAGTAACTCATGAATAGTAACCCCGACACAAAAGATAGAAATTCTACAATAAAATTCATACCAATATTTTGGTATAATGATATTGAAAGAATAACATTACTTAAATTTATAAACAATTTATTTTAATTGTTTACACTTTACTAATTAATGCATTTAATCATCATAAAATGCCAACTCTTACAATTTCATCATCAATAACCAAAACCTCATAAAAAAAATCTGCATATACCTCATATAGGATTCTCAAGCCATAAAATCCTATTTTCCAATTTTCTTTCTTCACAAAATATATTTAATTCATTTACTTATAACTAGACCATTTTTATGAAAAATATCAAATCAGTTCCAAAAATATTTCTTTTCTGGGATTTAGCATAATATAGTCCCATAGTGAACATATATTTTTCTCAGAATTTTTAAAAGTCATTTACTATTTTTCATATGGCCAAAATAGCCAAATATTTAGACATTTATCAAAAATTATACTTTTGTCTAAAAATTCTGAAATTTACAGAGTATACTTCTATCATATACATGTACTCCCAATAAAAATTTCATCAATTTTGGAGTTAACCACAAGGAACTATAAGCGGTTACTTTTAAAATAGTCTTTTCTCATAAAATTCATAACTCTCAATCTATACATCCAAAAATCACCATTTTTGGACACAATCAAGAAAACTCATCAAAATATCATTTCAAATTTTTCCAGAATTTTTGAAGATCAGAAAAATTACGAAACTGAAAATCATAACAACCCTTAAAATCCCTTAATATCCCTTACTATCCCGTACTATCCCTTACAATCTCTTACCTCAAAACAGCAGTACTTCTGACCGGAATGTAAAGCTGAAGGAAACTTGCACTGATGAATAGCAACTCACCAAGTATCTAAAAACTCACAAAATATGCTTCATAATATAGAGAGAGAAAGAGAGAAAGCTTATGTTTTTGGTGTGATTTTCAATTCTAACTTAGACCTCTATTTATAGGAAAATTTTGATAGGTTTGACCTGCAACCTGATGGCTTTACCTGCTACTATTCCCACCCACCACATTTGAAATATAATTCAGCACATTTCTTCACCAACCACAAGTGGGGCCCACCAATTCTAGAATTTTCCACCAAAATGATAAACTCCGAAAATTCAACAATTTCTGAACCAGTCATCTCGTAAAATTCATAATAAATCATACGTTCATTTTTAACGGTTCAAAATTTGTGGACATATACTCAACTTATATATGTATAACATATCCAAAAATTATCACGATCCAACGGTCGGATTAAAAATTATAACCCCCGTAAAATATCTCAAAAACCCTGATTTTTAATACCTCCATTCCGACAAAAATACGGATAAAAATCTCAACATTAACTCCTTCATTTTTAACCACAAAAATATATCCCTCGTTTATATCCACATAAAATAAATATTTCCTTATCATATGAATCAATAATTAATTATTCACAAATAATATTACAGAATCACATTTATGACAACCAGGCCGTTCCCAGGAAAGAGGGGGCTTTTCAATAAGAATTTCTCCTTACTGGCGCGCAATTAGATGACCAAACCTCTCCTTAGACAGAACTTTCTAGACATTGCCAATAATGTTATCTAATAATATTATTTAAATAATATGAATTATTGATCTGATAATGGAAAATACTGTGCAGCAACAATTATTGAAATAACAATAATATAAAATATCAACGCAGCAATTATTGAATCAATAAAATAAAATATTGAACAGTAACTACTGTAATAATTATTGACTAGTGCCTTCTTACGTAAGAATTAATAATTGAAAAACATACTGTGCAATACCGTGTGCTACTGTGCAACTACGCGTATTACTGTATTTTAACCACCAGGTATTCCAACAGTGTTAACGGTAACAACTACGCCGTTATTTATAAAAACTCAATTTTATCATTTTTTTCATCCAATCGCTTTCCGTTATGGGGCCCACAAATAGATGCGCCGTCGTACGAATATTCCCCGACAGAAAGAATATTCCACGACCAAACGAATATTCCCCGACAATAATGATTATTTTATAACCACTTGCTTATTTTTGAAAAAAATTCATATATCACCCTTAACTTTAACTTTTTATCAATTTAACTATTTACTAAATAGAAAAATTGAATACTTTTATTTCATAAAATTCGGGGTCTTACAAAATTTATATAAATATATTAATATTTTATTAAATTTTTTGCTTTGGTGTTCTAAGCAATTTTCTATAAATAAGGTGCTTAGATTAGAATTGAAAATCACACCAGAAACTGAAGTTTTCTCTCTCTATAATATCGAGCGTATTTTTGTGAGTATTTTGATACTTTGAGTGTAGCTATTCGGTGCAAGTTCTTTTCAGTATTATATCTGATATTTCAGCAAGAAGTACTATTCTTTTGAGGCAATGGATGTTATTTTTTTTTATAAATGATATTATTTCTTTCAATATCATTATGTCAGAATATTGGTAAGTTTTTTCTTGTGAAATTCTTGTTGAGGTTACTATTCACGTATACGTCACTATTCACGTATACGACATTCACAGAAAAATTAAATTTTCATTCTTTGTCCAAGTTGTTATTATTATTACTAGCTTTGATTGTATCAATGTTTTGATCTTCATTCTTGAATTTTACTCCACTGTGGTTTGTTATGAAGTATTTTTGAACATGGATGAACTAAAATACAAATCCTTAGTCCTTGTCCTTTTATCTCACTGGATTCGTTTTCTTGAAAAATATTTTTCATCATCCTCAGTCCTAAATGATGATACTACTGAATATCTTTGGCCTGTAGTGCAAAGATGAATGATTTTCTGATAAATATCTTTGGCCCGTAGTGCAAAGATGAACATGTATTTAGATGAACATGACCAACTGGTGATACAAATGAATATCTTTGGCCTGTAGTGCAAAGATGAATATATTTGATTCAAGATGTATATTGATTGATATTACAGGGATAAAATATTGATTATGAACTTTTAAATTTATAGAAGATAGTAGATTTCATTATCTACTTAACTCTCTTAATGAATTGTTATTTCCGTTGTGAATATTGTTCTGAAACTTGTTGTCTATTTTATCTATTAGATTTTTCCCTGTTGAGGACTAACGATAATTTGTTATATATTATCTTAGTCATAATATTTTTTACTGGGCTAGTTGAGCTCACCCTTTTTCTTTTTGTTCCATTTTTCTTCTCAGGAAGCGAGAATATAGCGGGAAGTAGTCGGGGTGTGGAATGATGGTTCTAGACAGTTGTTTAGCAGTCCTCAATATTTTATAAAATAGTGTATCAATAATTATAATGAGGGCTTATTTGACTATGGATATTGTCTAGAAGACAATATTTATATTTTAAACTCACAGTTTAAGTGTTGTCGTATTTAGCACGACAATTATATTAATAAAGTTGTAGTTGTTTTTGTACCATATTTTTGGCGACTCAGAATGGGTGATGTATACCTATTTTGGGGGCGTCACATTACCCCTCTTCGTGTACAGAATTAAACTGCTGACGCTAGGTATTTTATTCTGCCAGTCCGCAGTTTAATTAATACTGCGGACACACAATATTAAACGACGTTGTTTTTGTTTGCCCTCTTGTTCGCAGTTTAATAGTGCGGACACTGTGTCTATCCAAATTAGACCTGGCAAACGGGCGGGCCAGGCCAAAATGGGCCGGGTTTTGGTGGGCTGGAAATGTGAGGCCCGTGGCCCGGGTTGGGCCGGGCCGGGCCGCAGGTTTCTACTTTTAATTTTTTTTTTGCAAACTATTTGCTACACCAGAAATAGTTATAATAATAAATATTAAAAATATTAAAATAATTAATAATAAACAATAATACAAATAAACACGATTAATTAATTACCTACATTAACTATATATCTTAATCAATTAAAATTTTAATAATATTATAAATTAGTATTATTAATATTTTGGTGGTGCATGCATATACGAGATAATTTGAATGACACAATTATGGGATCAGAAAGAGGAGAATATGTTGTTCGTGCAAAAGGAAGTTACGGTGGGTCAGATGTGCAAGCGTCCCCCCAAATCTAGTAGTAGTAGGGCAATTTCCTTAGCAACCACACATGATGACTCCTTTATTCCAATAATAATATCATCTACTAAACTTTTGCTTCATGGAGTGTTGCTTCTTTTGGTTTTCTATTGACTACGTTACTGCCTAGCTAGCTTTCTTATTTTCTTAATTAATTTTTAGTAATTATATATATATATATATATATATATATATATATATATATATAGCTAGCTTAATGTAATATTATTGGCAAAGTACTGGTAGTTAGCTACTTAATTTGTTTCTGTAATTTCGTCAATAATTTAATTTTGAGATCAAATTATAGTTTTCAATTATAGTTAAAATATATTGAAGATTGTATTAAAAATAAATAGTTATTGTAGTTCAGTTAGTTTGAACTCTTATTTCTTTACTTACAAGTTTTGTGTTCAAATCTCACAATCTACAAGTAGCAACATTTTAATTTAAAAAAAAATAAGTCACGGGCCACGGGCCGGGCCGGGCCACCCGCGGGCCGGGCCATCACGGGCTGGGCTAAAAAGGCCTGCACTTTCATGGGCTAAACAACTGCAGCCCAAAGCCCGGCTCGGCCCGGCCCGCGGGTCTGGGCCTCTTTTGCTATGTTTAATCCAAATGATTCCGTTTTTAAATAAATCACCGTTCGTAGAACTACACTGCAGACTCCGAGTGTTATATATATAAAATGGCACTAGTACAAAATCATAAAAAGACAACACTTAAAAGATGACGTTTTTATAAAAAACGTTGTGGTATTTTTTTTACAACGCTTTTTAACAAAATATTGTAGATACATATAAAAAAATATTATGTATTTATAAGGACAATTTTTAATTTTAAATAATTAACGTTTAAAAAAAAAAACGTTATGTATGTAAAAAACACTTAGCCAAAAATTTAAAGGCGGAACTGTAAATTTAAAATTAAAACAGGACCAAAAGTTCTTTAGATCTACTTTCTCCTCTCTCCTGTCCGTGTAATTTCTCTCTCTACGATGGAGCTCTCCTATGATCCAAACCTTCGGCTACCACTGTGGAGGGTATGAAAGTTGTTGGGCTCTCATCCGGCGAGCATGTCCTTCTTTCTCCTTCACCCATCATTCCATTCAACCCACCTACTCCTCTTCTCCTTCCTGATAAGGTTTTTGGTTTGATTACTCTGGTTTCATCGCCATCATATTCAGTGTGGTCAACTAGGGGCAATAGGACTGATTGGGAGAAGGAGAAATCAACATATAAATGACTCTCTAAGGAGTAGAATAGTACAATCGAGCAATATACATAACAAGTAGAATATAGAGAGAAAAGGGAAGAGCTACGGCTAGAAAGGGGAAGCCAGATTGTGTAGCAGAGAAATTGGCCTCTAAGAGTCAAGAAAGGTAAGCCATTCCAATCCCCTTTTCTATTCATGCCCGTTTCATCACTGATAGCAACTGGGCTGTTAATGAGTAATGGTTAGGAGCTGTCTTAATAGGAGATTAATAGCTTAGCGAGTCAGCAAGACTAATATACAGATGTCCAAGGTTACCTTCTCTGCATAAGTAAGATTCAGTTTCATGTTTTCCTTTTTCATCTCCTTCTATTTTCCTGGAATTTCCATTCAATTGAGCAAATGAATTCTTTGCTACTGTAAACGATTGATTAAGTATGATAAGAAGTGAAGTGAACAATTGTGTTTTGTATACTGATATATTCATGATTATTATGTCATACTTAATTTTTACTTTGATTATGTGTTTGACTGTTATGTGGCTGAGTTAGAGTAAGGAGATAGGTTAGTTGTGAGGAGCAATACGGTGGGAAAAATGAGGCTAGAGTGCAAACCAATGGCGCTATGAAAAGAAGGTTTTAAAACAGTGCATTCCAAGTGCTTGACAAAAGTCCTTAATGGACTATTTTAATTAAAAGTCAAGTATTAGACACAAACAAGGCTGGGAATTGATTCATGTATTACATGTGTTGATAATTAGCAAGTTAAGTTTATTAGAATGAAATGAAATTCAATCTTAAGTCAAAGTAAAGAATTAAAAAATGGAATGTCAAAGGCAACTTTGAGTACTATTTTGGGCAGCCTATTAAGACTGAAATGGAAGTGTTATAAATGCTAAAAATACTTCCATATACTATGTATATCTAGAATTAGGTGTAAACTAACCTATGGATCAAAGATTATAAAACTTACCAAAAGGGGGAAATGGAGCAGGACTGCCGAGGCTGCTGCAGCAGCAGCAGCAGCAGCTAGCGCCTAGTGATGCGTTGTGCTACGCTGCAGAGCAAGTTTAATAAATTGGTTTATTTTGAATTCTCGCCTTAGTCAGCTGGTAGGATAACATGATAGTGGTCATAATATATATTGTATGTCTAGACTTTGTAAGGAATGGTACTTTTGGCATTTCCCTTAATTAGTGAAGATTGTCAATGACAACTATCTTTATGCTAAAGTTGCACAGTTTGTTGAGAACAAATCAGAGTTGTCTGAAGACAAAATACCAGGCCTAACTGACATAGTTGGAGATGAAGATAAAGCAAAGGAAATTATAGAAGCTGCCAAGGCTTCTATGGGTATGTTAATTTGAAGTTGATTGTGAATGAAACCACATGACATCCTCTATTTACTTTGACTTCAGGACAGGATTTGTCCTTAGTTGACTTGATTAATGTCAAGTTATTTGCCCAGAGGGTAATGGACCTTGCAGAGTACAGGAAAAAGCTTTATGATTATCTGGTTGCTAAAATGAGTGATATAGCACCTAATTTGGCTGCACTTATTGGTGTAGTTGTTGGAGCTCGTTTGATTTCTCATGCTGGTAGTCTTACAAATTTGGCCAAGTGCCCTTCTTCTACACTTCAGATCCTTGGTGCAGAGAAGGCGCTCTTTAGGTGTTCTACTTAAATCTAATAATTGGTAGTCTTGTACTCCTGTCAACAATTTTGGCATAGAACAACTGTTTTGATACTGTATATGTTTATTTATTTTGAAAATACTTGTGTCATTCCTGCATCACTGAATTATTTTGTCTTCAGGGCTATTTTTTATTTATTTGTTTTGGAATTCACATGTTGGTCTCTTTCATTTTGGTCTTACATTAAGATATAAATTAAGAATATACTTGTAGAATTTTTATGTCATGTACTCTTATCTCTTAAACTCCCAAAAAGATGGAGAACTTAAGTATATTCATTTGTCTTCTAGTTAAAATGGATAATGTAATGTATTACAAAAATATACTACAATGCTAACTTCACAGTTGTAACTCTCAAAGAGAGATAATTCTTCTTGTTTGGGTTATAGCTACCATTGCAGTGAAGATACCTGGACCAAACACCAAGCACAATCTTTTTGGTATTACTAAAGGGTTGAGACACCTGAGAATTTCTTCTTCCCTGTAGTTAACTATAAGTTATGGAATCCTGAGAGTATTTTAGTGATACCTCACTACAAACTCATTACTAGTCTGCAAATATGTATTTGCGGTTAAAAGGGCAGAACAGGGAATAAGGTTAGTGACTAGTTCTCCTTGTCTTCTGATGAAGTGACGGTGGAATATCTGAACCGAGAGATGGAAAGGCTCAATGCTAGAAGTTGTTGGCATTGAGGAACAAAACTTGCTAGAAGTTGTTCCTCTTACCTTGTTAACAGTTTCAAGTTCTCCTTATGTAGTCTCTCAGATTTTTAATATTTGTATTTTCATTTCATGTCAACAATAGTTGCATATTATTTGGGTAAAGATAGTGCCATGCTAGTATGGATTCTTATTACCCTTGTTGTGAAGACCAACTGTGATCTTTAATATCATTTTTAATAATAAAATGATACATAAGTTCTACTATGATTTGATTGGCATTCTATGTGGAGTCAAAGTCTATTTCTGATGAGGTAGGAGATAAGAGAGAGAAAACTAAAGTGTCTATGGTGAGAGAGGATGACGCTCCTGTTGATGCCATAATTGATGATTTAATTGCTGACAGGAATGTGACGCCCCCAAAATTAGGTATACATCACCCATCTTGGGTCGTCAGATATATAGTACAGAATATAAATACAACTTACTAATACAACTGTCGTGTACAATACGACAAAACATAAACTGTGAGTTTGAATACAAATATTATCTTCTAGAGAGTATTCATACTCAAAAGGAGTCCTCATTACATTTATTAACACACCATTACATAGAATAGTGAGGACTACTAACTAATACTATCATTCGGACCATCACTCCGTTTCCCGACTTGCCCCAGCAACGTTCTCATTTCCTAAAGAGAACAGTGAAAGAAAGGGTGAGCTCAACTAGCCCAGTAAGAAATATTATGACTAAGATAATGCAGAATAAATTTTCATTAGCCTTCAACAATGTTAAACTGATAAAATATAATAGACATCAAGTTTAACTGCAGCGGAACAAGCAATACATTAAAAGAGTCAAGTAGAAAATAAACTCTACTATCTTTTATGATTTAAAAGGTTTTTCAACACTGTGATCGCTGGGACTCAGCTTAATAAAATAATCCACATCATCGAATCACCCCTGCACTACGGTCAAGGATATTCGTGTATTCATTAATGGTCATGATCATGCCAACAACTGTCCATCAACGCCCTACGGGCCAATGAGGACTTTTACCACATCATTTGTAACATTACGGTCATGATTATACCGAATAATCTCTGGTCATAATCATACCAAGTCCATCTATGCACTACAGGCCACAGATGACTTTTAACATTTTATAAACATGAGGATGATGACAATGATATAAGAATTCAATAAAACAAGTTCAAGAATTAATTTATCCAAGAATTAACAACGTCCAAATTGTCAACATGATACTGCTTTGTGGAGTAAAATTCAAGAATGCTTAGAAGAATATTTTCATGAAAAGATACTGGATGAAACGCAATTATCAAGGATATTCCACAAATTTTATGGAGTATAGAAGTCAAAACTTAACCAACTGAGTATAATAAAGAATAGAATGACAAAAGAAATCACCATGCATGCGATAGACCGCACAGACAGGTTATTCCCACAGAATAATAAATAATGGAATCAGGTCCGGCGTAAAACGCACAGACAGGATATTCCAACAGAATAATAATAAAGACAGAACCAGGTCCGGTGTAAAACACACAGACAGGATGTTCCAACAGAATAATAACAAAGACGGAACCAGGTCCGGTGCAAAACACACAGACAGGATGTTCCAACAGAATAATAATAAAGACGGAACCAGGTCCGGTGTAAAACACACGGACATGATGTTCCAACAGAATAATAAAAGAATGTCACCAAGTATAGGGTAGACCGCGTATACAGGTTATTCCAACAGAATAATAAGAAATGGAATAACAAAAGTTCTCTTCATGAATAAGAAAGAATAACACCCCTTACCGTTTTAAAGAAGAACTGAAATAAGGAAGTAGTGAAGTAGCAGAATACTTTTCTTTTCTCTCTCTATAGTTTCTCTCTATAGTTTCTCTCTTTAGAATTCAGTGAATTCGTAAGAAATAATGAAGGAATGAGCTGCTATTTATAGAAAAATGGAATGTATAGTAACTAATCCATGAACGGTCCAGATTGATTACTTTAATCTGACGGTCCATATTTAAAGAAATTTTTTTTAAATAAAATATAATATATTCTATTTATAGAATAACTTTAATAAAGTATTCTGTTTTATATAAAAAGATGTTTCTGTTTTATTACGTTAATAATACGAATAAAACAAAACTTCATTATCGCTAAATAATTCATATTATTAACTGACAATAATTGAATCAAACTGAGTGACTTCTCACATAAGCATTAATAATCAATACCGTGTGTTACTATGCAACCACACGTATTACTGTACTTTTACTACCGAGTAGTTCAACAGTAACAATGGTAAAACTTTCGCTGTTATTTTTAATAAAATATTTTTGTCGTTTTCTCAATTCGACAATAATTCCGTTGTGGGGTCCACCAATGATTGTGCCGTTATACGAATATTCCCTGTTAAAACGAATATTCCCCGACCAATCGAATATTATATAACAACTTGCGTACTTTATAAAATTTATAAATATTACCCACAACTATAACATTATATCAAATTAACTCCATAATATTCAAAAATGATATTTATAGAAAATTCATCTTTATTTATAAAAGTTGGGGTCTTACAAGGAAAGTCAAAAATAAAAATGATCTTGCTGTGGAATCTGTGAAAAGAAAACTTAATGGTAAGTTTGGCACCACATGTTTTTTTCTTTGGGGTGTATTTATCCTCGATGTTTAAAGTCGGTTTTTATTTTCATCTACTTTGTTAGTATGCATCCCTTGTTTTCCTGCAGAATTTGCTAATAGTAACTAACGTGTCCCTATTGATGTGATTCAATGCAATGCCTTTGAAGTACATGCAATTTGCTATCTCTTTTTTTTTTCCTTCATAGGAAGGGGGTGTAGGGAAGGAGTTATGCAAATGTTTCAGAATTGAGGCAGAGTACTGTACTCAGATCTTTCCAAAACAGCAGTCAAATCTCATCTTCATTGTCTTTGAAAGAAATTTAGTTTCACTTGTATTCTTTAATTCATGTTGTTTCATAATCAATGCTTGAGATATCAATTCAGATTACTAGCCAAGAAAACTGTTCCAAAGTTATATGGAGTATCAAAAACCAGTATCTAAAGTTGTACTACTTCTAACTAAATTTGTTGTTCTTTTATTTCAGTGGGATAAGGCAAATGGATTAACATACACACAAGAACAAATTGACGAAGTACGGGATGAGTGTGCAGCGTATGTGAACAGCTATATGTAGAGCCTCGAGTTAACGGTGGATATGTACAGGGTTAGATGAATGTATGTATTTTGGGAGAACCTAGGTTTTTTTGCACATGCTTAGGTAGTAGCTTAATTTTATGGATAGTTTGGTTTATTTTGTGGATGTAATCAAATTCACAATTCAATATAGTAGTAATTTATATTGAAAAGTGAATTTGAGATGTATGTATGGATAGTTTGGTATATATTTTGTGGATGTAGTAATTTAAAACTGTAAACGAATGGTATTATTGGGATGTATTTTGAATGGTTGATACATTTTGGCTTTAAATTTAAATGCGAATTTAGACCTTTTTAAACTATATATCATGACATTAGCAGATTGTAGGTGCACTGGTAATATAGGTGAACCACAACATTTTTAGCTATAATTTGTTATATGCATGTATTACAACATTTTTATGTCACATTACAACGTTTTGAAAATGTTATATAAATTTGTCTAAATAGATGACACATTCTAAACGTTGTGTAAATGTGTTTAAACGTTGTCTGATATATTAAACTAGAACATTTTTAGTCAAAAAACGTTGTGGAATCATACCATCTACAACGTTTTTAACCATCTAATAATTTTTGAACAACAAATCTACAACGTTTTTTTAGAAAAAAATATTATATAATGTGTCAAACTACAACGTTTTAAAAACGTTATATAAAGGGTGTCAAATAGATGACACCCTTAACCACAACGTTTCTGATATAGCAACCACAACGTTTTTTACGCGTTATCTATTTACTGCATTGTAGTAGTGTGGTCAAGTACTGCGTTCTTCATATATCATGACTTTTGGATCTCATCTCATTTTGGCAGTAACGATCTGGAACTAAAAGAGTTCGATCATCTAAAGCTATTAATTTTTTTCATTTCTTCTTGCATATTTTTGTTCTTATTGATTCGTGTGATCTGGGCTGATGAAAAACATCTCATGGCTAAACAATTAGAAAGATATATATATATATCGCAATATGTTGTCTCCCATACTTCACGCCATGAGAAAAACTTCACCCCAATGCTAGATTCCATTTGTTTGGCCATACATGTTTTTCATCAGCCTAAAAGAACATGAATTTGCAATAAGAATATGCAAAAACGATGTAATGGAAGATTTATAGCTTTAAATCTAACTTTTTCTATTTGAATTCTAATCCGCAGAATTAAACTGCGGACTTTAAAAAAAGAATTTCACCCATCTGCATAACTAATTAATTAAAGTGTGGACTGTAAAAAAAGAATTTTTTCTGTCCGCAGTATTAAATTGCGGACAAAGGGAAGAACATAAGTTACCCTGATCGTCTCTTATATCGTAAAACGTTCAATCAACTTGAGAGAGCATAACAAGTACTGAGCATACCAGATCACCGACTCTTTCTTCCTTTTTCACCTGCTCATACAATTGAGAGAGCATAGCCTACTATCAAACATATTGCGAGACGAAATGCATCAACAAAAATCGGTAATTTGTAATTTAATTTTTGTAATTGATTCATTTGTTTTGCCATGGATTTGTTTGCTAAAAAATCATTTCATTTAATTTCAAGTACTGAGAAAGAATTGCATGATAGTAAAGATGTAACATGTTTAGTTAATGATACAATTCCTTATGTTCGTCAAAGTTTATGTTGGAAGATGTTGAATTTTTTTATAGAAGATATACGAAACGTGTTGGATTTGAAGTAAGAATAAAAACTAGTAGAAAACATGTGTATTATGAATATTTTTTTTAGATTGTATGAGTGTCATAAAACTGGATATATGGTTGCTAAAAAAAATGAAGTTGTCACTAATGATGAAACAAATAATACTAAGGGAAAGAGGAGGATGAACTCTATTGATAGAACAAAATGTAGAGCAAAATTTTATGTTGTGCGTGATAAGAGTAAAGATAATTGGTTTGTGTCTACTCTTAAACTGAATCATAATCATGAATTTGTGTTCCTAAGCAGATTTTCACAAATTCAAACACACAAAAACATTTTAGGTGTTGGTAGGGATTTGATTGAAACCCTTAATAATGCTGAGATTGGTTCAAGTATGATGATGAATGTTCTGAGCTCATTGGGAGCAGGTATGAGCAACGTTGGGTTCTCTTAAACGGATGTGCGAAATATAGTTAGGGATATTAGACGTGATAATATTAATTTGAATGATGCTCTGGCTGCAATAGATTACTTGAGAAAGTTACAGCGTGAGTGTCCGAGTATATTTACTTTAGCTAGTGTCAAACCAGGCGTGGATAATCCCCATCTCTACCATCTATTTTAAACATCAACAGATGAGATTAAAAAAGCCAAAAACTGTCGTCTGCTACTAATAATAGATGATGGTTAAAAAATCACATACCATCCGCTACTAATAGTAGTGGACACTAATCGGAATTCTTCATCCTTTCACACGAGTAAGGGTTTGACTATGTTAACTATGATTTAACGTTTATTAACCCCTGGTTACTAAAATCTAGTTAATATATAAACCCTTAATCTTGGTTAATAAACCTTAAACCCTAGTTTATAAACTTTAAATCCTAATTAATAAATCCTAAACTCTAGTTTATAAGTTTTGTTTTAATGATGAGAACATATGTTGTATGAAGATGGTTTACATGTTTGGACTTTAGACTGATCATATATGACTGCTAAATGAGTAGTGGATTTCAACAGGACCATCACGGATAAAGAGTTAAATAGAGACAGTACTACTGAATTAGATCTTTAGGAAATCACTTGGGAAATTCTGTAAGAATTTCTAGCCCAAAGTTTTTAATTGCAAGACAAGTTTTTATTTTGTTGGAAATGTCTTTTAAAAAGTTACACGGGCTTAAAATTCTAATTCGTTGAGAATTTATATCAAATGGAAACTAATCAGTTGAGCATATTTTCAACTATAATTTCTAAAAATTTAACAAAATCAATATCTTTCCTAAAAAGTTCGACGGAGTAATTTTCTATGATTAGATTTTTCCCTATGTCAAATCAACTGAGACATTATCTCTGATTAGTCCTAGTTTCAAGCTGCTAGTTTTCAAAAATTATAATCCTTACTTATTGGTTGGTTTGAAATTGACTACCTTTGGGATTGCTAATAATTTTCAGTAATCTGTTTTCTATTCCAACGTAATTGTTGTTTGTGTCGTTAACTTTCATCTCTATTTACACCTGACGACTAAATTTTTTTAGTCGCAAAGTAAGGAAAACAATAGTGCGTACACAAAATTTTTTTCTAGCAAATTACTCTTGCCTTGTACTTAAATTCTTATTGCTAGAAATTCGTAGTTATATCTTGTAATTGTATTCCTTCTTGTTGAAACTTTTATACAAGCTTAGATTGATTTGTGTTTGATCCAGTTGTGGATAGGTTTGTACAAAGGACGCTCTAAAGTTGCAGTTGTGCAAACAGTTGCACTTGTGCAAAAGGGGTAGTTGTGTCCAACAATGTTTAGAGCTTATTTGTATAGGGAGTTTTGTAATTAATTGAAGAATTAATTAATAAAAATCTGTTGGGAAATTGATACATGACCTTGGATGTAGGCCTGTAGAGTAGAGGTACGAGGGGCATAACCAAGTATAAATCTTGGTGTGTTTGTGGTTTTCTTATTATCTTGTTTATCTTGCTTAATTCTGCATATATTAGAACACTATACATACTGCACTATTAAATATGAAGTAATATAAAGAAGGTTTTTAGGTACGGTTTAATACAGATACTAAAGCAGACAAGTCCTACATGTCTGGATTACTTTTGTAGGAGAAAAAATTAAAATTTCTCATTGTTAATCAATTCAATCTCACGTACACCTATTCAACCCCTTTCTAAATGTGAACACACAAAATTTCAAAGAGGTTCTTGATATAATTTCCACAATAATACATTCAATATAACTATGTATAGCTAAAGCAACTACTACTCAACACAGTACAAAGTGCTAAATAGACAACACTTAAACCACAGCGTTTTTTATAAAAACGTTGTGGTATTTTTTTTCACAATGTTTTTTAAAAAAATATTATAGATATATATGCAAAAACTTTATTTATTCAAAAGGGCATTTTTTTAGTTTTAACTAGATAACGTTTTTTTTAAAACTTTATCTATCTAACAAAACACGGAGGAAAAAACTGCTACTTGAAAACTTAAAATTGAAAAGAACGTATTTTCAGCTGATGGAAACCGCGCCGCCTCAATTTTCTCTCTCACCTAGGGTTTAAGTGCCTCCCAGCTTTCCAACAACAAGTGAAGCAGCTCTCCCAAATCCCAAGCAGCTTCGATCCAAAGGCAGTTCGGTGCATTTGATCGGAGGAATGGAGAGGAAGAGACCAAACATTCTGGTGACTGAAACACCCGGTACCGGCAAGACAACGATGTCGTCGGTGCTGACGGAAGCCACCCAGCTCCACCACATTAACATCAGAGACCTTGTGAAGGAGAAGAATTTACACGACGGCTGGGATGATAAGCTTGACTGCTACATCATCAACGAAGACCTGGTATGTAGATGTCTTAAGTGATGGTGCAAATTAGTGATTCTTGCATTAATTCTCTTATAGTGGTATCTTTACATTTAGAGATTTTTTGTGACTTTTACAATAAATGCTTGTTCTGTAATTTTTAATTGAATCAGATTTCATTTGGTCATAACTAAATTCAGGCGCTGGGTCTTGGAGAGGAAGCTTGCCGACGACGATGTTCCAAGGAAGAGCAAATTAATCTTCTGAAATTTTTAGAGAGAAAGGAGACGGAATATATGCGTATTCAAAGACATAAGATGGGTGTTGATGATTTTGAACTTCTAGGTGCATTTGGGGAGGTAATTATTTTATAATTTCTCTTGTACTATTTTTTTTTCTCTTTTTAACTAAGTAGAGGCCAGTGTCGCCAGTCCACTGGACCATATTCTTATGGATTGTCAATTGTAAGATATAGAGTTTGGAATTGTTCTGTAAAGTGTATTTTTCATGTCAAGCATGTTGAACTTGTGAACCAACATTCTTTTGTCCAGGCTTTGGTTCTGCCAATTTTTTATATTTTTTGGTGGGGGTACCTTGCTATTTGGTGCAGCCCCAGCCGCTGCTCTGTCACAGAATATTTCTAAAAACATTATCATTGTTGGTTTTATCTTCTTCTCCAATCTAGTTGCTTTCCAGTGACAAATTGCAGTAGTTTTAGTTCAGAACAGAGTCTTCAAGTTCAGATATGTAAATCTAGTTGCTTTCCAGTGACAAATTGCAGTAGTTTTAATTCTACAAATCAGATTCCGTGTTTGTGTTCTACTTAAATTGCAGTTTGAACATGGGTTCTAATTTCTAAGCTAGTATGCTAGATTTTACCTATCAATCTATGCCCATCCAATCATGTCTGATGTGTTTCCTTGTTCGTTTGAAGTTCTGTTTCTTTCCTTGTATCTCCGTCTCTTCTATCTTTTCAAATTTCACGTTTGACATATTTGCAATTTTATCATTGTACTACAACTGTATTTGCAAGTTTAAGTGAAATTAATTTTATACCGATGATGAGGGAGATATGATGCTTGTTGGAGATGATCCATGGCAATAAGGACCCTATATATGCACGCACACATATACCCATATATATATGCGTGTGTGTTTGTTTTAATCTATATGGGTTTCCATTATTTTAATGCCTTGAATGCCGTGATTTGATTGTTGGTTTATGCTTTTGATTTAATTTATTTTTTTTTGCAGTTAAAATAGGGAATTCTGTTGTATGGTTCGTAAAATCTTTATCTATACTAGAGAGGATGTTCAGCCAATGAACCCAGTAACCCTGAATTCGAAAGCCGAGGAAAATTCATTGGATGCTGAAGACATGGATGCAAATGAGATGAAGAATTTACCGCCTTCATCCACTTCCGAGGATTCATAGGTTTCACTCTGCATTTAATTATTTCCTAGAATTTACTGAGATGACAAATAAAAAAAAAATATATAAAAAAAACAAACATGAGACTGCCATTTTACAGAGCTGTTAAAGGTCTCTATTCTGTTACTTGGATGATATTGAGTAGATTTTCATATGCAATTTTGTTCTTCACAGGGGACTGTATCATGCTCACTTCCAAAAAGCTATGAATACCTATGGCAGTTGGAACTCTGAAACTAAATTTTGAGATATGCAGACGTCAAGAATTTGTGGTTGGATAATTTTTGAATGTAGCGGTGCAGCTTTTGGTGTTTCACAATTTTGGGCAGTTTCTGGAGATGGTTTAGTGACGCCCCTAAAATTAGGTGTACATCACCCATCTTGGGTCGTCAGATACAAAGTAAAGAATACAAATACAACTTACTAATACAACTGTCGTGTACAATACGACAAAACATAAACTGTGAGTTTGAATACAAATATTACTTTATAGAGAGTATTCATACTCAAAAGGAGTCCTCATTATATTTATTAACACACTATTACATAGAATAGTGAGGACTACTAACTAATACTATCATTCGAACCATCACTCCGTTCCCGACTTGCCCCAGCTACGTTCTCATTTCCTGAAGAGAACAGTGAAAGAAAGGGTGAGCTCAACTAGCCCAGTAAGAAATATTATGACTAAGATAATGCAGAATAAATTATCATTAGCCTTCAACAATGTTAAACTGATAAAATATAATAGACATCAAGTTTAACTGCAGCGGAACAAGCAATCCATTAAAAGAGTCAAGTAGAAAATAAACTCTACTATCTTTTATGATTTAAAAGGTTTTTCAACACTGTTATCGCTGAGACTCAGCTTAATAAAATAATCCACATCATCGAATCACCCCTGCACTACGGCCAAGGATATTCGTGTATTCATTAATGGTCATGATCATGCCAACAACTGTCCATCAATGCACTACGGGCCAATGAGGACTTTTACCACATCATTTGTAACATTACGGTCATGATTATACCGAATAATCCCTGGTCATAATCATACCAAGTCCATCTATGCACTACAGGCCACAGATGACTTTCAACATTTTATAAACATGAGGATGATGACAATGATATAAGAATTCAATAAAACAAGTTCAAGAATTAATTTATCCAAGAATTAACAACGTCCAAATTGTCAACATGATACTGCTTTGTGGAGTAAAATTCAAGAATGCTTAGAAGAATATTTTCATGAAAAGATACTGGATGAACCGCAATTATCAAGGATATTCCACAAATTTCATGGAGTATAGAAGTCAAAACTTAACCAACTGAGTATAATAAAGAATGGAATAACAAAAGAAATCACCATGCATGCGATAGACCGCACAGACAGGTTATTCCAATAGAATAATAAATAATGGAACCAGGTCCGGCGTAAACGCACAGACAGGATATTCCGACAGAATAATAAATAATGGAACCAGGTCCGGCGTAAACGCACAGACAGGATATTCCGACAGAATAATAAATAATGGAACCAGGTCCGGTGTAAAACACACAGACAGGATGTTCCAACAGAATAATAACAATACGGAACCAGGTCCGGTGTAAAACACACAGACAGGATGTTCCAACAGAATAATAATAAAAACGGAACCAGGTCCGGTGTAAAACACACAGACAGGATGTTCCAACAGAATAATAGAAGAATGTCACCAAGTATAGGGTAGACCGCGTATACAGGTTATTCCAACAGAATAATAAGAAATGGAATAACAACAGTTCTCTTCATGAATAAAAAGAATAACACCCCTTACCGTTTTAAAGAAGAGCTGAAATAAGGAAGTAGTTAAGTAGCAGAATACTCTTCTTCTCTCTCTCTATAGTTTCTCTCTCTAGAGTTCAGTGAATTCGTAAGAAATAATGAAGGAATGAGCTGCTATTTATAGAAAAATAGAATGCATAGTAACTAATCCATGAACGGTCCAGATTGATTACTTTAATCTGACGGTCCATATTTAAAGAAAAATCTTTTAAATAAAATATAATATATTCTATTTATAGAATAACTTTAATAAAGTATTCTGTTTTATATAAAAAGATGTTTCTGTTTTATTACGTTAATAATACGAATAAAACAAAACGTCATTATCGCTAAATAATTCATATTATTAACTGACAATAATTGAATCAAACTGAGTGACTTCTCACATAAGCATTAATAATCAATACCGTGTGCTACTATGCAACCACACGTATTACTGTACTTTTACTACCGAGTAGTTCAACAGTAACAATGGTAAAACTTTCGCCGTTATTTTTAATAAAATATTTTTGTCGTTTTCTCAATCCGACAATAATTTCGTTGTGGGGTCCACCAATGATTGTGCCGTTGTACGAATATTCCCTGTTAAAACGAATATTCTCCGACCAATCGAATATTATATAACAACTTGCGTACTTTGCAAAATTTATAAATATTACCCACAACTATAACATTATATCAAATTAACTCCATAATATTCAAAAATGATATTTATAGAAAATTCATCTTTATTTATAAAAGTTGGGGTCTTACAACCTCCCCTTCTTATGAAATTTCGCCCTCGAAATTAGGGTACGTACCTGGTATGTCGAAGAGGTAAGGATACCTTGATTTCATTTCAGATTCTAACTCCCAAGTCATTTCCTCAACATCGTGGTTTCTCCACAAAACTTTGACTTGAGGTATAACCTTGGAGCGTAGAATATGTTCCTTCTTATCCAAGATTTGAACAGGAACTTCTTCATACGTCAAATCCTCCGCTATTTCGTCCGGTTCTAACTCAATAATGTGGTTTTTGCGTAACATGGATATGTGAAAAACGTTATGAACACGAGACATACTTGGCGGTAAAGCGAGTCTATAAGCCACAGTTCCTACTCGATCGAGGATTAAAAATGGACCGATGAATCGAGGATTGAGCTTTCCTCTCTTTCCAAATCTCGTAACTCCTTTCCATGGAGCAACACGTAAGAACACATGATCTCCTACATCAAATTCCACGTCCTTTCGATGAAGATCAGCATAACTCTTTTGTCGATCTTGTGAGGTTTTTATACGTTGTCGGATCGTTTGAATCTTTTCTGTAGTCATACGTACCAACTCCGGTCCCAACAACGTTGCTTCACCCACCTCATCCCAGCATACTGGAGAACGACATTTTCTTCCATACAATGCTTCGAATGGAGCCATGCCAATACTTGCTTGATAACTGTTGTTGTAGGAAAACTCCACCAATGGTAAGAACTTGTCCCAACTTCCCTTGAAGTCAAAGACACAGAGTCTTAATAGATCTTCAAGAGTTTGAATAGTCCTCTCTGATTGTCCGTCCGTCTGAGGATGATATGCTGAACTAAATCGTAACTCCGTGCCCATAGCTTTTTGTAAACTAACCCAAAATCGTGAAGTGAATCTTGGGTCTCGGTCAGAAACTATGGATACTGGCATACCATGCAGTCTTACAATCTCGTTTATGTACATACGAGCAAGACGTTCAAGTGTATAAGTTTCTCGTATCGGTAAGAAATGAGCAGACTTGGTCAATCTATCAACAATGACCCAAATCGCATCAATACCTTGAGAAACCCTAGGAAGACCGGTAACGAAATCCATGGTAATGTGCTCCCACTTCCATTCTGGAATTTCAAGTGGTTGCAATGGACCTTTTGGTACTTGATGCTCCGCTTTGACTCGTTGACAAGTTAGACACCTTGAGATAAACAACGCTATCTCTCTCTTCATATTGCTCCACCAAAATGTATGACGAAGATCATGATACATTTTGGTACTTCCAGGATGGATTGCAAACGGTGTGTTGTGCGCCTCCATCATGATTTCATACTTTAAATCAGGGTTGTTAGGAACACAAAGTCTGGAGTTGACTCGAAGTATTCCTTCTTCATCGATTCTTGCTTCCGGCATAGCACCTTCTTGCACTTTCTTCCTCATACGCATCAGCTCCAGGTCTGTAGCTTGAGCAGCTTTAACTTTATCGATTAAAGTCGGTTCTACTCGTATATTCGCCATCATCACATGGGTCCCTGGAGTCTTTAACTCTATCTCCATCCTTTGCAAGTCACACAAAATGGGCCTTTGTGTTGTTAATATTGCACTTGTACTTGCATATGATCTTCTACTCAATGCGTCAGCTACCACGTTCGCTTTTCCAGGATGGTATTGAATGGTATGATCATAATCTTTCAACAGTTCAAGCCAACGTCGTTGTCGCATGTTGAGTTCCTTTTGAGTGAAGAAATATTTGAGGCTTTTATGATCCGTAAAGATCTCCACTTTCTCCCCATACAAGTAATGCCTCCAAATTTTAAGTGCAAAGACAACAGCTGCCAACTCTAGATCATGAGTAGGATAATTCCTCTCATATTCCTTGAGTTGTCTTGATGCATAGGCTATGACTTTTCCATGTTGCATGAGAACGCATCCCAACCCTTTGCTCGAAGCATCACTGTAGATGACAAATCCCTCCGAGCCAGATGGTATTGTTAGAACAGGTGCTGAAATGAGTCTCCTCTTGAGTTCTTGAAAACTCTTCTCACATTCTTCGCTCCAACCGAACTTTGTATCTTTCCGAGTCAGCTGAGTTAATGGAGTAGCGATTCGAGAAAATCCTTCCACGAATCTCCGATAATAACCAGCTAAACCAAGAAAGCTACGTACTTCGGTCACTGATTTAGGTTGCTCCCAGCTTTGAATAGCTTCAATCTTTGCCGGGTCAACCGATATTCCACGACTTGATACTACGTGCCCAAGGAATGCTACCTCCTCCAGCCAGAACTCGCATTTCTTCAACTTGGCATAAAGCTTGTATTCACGAAGCTTTTGGAGTACCAGCCTCAAGTGTTGCTCATGATCTTCACGGCTTTTGGAATAAATAAGGATGTCATCAATAAAGACGACCACAAAGTGATCCAAATATTCCTTGAATACCCGGTTCATCATATCCATGAAGGCAGCAGGAGCATTAGTCAATCCAAAGGACATGACTAGGAATTCATAATGCCCGTACCGAGTTCTAAAAGCCGTCTTTGGAATATCCTCAGTTCTAACCTTCAGCTGATGATATCCAGAACGAAGATCGATCTTTGAAAAGAATTGTGCTCCTTGCAACTGGTCAAACAGGTCATCAATACGTGGCAATGGGTACCTATTTTTGATGGTGACATGATTCAACTCCCGATAATCAATACAAAGTCGCATACTTCCATCTTTCTTCTTCACGAATAGAACAGGAGCACCCCAAGGAGAAGTACTAGGACGAATAAAGCCAATGTCTAACAATTCCTGCAGTTGGATCTTTAACTCCTGAAGTTCAATAGGAGCCATTCGATATGGGGCTTTGGAAATGGGTTTTGTACCGGGTTCAAGGTCGATACAAAATTCAATTTCACGCTCTGGGGGTAGGCCAGGAAGTTCTTCAGGAAATACGTCAGGGAATTTATTAACAATAGAAATATCATTCAAAACTGACGTATTTTTGTTTAGATCCGTGACATGAGCTAAGAAAGCTTGACATCCGTTTTTCAATAAACGAATAGCTTTATGGCTTGAGATGACAGCGATTGATTTTAATGGTTTGGTTGCTTGAATTCGCATAATAGGTCGATTAGGAATATGAAAGCTAACAACCTTACGAAAACAATCAATTTTTGCATGATGAGTAGTTAACCAATCAATCCCTAGAATCACGTCAAATGCAAGTATTTTTAATGAAATAAGATCGACAGGTAATGTGTGGGTACCAACTTGAACCAAACAAGACTTATAAACCGTGGATGTAATGAAGGTTTCTCCCAATGGAGTTTCAACAGATAAGTCAAAGTCTAATTTCTCCGGAATCAAATTTAATCGATGAGCGCAAGTAGGAGAAATAAAAGAATGGGTAGAACCGGTATCAAATAAAGTATAGACTTCGTTAGAGTTTATGATAAGCTTACCCGTGATGACCTCATTCGGGTTCCTTGCTTTCTGGGAGGTCACAACAAACGCTCTCCCTTGCACTACCGGTTTTGACTTTTCTGGGACGGCCTTTGGTGTCTCCATCTTGGCTGAACTTGTTTTTGGTAAACGACAAAATCGAGCTAAATGACCTTCTCTTCCACAATTATAACATGCTTTAGACGGCATCGCGCAGTTTGGACTGATGTGCCCCTCCCCTCCGCATTTGAAACATATGATAGGTGGTCGTTCTCCTTCCTTAACAACGGGTGCTGGTGCTGACGTCTTTCCATCATTGTTGAATCTCCTCTTCTTGAAATGACCATTCTTATTGTTTTGGCCCTGATTACCACCGAAGTGGTTACCATTTCTGGCCTGTTGATTCCCTCCACGCTTGTTGTCACCGCTTCGATGACTGCTCTCACTGGTATTATCATTTTGCCGACTGCTCTCTTTTGGTTGCGTTGACTCGTTATCGCGCTCCACTAACTGAGCCCTATTCACAACATCTGAATACAAACACAGTTTATGAGAAATAAGATGTTGACGTATCTCAGGTTTCAAACCTCCCAAAAACATTCGCGTCATTCGCTCTTCATTATCCACCAAGTGGGACGCAAACCGGGACAACTCAGCAAATTTAGCCTCATACTGCGACACGGTCATATTATTCTGCTCCAATTTGATGAACTCCACCTCCTTCATGTGACGAACACTTTCGGAAAAGTATTTGTCATTAAACAGCTCTTGGAACTTCTCCCAAGACATCTTCAGTGCGGCAGGTTGAGTACGCTTAATCGATTCCCACCAGTAATCTGCCTCTCCTCGCAACATAAAGGCGGCAAAGGGAACCTTTTGCTCCTCGGAGCATCCCAAGACATCAAATATCTTGGTAATCTGCTTTATCCATGTTTCCGCTATAAGTGGTTTTGGCTCTCCCTTAAACTCTGGTGGTCCCAGCTCCTTGAACTGTTTAGCGGTGACCGTCCGAGAGTTTTCAGTGTTTCCACCTATATTTTGGACAGGAGCCGCTCTCGCCTGCTGTTGCATGAACTGCATAAAGTTTCTGAACATTCCATCATTCATCATCTGGTCAGTGTTGTTGTTTGCATGAGGATTGTCACCTTCCTGATGCACATTATCCTGATTATTGATATGTGGTGAATCAACAGTCGCCTGTGCTCCATTGCTATTCTCAACATTCTCAGATGCCATTTTCAGATACTGCCACAAAATAAAAGTTAATTGATATGTCATATATTATCCTTATATTATGACCGACCAATTAAATACCATGCAAATAAACTTAGGTAGGTCATACTAGCGAAGGAATTCCCCGTCTCTCCCCTCCTAGTTCTATTCTCACATCTTAGCCAGGGATCATATCCCTAAGCTCTGATACCAACTGTGACGCCCCCAAAATTAGGTATACATCACCCATCTTGGGTCGTCAGATACATAGTACAGAATACAAATACAACTTACTAATACAACTGTCGTGTACAATACGACAAAACATAAACTGTGAGTTTGAATACAAATATTATCTTCTAGAGAGTATTCATACTCAAAAGGAGTCCTCATTACATTTATTAACACACTATTACATAGAATAGTGAGGACTACTAACTAATACTATCATTCGGACCATCACTCCGTTCCCCGACTTGCCCCAGCTACGTTCTCATTTCCTGAAGAGAACAGTGAAAGAAAGGGTGAGCTCAACTAGCCCAGTAAGAAATATTATGACTAAGATAATGCAGAATAAATTATCATTAGCCTTCAACAATGTTAAACTGATAAAATATAATAGACATCAAGTTTAACTGCAGCGGAACAAGCAATCCATTAAAAGAGTCAAGTAGAAAATAAACTCTACTATCTTTTATGATTTAAAAGGTTTTTCAACACTGTTATCGCTGGGACTCAGCTTAATAAAATAATCCACATCATCGAATCACCCCTGCACTACGGCCAAGGATATTCGTATATTCATTAATGGTCATGATCATGCCAACAACTGTCCATCAATGCACTACGGGCCAATGAGGACTTTTACCACATCATTTGTAACATTACGGTCATGATTATACCGAATAATCCCTGGTCATAATCATACCAAGTCCATCTATGCACTACAGGCCACAGATGACTTTCAACATTTTATAAACATGAGGATGATGACAATGATATAAGAATTCAATAAAACAAGTTCAAGAATTAATTTATCCAAGAATTAACAACGTCCAAATTGTCAACATGATACTGCTTTGTGGAGTAAAATTCAAGAATGCTTAGAAGAATATTTTCATGAAAAGATACTGGATGAACCGCAATTATCAAGGATATTTGTGACGCCCCCAAAATTAGGTATACATCACCCATCTTGGGTCGTCAGATACATAGTACAGAATACAAATACAACTGATTAATACAACTGTCGTGTACAATACGACAAAACATAAACTGTGAGTTTGAATATAAATATTATCTTCTAGAGAGTATTCATACTCAAAAGGAGTCCTCATTACATTTATTAACACACCATTACATAGAATAGTGAGGACTACTAACTAATACTATCATTCGGACCATCACTCCGTTCCCCGACTTGCCCCAGCTACGTTCTCATTTCCTGAAGAGAACAGTGAAAGAAAGGGTGAGCTCAACTAGCCCAGTAAGAAACATTATGACTAAGATAATGCAGAATAAATTATCATTAGCCTTCAACAATGTTAAACTGATAAAATATAATAGACATCAAGTTTAACTGTAGCGGAACAAGCAATTCATTAAAAGAGTCAAGTAGAAAATAAACTCTACTATCTTTTATGATTTAAAAAGTTTTTCAACACTGTGATCGCTGGACTCAGCTTAATAAAATAATCCACATCATCGAATCACCCCTGCACTACGACCAATGATATTCGTATATTCATTAATGGTCATGATCATGCCAACAACTGTCCATCAATGCACTACGGGCCAATGAGGACTTTTACCACATCATTCGTAACATTACGGTCATGATTATACCGAATAATCCCTGGTCATAATCATACCAAGTCCATCTATGCACTACAGGCCACAGATGACTTTCAATATTTTATAAACATGAGGATGATGACAATGATATAAGAATTCAATAAAATAAGTTCAAGAATTAATTTATCCAGGAATTAACAACGTCCAAATTGTCAACATCATACTGCATTGTGGAGTAAAATTCAAGAATGCTTAGAAGAATATTTTCTTGAAAAGATACTGGATGAAACACAACTATCAAGGATATTCCACAAATTTCATGGAGTATAGAAGTCAAAACTTAACCAACTGAGTATAATAAAGAATAGAATAACAAAAGAAATCACCATGCATGCGATAGACCGCACAGACAGGTTATTCCAATAGAATAATAAATAATGGAACCAGGTCCGGCGTAAAACGCACAGACAGGATATTCCAACAGAATAATAATAAAGACGGAACCAGGTCCGGTGTAAAACACACAGACAGGATGTTCCAACAAAATAATAATAAAAATGGAACCAGGTCTAGTGTAAAACACACAGACAGGATGTTCCCACAGAAAATAAAAGAATGTCACCAAGTATAGGGTAGACCGCGTATACTGGTTATTCCAACAGAATAATAAAGAATGGAATAACAGAAGTTCTCTTCATGAATATAAAAGAAATAATATTCCCTACCTTAAAAGAACTGGATATTGGAAAAGTGATGTAGCAGAATACTTTTATTCTCTTTCTCTTATTCTCTCTATACTTTCTCTCTCTATAGCTTGAATGAATTCGTGAAAAATAATGAAGCCCTAGGCCTCTATTTATAGAAAAACTGAGGGTGGCTCTTGGTCTTAACGAAGGGTCAAATGACTCTTGGTCTTAACGAAGGGTCAAATGACTCTTGGTAATATTGAAGGGACAACTACTATTGACGAAAGTAATTACTATTGACCAAGGTAAATACTATTGACGAAGGTAATTACTATTGACCAAGGTAAATACTATTGACGAAGGTAATTACTATTGACGACGGTAATTACTATTGACGACGGTAATTACTATTGACGACGGTAATTACTATTGACAAAGAGACTCTTAGATGATGACATATGGCCCCCCATAAAATAACCAAACTTACCACAACGTCTCAATTATTGATTTAATAATATAACATATTATACAGATGATACTATGGCAATAATTTAAGAGATATGATGCAGCAATTACTGTAGCAATAATTGAGTATAGCTGAGTGACTTCTCACGTAAGCATCAATAATCAATACCGTGTGCTACTATGCAACCACGCGTATTACTGTACTTTTACTACCGAGTAGTTCAACAGTTTTAACGGTTTTAACGGTAACACCTCAGCCGTTATTTTTATAGAAAGATAATTCTGTCGTTTTCTCAATCCGACAATAATTCCGTTGTGGGGTCCACCAATGATTGGGCCGTCGTACGAATATTCCCCGACAAAAAGAATATTCCCCGACCAAACGAATATTTTATAACAACTTGCTTACTTTGCAAAATTTATAAATATTACCCACAACTATTATATCAAATTAATTCCATAATATTCAAAAATGATATTTATAGAAAATTCATCTTTATTTATAAAAATTGGGGTCTTACAATATTCCACAAATTTCATGGAGTATAGAAGTCAAAACTTAACCAACTGAGTATAATAAAGAATGGAATAACAAAAGAAATCACCATGCATGCGATAGACCGCACAGACAGGTTATTCCAACAGAATAATAAATAATGGAACCAGGTCCGGCGTAAACGCACAGACAGGATATTCCGACAGAATAATAAATAATGGAACCAGGTCCGGTGTAAAACACACAAACATTATGTTCCAACAGAATAATAACAATACGGAACTAGGTCCGGTGTAAAACACACAGACAGGATGTTCCAACAGAATAATAATAAAAACGGAACCAGGTTCAGTGTAAAACACACAGACATGATGTTCCAACAGAATAATAGAAGAATGTCACCAAGTATATGGTAGACCGCGTATACAGGTTATTCCAACAGAATAATAATAAATGGAATAACAACAGTTCTCTTCATGAATAAGAAAGAATAACACCCCTTACCGTTTTAAAGAAGAGCTGAAATAAAGAAGTAGTTAAGTAGCAGAATACTCTTCTTCTCTCTCTCTATAGTTTCTCTCTCTAGAGTTCAGTGAATTCGTAAGAAATAATGAAAGAATGAGCTGCTATTTATAGAAAAATAGAATGCATAGTAACTAATCCATGAACGGTCCAGATTGATTACTTTAATCTGACGGTCCATATTTAAAGAAAAATCTTTTAAATAAAATATAATATATTCTATTTATAGAATAACTTTAATAAAGTATTCTGTTTTATATAAAAAGATGTTTCTGTTTTATTACGTTAATAATACGAATAAAACAAAACGTCATTATCGCTAAATAATTCATATTATTAACTGACAATAATTGAATCAAACTGAGTGACTTCTCACATAAGCATTACTAATCAATACCGTGTGCTACTATGCAACCACACGTATTACTGTACTTTTACTACCGAGTAGTTCAACAGTAACAATGGTAAAACTTCCGCCGTTATTTTTAATAAAATATTTTTGTCGTTTTCTCAATTCGACAATAATTCCGTTGTGGGGTCCACCAATGATTGTGCCGTTGTACGAATATTCCCTGTTAAAACGAATATTCCCCGACCAATCGAATATTATATAACAACTTGCGTACTTTGCAAAATTTATAAATATTACCCACAACTATAATATTATATCAAATTAACTCCATAATATTCAAAAATGATATTTATAGAAAATTCATCTTTATTTATAAAAGTTGGGGTCTTACAGGTTTTGTATGTCATCCTTGAATATATATATATATACACAATAATGCACGCAGTAGGACATTTGCAGCATCAAGGCTATGGCAGTCTTGGGTGCATTCAGACCATTCTCACACTTTTGTACAGAGCCTTTTTTTTGGACTGTGCAACCTTTGTAAGTAAGAAGGTAATATATTTTAGCTATTGAGCCATTTCCAAAGGTCTGCTCATTAATTTATCTGATGAGTTGAAAGTGCAGCTCTTGCCCATTATATATGATTACACATTAACTTTGCTAAACTACTTTTCCTTTTTTCCTACTTTTGGTTGCTCATTCATTGCGTTGTTTGTATATTTTCAGAGGAGATACACATTTGAGAGACCTGACATACCTACTGGGGAGAATTATGTCCTCAAAATCAATTATCCGTTTAAGGTATATTACTCATTTGCAAATATGAGCCTATTCTAGTCAAAGATTTAATGCTTTGCTCAGGCATTTGACACTGCAATATTAGCTCCCCATCTACCAGAGAATTGCTTTGCTCAGGCATTTGACACTGCAAACACAATTGTCGAATGACGATTCATAGATCCTCTGTGGAAAATAAAGAAGTTTCTTAATTTGGGTTCAGAAGTTGTACTAGCACAAACTGTAACATATTGGTTTAGTTTGGTTTAATTTGTAGATGTAATCAAATTCACAATTCAATATAGTAGTAATTTTTATTGAAAAGTGAATTTGAGATGTATATATGGATAGTTTGGTATATATTTTGTGGATGTAGCAATTGGAAACTGTAAACGAATGGTATTATTGTGATGTATTTTGAATGGTTGATACATTTTGGTTTTAAATTTAAATGAGAATTTAGACCTTTTAGCTATATATCATGGCATTAGCATGTTACAGGTGCATTGGTAATATAGGTGAACCACCTTTTTTTTCTTTTTTCTTTTTATTTACAACATTTTAAAAACGTTGTGGAATCATACCTTCTACAACATTTTTAGCCAGAAAACGTTGTGGAATCATACATTCTACAACGTTTTTAAGCATCTACTAATTTATATAAAACAAATCTACAACGTTTTTTTTTTAAAACGTTGTAGAATGTGTCTAACTACAACGTTTTAAAAATGTTGTGTAAAGGTGTCAAATAGATAACACATTTAACCACGACGTTTTTTTTGATTGAAACCACAACGTTTTTTTCGCGTTATCTATTTAGTGTTTTGTAGTAGTGCGTACCATTCAAATCATAACCAACTTTTCTCCAACAAAAATTACAAAAAGAAATACAATATAAAACAAACAATTAAAATAATGAAATCAAACAACACATAAAAAATCAAACTGTGGAGTTGCTTTCACTTGTTCCTTTTATCTTTATGTGCTTGATGTTTAATGTGTTTAATGTTTTTAATCCGTTCTATGTTGTAAGGACTATGATCTAAAATAAGAAGTAAGGCCAGAGACTTAGTATATTAAGAGATACAAGCGGTCAAACAGCGTTGACCAGTCACGAAATAGAGTTTCTGGGCAAACCCAGAATTCCGGAAACGCCTGACAATATTTTGATAGCCTCTGATCTTGCGTCTGACATGTGTTTTGGCCATGTTGTTGTTTGATCTATGTAGCTTGTCATGTTCACTACATATTCAAGTCCTTAAAACAACCAGATCCATAGCATGATCAAAGTTAATCCCGGTCAAATCCTCGTTGACCACCAGCTTTTGGCGAAATCTGGGAAACCCAGATTTCTTCAAGAACAGTTCGTGACCCGTAGTTTGACCAGATATTATTTGTTAATTTTGATGTTGTTGTGATGATCGGATGGTATAAACTTGTAGTCTGACATATCTACTACATATTAAAACCTTAACATCACATGAAATCTGACCGGAACATTACATTATTCGAGTGACAAGAAGGCTACTCGGACTGCCTGGGTTCCTGAAGAACCCAGGTAACGTCTGACAAGGTTTTAGTTTGCCCAGATCTTTCTGTTTTGTGGTAGATTGGCCAGGATCTTTGTTGATAGTTATAGTATTACATCTATACTATAACTATAACACTTAACCAAGTCCATAAACACATTTATCAACGATCTAGCACTGGTCAAAGTAGGCACCTTGGTGTCTGACATTCGTTTCTAGAAATCCTCAAGAACACCTATAGCGACGGTTCTGTTGCTATAGGGCCCTTTAGCTACAGTTTTATTTTCTATTTTTTGAAAATTATTTAAAAATTGATAAAAATAGTTTTTAATTATTAAAAATACAAAATAAATTCCGAAAAATTAGTTTAAAGTCTGAAAAATAGTTTTTAATTATTTTGAGTATATTTCATAAATATTTAATATTTTTGGAATATAAATAGTATTTAATTTATTTAATTATAATATTAAATAAATTATTTAAAAATAGTTTTAATTCATGAAAAATCATGAAAAATTATATTATGGTATTAAAAAATATTTTAAGTGACTTTTAATATTTTGTGATGAAATTCATTAATAAATTATTATTAATGGTAATTAGTTTATTTAATTAATATATTAAATAAATTATGAAAAAATAGAATAAATGGTTTATAAATCATATAAAAATGATTTAAGTGTTATAAAAATATTTTAAGTTATAAAATATAACTTTTGATATTTTGTCATGAAAATATTAATAATTTAATATTAAAAGCAATTGTCGGGTAATGCATTTAAGTGTTTAAAAATTATATAAATATGATTTTAAGGTATTAAAAATACTTTGTAATATTATAAATATATTATAATATTATGTGATGATTTTCATTAATATTTGATAATAAATAAATATTAATGATAATAGAATTATGTGGTATTTAATTCATTTAAATACGAGTTTAATGATTAAAAATTTACGATAAATAGTAATAATTATTTAAAAATTATTACAAGTCTGTGAAAAATATTTTGACTGAAAATAAATTTATCTGAGTTAAATGTTAAGTGTTAAGTCAGAGTTTAATTAAACTTAGACTCAATAAAAGTCCGACTAGACCGTCGAGATGTTAGAATTGTGTCGGTTTCAACTCGGACTTAAATAGTCTGACTTGATACTAAGTTTTATGTGCTGAATAGACTGATAGGGTTATGTGCTATGTGTTTAGGTTATTCTATGTATGTCTATATATATAATAATATTATTATTGTGATGATATTATTCTAATATTAGAGATCTATATTACTAATATTAGGTCTTCGGATAAAGCGTTATAAATTGCGTTGCGGTAATCAACGGTTCAAACAAGTTTGTATTTATTTAACTCTACTAAGAATGTTTTGTTCGGATAAGCTTATGGTTAATCATTGCTGATTGCCATGTATAATTGTACTCTGTACATATTGCATGTATAAGTCAGGTATGAAAGGCTGATCACCTTCATTACCCTTCGGTTCAGAAATATTTGTTCATGTTATATACTTGTTCAGTCATAAACTTGTTCCTGCTAGTTCACAATTATATTGTTGAATTATAGCCAGCTTATTATTCAAACTCTTCAATCATGATATATCGTTATATTGTTGAATTTAAACTTGCTGGGCAATCCTTATGCTCACCCTTGCTATATCATGATAAAACATTGCAGATTAAGACGAACGCGTCGGATTCAAGAAACGGTTAAAGACAGTTCAAGCTTTAGTATAAGTATGCGATTAGTTTTGTAATAGTGTTGTATGATAATAATGTTGTTATATGTTAGAAAAGTTATGAAATGTGTATTAAGTTAAGGTTACTCGACCTTGGGGAATAGTGAGTATATGTATTGTATAAACACTCTATGTTTATATCTTTCGCAAATAGTAATAGTTGTATAGAATGATCGAACCGGATCCGAGGTGATTTGGGACCTGGATCCGGGGCCCTCACAAAAGATGTAACATGTTTAGTTAATGATACAATTCCTTATGTTCATCAAAT
Source organism: Panax notoginseng (assembly GCA_016801055.1). Taxonomy (NCBI): domain Eukaryota; kingdom Viridiplantae; phylum Streptophyta; class Magnoliopsida; order Apiales; family Araliaceae; genus Panax; species Panax notoginseng. The sequence continues at coordinate 19,839,229 of CM029020.1, forward strand.
TTTTGTTACGTTGGAAGATGTTGAAATTTTTTATAGAAGATATGCGAAATGTGTTGGATTTGAAGTAAGAATTAAAACTAGTAGAAAACATGTGAATTATGAATATTTTTTTTAGATTGTATGAGTGTCATAAAACTGAATATATGGTTGTTAAAAAAAATGAAGGTGTCACTAATGATGAAATAAATAATACTAAGGGAAAGAGGAGTATGAACTCTATTGATAAAACAAAATGTAGAGCAAACTTTTATGTTGTGCGTGATAAGAGTAAAGATAATTGGTTTGTGTCTACTCTTAAACTGAATCATAATCATGAATTTGTGTCCCCAAGCAAATTTGCACAAATTCAAACACACAAAAACATTTTAGGTGTTGGTAGGGATTTGATTGAAACCCTTAATAATGCTGAGATTAGTTCAAGTATGATGATGAATGTTCTGAGCTCATTGGGAGGAGGTATGGGCAACGTTGGGTTCTCTTAAACGGATGTGCGAAATATAGTTAGGGATATTAGACGTGATAATATTAATTTGAATGCTCTGGCTGCAATAGATTACTTGAGAAAGTTGCAGCGTGAGTGTCCGAGTATATTTACTTTAGCTAGTGTCAAATCAGGGGTGGATAATCACCATCTCTACCATCTATTTTAAATATCAACGGATGAGATTAAAAAAGCCAAAACTGTCGTCTGCTACTAATAATAGATGATGGTTAAAAAAACACATACCATCCGCTACTAATAGCAGTGAACACTAATCGGAATTCTTCATCCATTTCACACGAGTAAGGGTTTGACTATGTTAACTATGATTTAACGTTTATTAACCCCTGGTTACTAAAATCTAGTTAATATATAAACCCTTAATCTTGGTTAATAAATCTTAAACCCTAGTTTATAAACTTTAAATCCTAATTAATAAATCCTAAACTCTAGTTTATAAGTTTTGTTTTAATGATGAGAACATATTTTGTTTGAAGATGGTTTACATGTTTGGACTTTAGACTGATCATATATGACTGCTAAATGAGTAGTGGATTTCAACAGGACCATCACGGATAAAGAGTTAAATAGAGACAGTACTACTGAATTAGATCTTTAGGAAATCACTTGGGAAATTCTGTAAGAATTTCTAGCCAAGACAAGTTTTTATTTTGTTGGAAATGTCTTTTAAAAAGTTACACGGGCTTAAAATTCTAATTCGTTGAGAATTTATATCAAATGGAAACTAATCAGTTGAGCATATTTTCAACTATAATTTCTAAAAATTTAACAAAATCAATATCTTTCCTAAAAAGTTCGACGGAGTAATTTTCTATGATTAGATTTTTCCCTATGTCAAATCAACTGAGACATTATCTCTGATTAGTCCTAGTTTCAAGCTGCTAGTTTTCAAAAATTATAATCCTTACTTATTGGTTGGTTTGAAATTGACTACCTTTGGGATTGCTAATAATTTTCAGTAATCTGTTTTCTATTCCAACGTAATTGTTTGTGTCGTTAACTTTCATCTCTATTTACACCTGACGACTAAATTTTTTTAGTCGCAAAGTAAGGAAAACAATAGTGCGTACACAAAATTTTTTTCTAGCAAATTACTCTTGCCTTGTACTTAAATTCTTATTGCTAGAAATTCGTAGTTATATCTTGTAATTGTATTCCTTCTTGTTGAAACTTTTATACAAGCTTAGATTGATTTGTGTTTGATCCAGTTGTGGATAGGTTTGTACAAAGGACGCTCTAAAGTTGCAGTTGTGCAAACAGTTGCACTTGTGCAAAAGGGGTAGTTGTGTCCAACAATGTTTAGAGCTTATTTGTATAGGGAGTTTTGTAATTAATTGAAGAATTAATTAATAAAAATCTGTTGGGAAATTGATACATGACCTTGGATGTAGGCCTGTAGAGTAGAGGTACGAGGGGCATAACCAAGTATAAATCTTGGTGTGTTTGTGGTTTTCTTATTATCTTGTTTATCTTGCTTAATTCTGCATATATTAGAACACTATACATACTGCACTATTAAATATGAAGTAATATAAAGAAGGTTTTTAGGTACGGTTTAATACAGATACTAAAGCAGACAAGTCCTACATGTCTGGATTACTTTTGTAGGAGAAAAAATTAAAATTTCTCATTGTTAATCAATTCAATCTCACATACACCTATTCAACCCCTTTCTAAATGTGAACACACAAAATTTCAAAGAGGTTCTTGATATAATTTCCACAATAATACATTCAATATAACTATGTATAGCAAAAGCAACTACTACTCAACACCATCAAAATCGTAACCAACTTTTCTCCAACAAAAATTACAAAAAAGAAATACAATATAAAACAAACAATTAAAATAATGAAATCAAACAACACATAAAAAATCAAACTATGGAGTTGCTTTCACTTGTTCCTTTTATCTCGTCTAGAACTTTGACTGGATATTAGCAACAACGCTCTTGTCCACCTGAAAAGCCTTCACCAGTATATCAGTTGCTATATCTGGCTTAGAACCAAACACTGCATTGGCAATAGTAATAACACCCGGGTTTTGGCTGCTTAGAGCTGCAATGGCAACCGCGTTCCCATTTCCGACGTTCCGTTGGAAGTGAATGAGTCCGATAGGAAAAACAAATACGTCGCCCTTCTGAAGGATTCTCGAGATTAAACGATTATCGGGGTTTGAGGTGATGAATCCGACCTCAAGTCTGCCTTCGATTAGGGTTAGGATTTCGGTGGCGCGAGGGTGAGTGTGAGGAGGGTTAATGCCCCATGGTGCATAGTCGATTCGGACTAGGGATATGCCGAGGGTGTTTAGGCCTGGTATTTGGGTTGTAGCCACTGGGGTGACCCTTGAGCCGGCAGCATTGGTTGTGTTGCCTGCTAGGTGAAGTCCACTAAAGGAGAAGTCATTGGCTTGGACCGTGGATGGATTCTTGCAAGCTGCACCATTCACTAGCACTGAAAGTAGGCATTCAAGTATGCATGTTAAATAACAAATGGAGGAAATTAATAGGAATTGAGTACACGTTAGAATTGAACACACAATTAAGATTGTGCCTATCGAATGGTATACGTGGAAAGAAATTTATAATCCCTTTGTCTCAAAATGAGAGACATTTGATATATAATCCCTTACTTAATTAACCATGCGTTCAAGTGTAAAATTTTCAAAAGAGATGATTTTACATATGACTAATTAACATTGTCGATATCATTTTTAAAAGAATAAGAAATATGGAAAAATGTATGCTAAGTGTGTTGTTTAATGTGACAAATTAATTAAGATTTATACGAGCTTGCCAGGTATTTAAGAAAAAGTCAAATGCAAAGTGTATAATTTTCCTAAAGTATTGTTATACGTACCTTGGCTGTTGGGGTCAGCAACACAAAAATCCTGAAGAGGGCTTTGGCTAGATGCCACAGCCATGAAGAAAGATAGAGCTAAAAGCCCTAAGAATACAGCTTGATTTGCCATTTGAAAATGCAATTAATTAATTAAAGGCTTGAGGGTTTTTAAATATCTGAAGAAGAATAAGAAGATAGGATCTTAATTCAATTCTATAGCTACCTAGTAATGAATTGTGAATGAAGTACATATGCAGTGCAGCTTTCTTTATATACAGAGTTGGAGAGTGAAGGAGAAGGAAAAATATATGGTGCTATACAGCTATAATCTTTGCATGCATGCCGTCCTTTGAATTCTATGAAAGTGTCGTACTATCTTCTCCGTGTGAGAAAATATTAATTACTTAATTATAAATCAAATTTACTTATTCTATTTGTTTTCCATTCAAAAATGATATGGTCCAATTTAATTTGCTGTCCTTTAATTGTCCCCCATAGGCATATCAAGCTTTGCAACCGACACATTTAGATTTTCATTTTTTGATTATTTTTATTTTAATATGAAATTTAATAATTATAAGAATATATACTTTAAGAGTTCATCATATTTAGGAAAATCACAAGTCAAATAATAGGACTTTAATTTATTAATGACGTTTTATAATTTTCAGTATATAACCTTAGTCTTTTGGATTCTAGAAATTGTCGTTGGCCAAATAAAAATAAACAATTTGACTCTTATTTCTATTCATGGTGGTGTATATATAAATTTCCATTTGTATTAGCATGGATTATATCATAAAATTAATGTGCTTAATGGTGGGAGTCCGGATAGATAGTGTAGTGCAACTGTGCAAGGGTCGACGGATTCATAGTTTACCTTTTAAAATTGATTTATAAAACTATTAATAACGCGGTCATGGACTTTAAATAGTAATTATAGGATTTGTTCATTTAATTCATTGGCCGGCATAGATTTAATTACAGCTTTATGACTTAATTCCTTGCAGCTTCTCTCTATCATATATATATATATATATATATATATATATATATATATATATATAGCTGCATACATGGATACTTCTTCCATCACTCAAGTAATCTTTTTGTGCTTGTTTACTTCTTTCAAATTAGTTTGATCAACACCCATTTATTTCCTAGGACTTTTAGCTTTATGTTTCTGTGTAGCATAGGCAACTGACCACACTTCACTTCAAGATTTTTGTGCTGCACACTCGAGCAGCAAGGGTATGATAATTAATACTTGCAATTAAAGTGTTGGCATCCTGAATTATAAATTTGTACATAAGTTCTTCCGCTCTTTGTCATCAATTGATCGATTTTAAGTTTAATCGTGCAACGATTTAGCTTTATTAGTTTTCTTTGTTATGAGTCCTTTTAAAAGAGTAATGTTAAAAAAATACAACAAAAGATTTAGTGAAATGAGTTTCAACTCTCACCCTCTTGCCATCCCTTTTACTTCAAATTTATTTAAATAAAATATGTAGGCTCAAGAAAAAGTCTTGGGCGGATGCAACTTTTTTTTCTTTACGATTTGATTTTATAGATAAATATTGTTGCATATGTTGAATCAAGTTTAAATATATGCAACAACTTTCTATACAATGTTTTCTATTTTTTCGGAATTTTTTTAGGGCCCCATTTTTATTGAATAAGATACCAATATGTTAGATTCTTTCTTTTGTCTGTATATTAATTGTTTTTCTCCAAAATGTCCAAGTAACATAAACATTTCAAATATAATTTTCTTATGCCAATGAGATATATATTCTTGTGTTTGTTACATTGCAATTTTCATTAAAATTCATTGAATGAATCATTATTGAAGAAACTTAATTATCCATGGCAGTGCTATAGTCAATGGTGTAGCATGCAAGAACCCTACCACGGTTCAAGCCAATGACTTCTCCTTCAGTGGACTTCACCTAGCAGGCAACACAACCAATGCAGTCGGCTCAAGGGTCACCCCAGTGGCTACAACCCAAATACCAGGCCTAAACACCCTTGGCATATCCCTAGTCCGAATCGACTATGCACCATGGGGCATTAACCCTCCTCACACTCACCCTCGCGTCACCGAAATCCTAACCCTAATTGAAGGCAGACTTGAGGTCGGATTCATCACCTCAAACCCCGATAATCGTTTAATCTCAAGAATCCTTCAGAAGGGCGACGTATTTGTTTTTCCTATCGGACTCATTAATCGGAAATGGGAACGCGCTTGCCATTGCAGCTCTAAGCAGCCAAAACCCGGGTGTTATTACTAGTGCCAATGCAGTGTTTGGTTCTAAGCCAGATATAGCAACTGATATACTGGTGAAGGCTTTTCAGGTGGACAAGAGCGTTGTTGCTAATATCCAGTCAAAGTTCTAGCTGATTACTTGAATTAATTTTATAAAATTAAATTGATTGTGTGGGCATATATATTTTCCTTTCTCTCTCTCTCTTAGAATATTCACAAGGAGTAAAGGATTGGATATATTTGATTTCCCCTGAAAATATATATGCGCCAGATTAAAAATGAATTGCTATGATTGGAATTCTCTACTATATATTCTATTAGGCCAAAGTTTTCTTTAAATTATCTAGTAAGAAATTTTTACTCCATCTTAGAAATACATTTTTCAGCTGACAACTTTTCATTAATTTTTTTTATGCACGAGAGTATCTTGCACAAAGTTTAATTAAAAAAATTGGGCAACAAAATAGAATGTCAGTTTAGAGGAGGGGATTAATATATATTTTCTCTCCGTTTCAAATTATAAGGCTAATATTGACTTTTGAAAAATCAATTTCAAATATTTTTAAATTGAAAATTTAGATAAATTCATTTAGTTCATGTTAATATAATTGTGAATATCATAAATTACGTAAAAAGTATCACTAGTTATAAGATTTATTGCTGTCAAAACATAAATGAAACATGTCAATTTTAAATTTAAAAATTTTTCAAATTAACTTTTAAAAAATTAATTAAAAATCTTATAATTCGGAAGAGAGGGAGTATTATACGGTAGTTATATGCCGTGCTTAAATTCCAAGGAAGTTTAAAATGTAGTAGACATGGAATATTTTTTATTATTTTTTTGCTAAATAGACCTGGAATATTAAGATGAATGCAATTCAATTAATAGAAAAAGAAAGAAAAATAAAAGGGAGATTAATTTCCGGGTCTAAAGTACGTTAATGTTATGATCATGATGAAATGGTTGTGCCGTGGTTGTTTTGACTTTGGCCGGCCCCTTGCAAGTTGCGTTAAAGGAGGCGGATGAGAGAGGAAAAAAGGCTTCTTTAATTTTGTTTATTTATTTTTAATGCACATCCTATGTAATAAGCTAAAATTGAAACAAGATATAAATTTTCATAAATAAGACTCAATTAAATATATTATTAAAGGAAGAGAAACAATAATTAAATAAATTTAATTTGAAGGTACAAAGAAAAAATTAAAATAATTACACGGACGATAACTCAACTTATCGTTTTTCTTATTAGTAGTTTTTCATAGAAAATTATACTCGTTAGGGCCCTTGAAAATACTTTTTAGAAAATATCATAAAATACATCCAAACATACCTCAGTTTCTAATACGCAATTAATCAAGTTTATGTTTTATTGAATTCCTTTGAGAAATATCTATGGTGGTTGAAAATAAAAGAAAAAGGAATATGAAATTAACAACCATAAATATGGAAAATTAATGAATAACTATCATAATATACGTATATCATATGATCTATACGTTTGAGATTGAAGAACAAGGATTAAAAAGTGTAATAAATGATTAAGAAAGTTTTAATAAATTTTGAATATTTCCTTTGTCATTAATTATTTTCCTTCAAATTTTGGAAGTTTCAAATAAACGAGGTTTTGATTGCTCGTTTAACATTTAATAATTATTAGGTGTACTAAAATACAAAACCACATTGAACAGATCCTTTCTCTAAATTCAAGATCAACAACTTGAATCTCCTCTTTCCAAAATTCAATCTTGCTATCTTAGGTCAAAAAGGATAAAGAATCTATAGTACAAATGTTAGTGAGTTTTCATGAACAAAATGTTCCGGTCATTCCTATAGTAGGAATTGGTGGACTAGGAAAAACTACACTAGCACAACTGGTGTACAATGACAAAAGGGTCACAAACCAGTTTCGGATGGTTTTGATCAAGGAAAGTCGTAAGAAAGATACTGAAAAGTGCAGGAGATTATGATTGTGACAACATAGGAATTGTGCAATTGCAAACTCGCCCAAGGCAAATATATTTTGTCCTAATAAGTTTTTACTTGTGTTGGATGATGTCTGGAATGAGGATAGAGTAAAATGGGCTAAACTTCGGGATTTGTTCATGGCCGGAGCTGAAGGAAGTAGTGTTCTTGTAACAATTAATGCGGAGTAAAATGGTTGCCTTAATCATGCATGGGCACAACGCTAGCTCCCTTATGATCTTCAAGGGCTTTCACATGAGGATTGTCCGTCTGTGTTGGTGAAATGGGCAGTTAATGAAGGAAATGCATGTGAACCAGCATCCGGAGCTAGTTAATATTGGAAGCGAGATAGTTAAAAAATGTGGTGGGGTTCCCCTTGCTGCAAGGACTTTAGGTGGCTTATTGTACTCAAAATATAATAAGTAGGATATGATTGGTTGTCTGTGAGACAATGAAGTATGGACATTTGTGCAAAAAGAAAACGACATTTTACCTGCTCTATGATTGAGTAATGATCATTAGCCATCTTATTTGAAGAAATGCTTTACTGGTTGTTCGCAAATGGCCGTTGATCTATTATTGGAAGGCACAAAAGGACTAATTCAGACTGCAGATGGAATGGAATTAGAACTAGAAGATGTTGGGGAAAATTATGTCCATGAATTGGCGAGGAGGTCTTTCCTTCAGACTGGACTTTGAGGAGGCAAAATTTGAAATGCATGATTTGGTTCATGATATTGCACAATTTGTGGCAGGTACGGAGTGCTTAATTTTGACCTCTAATACCAAACTGATTTCTGAGAGAGTACTAGTTCAGCACGTATCAGTCAATTATAGTTCATTCAGCGAAATTAAAGGATTTTTACTCAAACTAAAGAGGTTGCAAACCTTTACCCTGCGGATGGATAAATGGATTACATTTGAATTGACTGAATCACTAGACTCACATTTTAGATATTTGCGCGTGTTGGATCTGAAAAATGTTAGTATTGAGGTCCCAAGTTCAATAGGGAAGCTGGTGCATTTGAGGTATCTTTGTTGGAAATAATAAACTCACACACGCTAGAGAAAATGGAGAAAATGTTATCACAAATAAAATTTTATATTTCTTGCTTATTTATTCCAAATGAATCGAGTACATAGGTATTTATAAGAAACTCCATACATATATAAATCCAAATACGTGAATGAAAACTTAATGAAAAACAACTTCCTAGACACCTTTTCAACTAGCCACATGAACAAACAAGTAAGAGAGTGTAAACGAGTCGAACCGAAGCGAACAGAGAACTGCTCGAATTCGGCTCGAAATGTTAAATTCATAATCGAATTCGAATTATATTTGAAATTTTTTACTCAGATTCGACTCGACTCGAATATTTATTACTCGAATTCGATCCGACTCAGATCGAATTATATTCAAAATTCTCCCGAGTTTCAAATTCAAGCTCGAATAACTAGCTTTATAATAAATATAATTATAAATTAAATTTGTTATTTTATTTAAAAATGAGAAAATATATTTACTATTACACTTTACAAATATAAAATCATAATTAAAATAAAAATAAAATAAAAATACGAATAAAAATATAAGTACGTAAAATCTGAGTAAGATTATACTTGATTTCTTTATTCATGGCACTTCTTCATTTATTGTCTTTGGATGCTTCTTCAAACTCCATAGGTTCACAATCTGCAAAAAGACAAAATAAATTCAAATTAATTATCAATATTTACCTCCTCGGCAGAATCAAGAATTTATTGCACACTTCTCATCTTTTGAAGTCACTCAGTTGAACTTGATTGAGATGAAGGTGGACTGCTTCTCTTTCTTGCGCTTCCTCATCAATAAAAGGAAATAAATTATAATTTTGCTCTGAAATGTTCCAATCCCACGAGCTTTTTTTGTAAGACCCCAACTTATTAATGAATAAAATCAAATTTTCTCTAAATATTATTGTGAATAATAAGGGTTAATTTGATATAATACTTTGGTTATGGGTGAAATGTGCAAATTTTCCAAAATAAGCAAGTGGTTATAAAATATTTATTTTTGGTCGGTGAATATTCGGTTGGTCGTGGAATATTCTTGCTGTCGGGAAATATTCGTACGACGACGCAGCCTTGTGTGGGCCCCATAACGGAAAGCGATTGGATGAAGAAAACGACAAGTATAAGTTGTTTATAAATAACGGCGTAGTTGTTACCGTTAATACTGTTGGAATACCCGGTGGTTAAAATACAGTAGCACACGGTTTGCACCAATTATTGATTCTTACGTAAGAAGGCACTACTCAATAATTGTTACAGTAGTTATTATTTAATATTTTATTTTATTGATTCAATAATTGCTGCGTTGATATTTTATATTATTGTTGTTTCAATAATTGTTGCTGCACAGTATTTTTATTTATCAGATCAATAATTCATATTATTTGAATAATATTATTAGATAACATTATTGGCAATGTCTAGAAAGTTCTGTCTAAGGAGAGGTTTGGTCATCTAATTGCGCGCCAGTAAGGAGAAATCCTTATTGGAAAGCCCCCTCTTTCCTGGGAACGGCCTGGTTGTCATAAATGTGATTCTGTAATATTTTTGTGAATAATTAATTATTGATTCATATGATAAGGAAATATTTATTTTATGTGGATATAAATGAGGGATATATTTTTTGTGGTTAAAAATGAAGGAGTTAATGTTGAGGTTTTTGTCAGTATTTTTGTCGGAATGGAGGTATTAAAAATCAGGGTTTTTTGAGATAGTTTGCGGGGGTTATAATTTTTAATCCGACCGTTGGATCGTGGTAATTTTTGGATATGTTATACATATATAAGTTGAGTATATGTCCACAAATTTGAACCGTTAAAAATGAACGTATGATTTATTACGAATTTTACAAGATGACTGGTTCAGAAATTGTTGAATTTTCGGAGTTTATCATTTTGGTGGAAAATTCTAGAATTGGTGGGCCCCACTTGTGGTTGGTGAAGAAATGTGCTGAATTATATTTCAAATGTGGTGGGTGGGAATAGTAGCAGGTAAAGCCATCAGGTTGCAGGTCAAACCTACCAAAATTTTCCTATAAATAGAGGGCTAAGTTAAATTGAAAATCACACCAGAAACAAGTTTTCTCTTTTTTTCTCTCTCTAGATTATTGAGTGTATTTTGTGAGTATTTAGATACTTTGAGAGTTTCTATTCATCAGAGCAAGTTTCTTTCAGCCTTTATACCGGTATTCCGACCAGAAGTACTGATATTTTGAGGTAAGGGATATTATTTTCTTCTTAATGATATTATTTTCTTCAATATCATTATGCTGAAATATTGATATGAGTTTTTATCAAATTTAGAACTTTTTGTGTCGGGGGTTACTATTCACGTATACGGCACTATTCACGTATACGGCACTATTCACGAATACGGCACTAATTCACCGAAAAATAAAATTTTCCCTTTTTGTCCAAGATGTCTATTATGGTTACTATCTTTGATTGTATCCATGTTTTGATCTTTATTTTTGAATTCTGCTTCACAATTGATTATTATGAAGTATTATTGATCTTGGATAAACTGTTATACGAATCCCTACTATTTTGTCCTTCTGTCTCATTGGATTCGTTCTCTTAAGATATTTTTCATCATCCTCAGTCCTAAATGATGATATTACTGAATATCTTTGACCTGTAGTGCAAAGATGTATAATTACTTGATGAATATCTTTGGCCTGTAGTGCAAAGATGAACAGGTGTTGAGATGAACATGACCGACTGATGATACAAATGAATATCTTTGGCCTGTAGTGCAAAGATGAATATTTGGTTAAAGATGATTATTAATTGATGTTACAGGGAAAAAATATTGATGATGGACTTTTAAATCTTAGAAGATAGTAGAATTCTTTCTCTACTTGACTCTTCTAATGGTTTGCTGTTTCCGCTGCAGTTGTTGATCTAAAACTTGTTGTCGATTATATTTTATCAGATTTTTCCCTGTTGAAGACTAACTAATTTGTTGTATATTATCTTAGTCATAATATTCTTTACTGGGCTAGTTGAGCTCACCCTTTTCCTTTTGTTCCATTTTTCTTCTCAGGAGGTGAGAACATAGCAGGATCTAGTTGGGGTATGGAGTGATGGTTCTAGAAAGATGTATTAGCAGTCCTCACTATTTCTGTAAAATAGTGTTTGAATAATTGTAATGAAGATTTATTTGAGTGTGGATATTGTCTAGAAGACAATATTTGTATTTAAACCTCACAGTATGTGTTGTCGTATTTTGCATGACAATTGTATTATTGAAGTTGTAGTTTGCTTTCTGTACCATGTATTTGGCGACTCAGAATGGGTGTTGTATACCTATTCTGGGGGCGTCACATTTTTCATCAAATTTCACATATCTACTTATCATAATTTTACCGTTGCTTGGATTGTACAATTTGTAGCCTTTGGATCTTGCATCATAACCGATGAAAATATGTTTCTCACTTTTATCATCTAGCTTCGACATCTTCTGTGATGCCCCCAAATTCGAGTTCCCTAACCTCGGGTTTGGTGATCACGATCCATTATACATATCAGATCTAACTATCGATTCATTGATGAAATACATCATTCATTACATGTCCTTAATAAAAACATAACTTAAAACATAATTATATCATCATCCCAGGTTAACTAACCTTAAAATAACTTACATACCCTTAGATACTCAAAAGATTTATATAATTAATTTACATAAAGTAACATAATAAGTAAAGTTCACAATAACTACTCTTGAACTTTTCTTTTGCCTTTGTCTTTCTTTGACCCCTCAGCTACCTCGCCCTTAGCTGAAATATTTTATTTAACCAAGAGTGAGCAATGAGTTTGCTCAGCAAGTTAAAGCGTACAATAAAAGATATAGAAGAATCTAACTTTCTAGAATGTCAACAATGTTCAAAAGATTTCGAAGTACGTAGCTGAACAATAAATCATTTTCAATAACAATAATTTTCTTGAATTCCAGAATAAATAACATTTCAAGAATGAAAGAATTAAATTTGTTCGAACATTCAATAATATTCATTTGATTAGAAAAAATTAGCAATAATGCAACAATATTCAATAAAGTGGGATATTCCCAGATTTCATGCTGAGTGATCACAAATGGATCAAGAACTAATAGAGGAATTATTAGTTAATTATTACTGAATTACCTCAAGAGTATCAGTTAACCAAAATATTAAATCATACTATTCTGCAAGTACATGAAGTGATCAACCTAATTGTACCCTATATTATGCATAATACTCAAAACTAGCGCAAGGGTCGGATGTCCGACAATAAAGTTCTCCTTTTTTATAGGGTTGTTCATCTTAGTCTTATATCATGAGTCCGTACCACAACTGTGACGCCCCCAAAATTAGGTATACATCACCCATTCTGAGTCGCCAGATACATGGTACAAAATTCAAATACAACTTCATTTATACAACTGTTGAGTTGTCGTATAGAATACGACCACAGTTAACTATGAGTTTTAATACAAATATATGTAACTCTCATGGTACCTTGACCACAACCTTACAATGATACTTTTACATAAAAGTATAGTCAAAAACTGTTTTAGAAATAAAATCTTTGGGAAGTGCTCAAGGAAACCTTCGTAGATGGGACGCCACGCGTCTAGGTTATGATAGATATCATATGTCCACAGAATTATCCTTGGTTGTCCCAAAAGTCCCCAAAGAAAAACAAGAAGATTACTATCATCTTCTTTCCAATGGTGAGTCTTTTTTTGACATATAAATATCTCCGTTGTCTCCAAGTGAAAATTTTATTCCAAATAAACTCCAAGATCATATAGATAGTGCTCGTAGATATATTCAGCAAGTGGATGTGTACAACCATGTCTTATGAGAACACGAGGTTGTATGTCATTAGATATCTTGTATGATAGTGACAAAACACCCTTCCAAAGTTGGGTTCGCCTCACCCTATTTAATTCACCAAAATAACTACTAAATAATGTATAGAATACAACACACTTTTCTATAATATTTAGGGAGAACCTCCACAGCTATCACACTATTTCATAGAATAGTGAGGACTACTAATGATATCATCTGGACCGTCACTCTGTTCCCCGACTAGTCCCTGCTGCGTTCTCACTTCCTAAAGAGAACAATGAAAGCAAAAGGGTGAGCTCACTAGCCCAATAAAGAATATTATAATTAAAGCTAATTTACATCATCAATAGCCTTCATCATTAATAAATCAGAGATTTAAACATATGGTAGCTGATAAAACTTTTCAACCATAGTTTGCAGCGGAATGAGCAATCCATTAGAAGAGTCAAATAGACCATTAGGTCTATTATCTTTTCCATGTTAAAAGTCAACCAATAATGTTTTATTCCTGTAACATCAATCAGCAATTCCTGTCCATAGTCATATGAATAACTCATAATCACAATTGTGATTCTAAATTCCTCTTCGCACCTAACGAAGATAATTTTCATCACCTATATTCACCTGAAACATAAAAAATCATGGTTATACCAAATCACAATTCTTGTTCATAATCATACTAATAAATTCATCTTTGCACTACGGCCAAAGACATACAACTGTATTTTAGAAGAGTCAAGTAGAGCATGATATCTACTATCTTCTACAAATAAAAAGTGTATAACCAATATTTTATCGCTGAGACTCAGCTTAATAAATAATCCACACCTTCGAATTATCCATGCACTACGGCCAAGGATATTCGTTAGTATCATATCCATGAATTATCCATGCACTACGGCCAAAGATATTCATTATTATCACATCCATGAATTAATATTTCATCGCTGAGACTCAGCTCAATAATTAATCCACATCATCGAATCATCCCTGCACTACAGGCCAAGGATATTCATTAGTATCACGACCACAAATTATCTATGCACTACGGGCCCAAGATAATCGTGTTTCATCAACGGTCCTGTTCATGCCATAAAACAATTCATCTTTGCACCCTTAGCCGAATAGAATCCATAGCCATAATCATACCAAAAACTGTCCATCAATGCACTACGGCCAATGAGAATTTTTTACCACATCATTCATCACATTACGGTCATGATTATACCGAATAATTCCTGATCATAATCACACCAAGTCCATCTATGCACTACGTGCCAAAGATGACTTTTACCACATCATTTGTAACATTACGGTCCTGATTATACCGAATAATCCATGGTCATAATCATACCAAATCCATCTATGCACTACATGCCACAGATGACTTTCAACATAATATAAACATGAAGACAATGACAAAGACATAATAATTCAATAAAACAAGTTCAAAAATTAATTTATCCAAGAACCAATAACGTCCAAATTGTCAACATGATACTTATTTGTAGAGTAAAATTTAAGAATGCTCAGAAAAATATTTTCATGAAAGATACAGAATGAAGCGCAAATATCAAGGATATTCCACTAATTTCATGGAGTATAGAAGCTAAAACTTTAACCAACTGAGTATAATAGAATATATAAAACAGCAAATAGATTTTCGTCTGCCATGCGGTAATCCACATATACAGATCATTTTCACAATTAATAAGGAATGAATACAAAGGATCATTCACCATGCATGTGGTAATCCACATAGACATGTTATTCCAACAGAATAATAAAGAATGGAATAACAGAGGATTCACCATGCGTGCGATAGACTGCACAGACGGGTTATTCCCAACAGAATAATAAAGAATGGAACCAGGTCATGCGTAAACGCACAGATAGGATATTCCGACAGAATAATAAAAAACGGAACCAGGTCGGGCGAAATTCGCACCGACAGGATATTCCAACAAAATATTAAAGAATGGAATAACAACAGAAATCACCATGCATGCGATAGACCGCACAGACAGGTTATTCCAACAGAATAATAATTAATGGAACCAGGTCAGGCATAGTAAGCACCAACAGGATATTCCGACAGAATAATAAAGAACGGAATAATAAAAGAATTTCATCATGTATGCGATACTTCACATAAACAGGTTATTCCAACATAATAATAAAGAATTGAATAACAGAAGAATTTCACCAAGTATAGGGTAGTCCGCGTATACAGGTAATTCTAACAGAATAATAAATAATGAATAACAGAAGTTCTTTTTATGAATACAAAAAAAATAATACCCCTTACGGGTACCACAAATAATATCCTTACCTTTGAAAGAAGAGTATTCCGACTGAAAGGGCGAGGATATACTCGAAGAAAACTTGCACTACGCTCAAAGCTTTCTTAAACTTTAAATAAATACGCTCAAGATTATAGAAGAAAAACTCTCTCTATAATTTCTCTCTCTAGAGTTTCAGTAAATTCGTAAGAAATAATGAAGGATGAGCTTCTATTTATAGAAGAATGGACTGCATAGTAACTAATTCATGAACGGTCCAGATTGATTTACTTTTAATCGGACGGTCCATATTTAAAGCAAAATCTTTTAATAAAATATAATATATTCTATTTATAATCTAATAAAACGAATAACTTTATAAAAGATTTTACTATGCAAACACTATACAGGCACTATACAAATACTATGCATAATAAAATATAATATATTCTAATTATTGTCTAATAAAACAGATAACTTTATAAAAGTATTCTATTTTATATAAAAAGATTTTACTATTAGCCTAATAAAACGAATAACTTTATAAAAGTATTCTGTTTTATATAAAAAGCTTTTCTGTTTTATTACATTAATAATACTAATAAAACAAAATTGAGTGACTTCTCACGTAAGCATCAATAATCAATACCGTGTGCTACTATGCAACACACGTATTACGGTACTTTTAACACCGGGTGTTTCAACAGTTAACGGTAAAACTTCCGTCGTTATTTTCATAAAAAATATTTTTGTCGTTTTCTCAATCCGGCAATAATTCCGTTGTGGGGTCCACCAATGATTGTACCGTCGTACGAATATTCCCTGACAAAAAGAATATTCCCTGACTAATCGAATATTCCCCGACACAATGAATATTTTATATCATCTTGCTTACTTTACAAAATTTTTTTTCCACATATTATCATTAACTTTAAACTTTTATCAATTTAACTATTTACCAAGATAGAAAAATTGAATACTTTATTTCATAAAATTCGGGGTCTCACAACAACAATATGGTTTGGATTGCTTTCAAAGAAATTTATGATTTTCAACATATAATATCAATATTGATTTAGCCGAATTAAATGACATAGATCTTTCAATAACAACTTAATTCAAATGATAGAACGATTCATCAATTATTAGTCTAGCCGAAAAAAAAGCTAAGACATGGCTCATAAATAGTTCATGAATAAAAGAATTTTAAATTTATTTCACAGTTCAAATAATAGAACATGAAATCAAATATACTATGTGCGAATAACAATAATTATTAAGAGATGTGAATAACCAACAATAATTATCCACTAATCATACTTTGAAATTAATAACTCAAGTTGAGTTAGGAAACTTGACTACTGCTACACAATTTAATTTAACTTCGTTTGAAAGACCTATTATTAATAATAATTGATCTCTCAATTAGCATAACATATTATAACTTATAACACTACTATTCTTGTAATAAATTATCTAACATGTAATCATGAAATCTAGTACCTTACTCATTACTAATATTATCATTCTTTGATAAGATTATTATCATATAACCATTGTCTTAAACTCTTGTATAATATTATTAATCTTTTAATAATATTTTATTCACTTTCTAATATTACTAACTATTTAATAATATTTTAATCCCTTATTAATATTATTAATCATTTAATAATATTTTAGTCACTTGATAATATTATTAATCACTTAATAATATTCCGTATATTAATCACATCTTAACCAATTACTAATATTATTAATCAATTAATATTATTTTAATCAATCTTTTAATATCTTAACCATTCATAAATATTATTAACCAATTTAATAATATTTTAATCAATTAATAATATTATTAATCATTTAATAATATGTTAATTTAACTTTAATCTAATATTATTAATTATTTAATAATATTTAAAATCATTATATAATATTATTAATTATTTAAAAATATTTTAATTTAACTTTAATCTAATATTATTAATCATTTAATAATATTTTAAATCAATATATAGTATTATTAATTATTTAATAATATTTTAATTTAACTTTAATCTAATATTATTAATCCTTTAATAATATTTAAATTTAAATTTAATCTAATATTATTAATCATTTAATAATATTTAAAATCATTATCTAATTATATTAATTATTTAATAATATTTTAATTTAATTCTCATCTAAATATTATTAATTACTTAATAATATCTTAATCTATTATTATTAATCTCTTAATAATATTTTAATCATTTATTATACTAATAAAAAATTTATTCTAATTGTTTACCCTTTACTAATTACTTTATTTAACAAACCTAATATGCCATAAATATAACATCTCTTCAAAAATAATCAAAATTAACCCTCCAAAAATCTAGACCACATCATATTTAGGGTCTCTAAGTCATAAAATTACATTTTTGCCATTTATGACATCACATAACTTATTATTCTTTTTTATTCATAACTCAATCATTTAACATAAAAAATACCAAATCAACTCCACATAAATTTATTTTCTAGACAATATCAGTATATGATATCATTATGAATATATAATTTTTCTAAAATTTTTGGTTTTCATTTACTATTTTTAAAATGACCAAAATAGCCTGATCTTGCAAACAATTATTAAGAACAATTTTTAAGTCCAAAATTACGAAATTTTCAGGAGATGTTCTGTTATGTATATACTTCCAGTAAAAATTTCATAATTTTTGAAGTTATACGAAAAAAGTTATTTTGGTTTACTTTTAAAGTAGTCATTCCTTATAAAATCCATAACTCTCATTCTACACATCTAAAAATAGCCATCTTTGGGCAGGATCTAGATAACTCATCAAATTAACATACCAAATCTTCTCAGAATTTTTAAATCAACAGAAAATGGACGAAACTGGCCCGGCAAGAACATGCCAGAAAATTGCCTTTAACAGTTTTTTTTTTCAACTGGACTGTTTGTACTAAAATGGCTGCCAAGACTTGTAAAATCAACAGTTTTGAGTGCTACCACTTGAGTTTAACAGTTAACTTACATATCTAGCACCCCTCTTGGACGAATCACAAAAAGAAGGTTAAATTTCAAATGGTGGATTTTCAAAGTAGAGAAAGATTAGAGTTTTCTTAACTAAAAAAACCTATTTTTCTTATCTTCCGTTTGATCAACTTTAAACACCCAAAATGGTTAGATCTAAACATAAAACACTTATTAACATGTAGATTAAGAGTTTTAAAGTTCAAAAATAGTAGATCTTTATTTTCATCCAACCATCAAATTAAAGTATCAAAAACTATGTTTTTAAAGGTTGATTTTTTTTATACCTTGATCTTTGAACTGCTTCCTTCTTCTTTCAAAACTAGGTAGCATGAAATTTTTACACCCTCTCCTTCTCCTCTTGGCTGCCGAAAATGGTCCTCTCTCTCTCTCTCTTTGACTTTCTTCTTTCTCTCTTTAGCTTTTAAATGAAAGAAAAATTTTACTATAAATGGGGAGATATCTATTTATAGGCTAAATAATAATATACATATAACTTATATATGTATACACCAAATCCTTGTCAATCTTTCCATATCTCTCATTCTCTCTCTTAGCATACTTACTGTGACGCCCCCAGAATAGGTATACAACACCCATTCTGAGTCGCCAAATACATGGTACAGAAAGCAAACTACAACTTCAATAATACAAATGTCGTGCAAAATACGACAACACATACTGTGAGTTTTAAATACAAATATTGTCTTCTAGACAATATCCACACTCAAATAAATTCTCATTATAATTATTCAAACACTATTTTACAAAA